>JAGGCT020004036.1:1516802-1534842 GCA_017654935.2 Phymorhynchus buccinoides
TTGTGTGTGATATAGATACACATAGATTCACGGCAAACTCGAACGTCATAGGTTCGATTAAAAAAGTAAACAAAGTTGGACTTCCTGCCGTTAAAAAACATTAAAAATAAATCAAATCATAGTTCAACCATCATTACTTACAAGGAGTACTGTAGTGACATGGTAGATTTCACATCAACAGCATGAATGGCAGGCAAATCAGTCAGTCGTGGCAATAGACATCAATGTTCACAGGCTAGGCCGTAAACATCGTTCCGCAGTAAACGTTCATGCTGTTTATGTTAGAGTTCATGCACAGAACTCGATAGCAGGGCGAAAGCCGCACACACACAAAAAGAACACTAACTACTAAGAAACAATGTTATGAGGAATAACACCATTAGCCTAGCACTATGTCACTAAAGCGCTATGTCCACAAGAAGGGCAGCAAGATAGAGCAGGCGATAGTGATGTGGAGCCCACAGCCAAAGATTCGAGCAGCCCGATAGTGAGTGAGCCAAAGTGGGAGCTTCACAGAAAAAAGTGGATAATCCTGATACATAAATAATAACTAGTGACTAAAAAAGTTTGTGAACACAAATTTGAGCACTTTTAGATATAACGCTTGAGATCCGGACCGCTAAGGACAGCAGTCACTGGACGCAGTGAAGAATGGTCTTGTGGGTGGCTAGAGTGACCAGAATTGTGTTTGTTTGGGGTTTAATCCAACACAGTATCCATGCAATATCATTTAAACCCTGGCCTGTTGCATATGAGAAGAAATAGGATGAACTAAGTTATTATGACTACTAATATAATAAGGAAATCTAACTATTATTATAATAATTATGAAAAACCTTGTCATTTAGAGGACCAATGAAAACAGGTTCAAGCTACTAAATAATTAATTTATCTAAACTCATATCACTATTACACCGATCTTTCATAATGGATTTAATACCACTAAAAGAATTACCTTTCTATACATATTTACTATGTCACTATGTAGATGGACCACAGTTAAAATATAATCTAGCATTCAATTGTCAGTAAACAAAAATAAGCTAGCGAAAAAACAGGTTTTAGGACTGAGTTCGACAAACGGGGTCAGAAAAACTGTGACGATTGACACGCGTAGTGGTTTGCTTTCGTCAAATGTTCTGTTTGACGTCAAATAAAAGTAGCTATTTGTTTGTAGGACATGAAAGAGTTGCTTATAACAAAAATTATGAAAGGATGGCTGTGATAAAATAGGTTTCATTAAAGATAAGAGGTGACAAACTTGGGCACTTAGATTGCCAGATTTTAGGATAAATCAGCATTCAATGTCTAATTAGCAAACTAATAAAGTGCCTTGAATAACACCATATGATTTTATAATTAGAATGACAATCAAAGAGAAAAAAAGGACTAAATCTATAAGTTTATTATTACTACTAGTTGGCTGAGATTTGCCAGGGGGGCCTGGAGATTTGAAAAGCCGGGTCCCAGAACAATTGAATAAGGTGGGACAACGTCTATATAATAGAATGATGTCATAGCGAGGCGCGCGTGACTTGGAAAAAGGTGCTAGGCACACTTTGTTCTGTATGCTAAATAGTATGGCCGGACAGGCAGGCCGTATGAAAGAGGGAACACTGTCACACTATAATCCTATTACAAAGCTAGGCCCATCCAAAAACTTTTCAAAGGTTGAAGCAATGTGGAAAAAATGGGATCACAATCTCAGTCAGTTAAGCATCATCTGTTTCATCGTCAACACTGAGTCCCCAATTCTAAGCAAACATGTCACCGAAGGGGGTCAATGTCCCGCCATTGCTTTCAAAACAACTGGTTCGCACTCCAGTGCTGTCAAACCCATTCATAACGGATGCGACATCAGCTCAGGAAGATGACGTTTTCAAGCCCTGGAAAACCCCTCAACGTTAGAACCGACAGTGAATATTTAGCGATCGAGGAGATCCAGTTTCTGTTATGTCAGCCTGGGGCTGTTTTAGTTGGGGGTCCCAACTAACATCACAACTGTGTGATCGTTTCACAGACAGGGTTTTGAAGGAGGCATGAATCTCGTCTCTTCTGCCTGGCACTCTTTGATATGCCTTCGTTTATTCTTGTTCTTTACGTGGTCTCCTCTTACTGCATGGGGGCTTGTGACCCGGAAGGTGGAACAGTGGTGGAAGTACTTTGCCGTAAGTACTTCACAGGGTGTGTCTACCGCCGGTTTCCTGTTCTCCCTCGGGAATGTCTGGACGGCTGTTCATCGCTTGGATCTGGTGTGTGTGGTGCTACCCTCAAGGCGGACCTCTCTTATCAGGACTCGCACCAGAGGCATCATTCATCATCCTCCATTGTGGGGTTATGCAGTCAGCGACCATTCTCTATCCGCTCCATTTAGAGACGGATCTCGCACGGACCCTAACACGTCTAGAACCATTCTGTACCTGGAGTCAAGCCAGTTTTACAGAAATCACAGAATGCTGTTACACAGTGGTGATAGACACTGCTCATGTGGTCGTGCCTTTCGTCTTTCATCGTGGTGGTCATCTAGCACTGTCGTCACTGTGGCTCGGAGCTCAAGCTGAGGTTACGCTGGAGACAGCTGTCCTCTCCAGTGATGGGGGTGCCTGCACGACAAAAGGTATGGGTGATCATCAAGGCTTGTTGTTCCATCTTCTGTTCCGCATCGTCCTCCTCCTTTCCTCCCTGTCCTACTCACAAAATATAGTTTCAATGTAGGTTATCAAGTATTGCATATTTCATAGTTTCATAGAGCAGGAAAATTATAATATATTTCGGATATAAGAAAGGAACAGAGAAGGGGAGGATAGGCGTAAACTGGATTGGGCGACGGGTGGCGGGGGGGCGGTCGCGGCTTATGGTAAGAGAAAAGGAGGAAAAAAAACCAATGTTTGGGATGGTTTGTACTGACTCTGATTTGACGAGCCAGGCACTACTATTTACATTTCATTATAGTAATTTTTCGAATTATTCATGGTAGCTGGTCGATATCAGTTAGCAATGCGACAGTGTGTAGTTTGATATCGAAACAAAAGAAATTTTACATTGAAACTGGATAAAATCACCAATGTTGATCAGGTATTCGAAGACAACGGAAGACACGGTTCTTGTAAGTATCTGTCTCTTTAATCTACATATGCGACAAATTTTGTAAAATCAAAACAAATAGAAATACAAAGAAAAATACGCAACAGGCACTCCCAACACAATGTTTTATAATTTTTAGAGATAGTTTTTTAAACTGATAGTTGAAAAACTAAATTGCAAAAAAATGGACTTTGAAATTGAATCTGGAAGCCTACTCTTCTTTCTCTGTTTCTCTCGATCTCTGTGGTTTCTATGTGTAACCCCCTCAGGTGAAGTTGGTGAGCATGCTGGTGGTGGGTTCCTGATCTACATCGTTGACGGCAGCCCACACGTGGCCCTCGGGTCGACCCGGTCCTTGGTGCCCGGAATTCCGCCACATCGACGTTTACTCCAATATCATCCTGGCTTCTCATCTTTTTACCTGATTTTGGCATATTCACTCCTCCGTCAATTTCTCGTCTATGTCATCAGTCCTCGCGGCTTCAGAGCTCATCTGCCGTCATTGTTGGGATGCCAGTCCGCGATTGGCTCATTATCAGGTGACGGTATAACAATCTCAGGATCCTTGGCGGCCTCAGAAGTCGTTTGTTAATGTCTCCAAGTTTTTATCGGAGACAAGCTTGTTATTCACATCAACTGTATCTTGATGAAATGGGCGAACCATTTTGCCCATTCAGGAAGTGGGTCATTTCACGGCTCTGGGCGTAACATATACAAGTCTCACAGATTTCTGCAGAATCTCATCACGCCCAGTCCATAAAGGTAGAAAAAAAGATTAAGGATAGGCTCAACGATCCCTTTTTCCTGGTCCATGTCATGATATTGTTAAGGTTGTTAAAAGGTTTGGAGTTTGTCCTATTAGCATCAAAGTTCAAAGAAAATGGTTGTAAATGGGCAGACTCGAGGTCTTTTACACACTTTCAAAATTTTGAAGACATTTTGTAAACGATTCTTTTTCTTTTCTTTCCTTCTTCTTCTCTTCTTCTTTTTCTTCGTCTTCTTCTGTTTCTCTTCTCTTCTTCTGCATCCCCAGGCAAAATGGCTATTGATTGAGTGAGGTAAGTGGCTATTGATTTCCGTTTTTCTGTCTCCCCACTGCATTCAGCCGTCCCATTACGATTTGGAGGGCTCTAATCATAAATTATTTGGAAGATTTTAAAAAAGGCAGGGGAAATTTGTGACGATATGTATGAAATCAATCTGAAGTTTATTAATCTATGACTGTAGAAAGAAGAACAGAAATCAATCGAATCTGGAAAGCCCTCATAGGGTACAATTGGGAGATTTTTTGATTGTGATCGATTTCACGTATTATAAAAGATGTTCATATAATTGTGAATTAGATTTAATTTTTTTAATAATGTGAGTGCGTGCTCGCGGCCGCGTTTGTGCTGTGTCTGTGAATGTGGGTCTCTTTCCATTAGACCGTTATCAGTGAGGTCGTGGTTACAGTCACACTTGAGGAAGATTCGGCGACCTCGCCACGTTCTCTAAGATGTGCCCCAAAGACTTTTACAGGCCTAACTGTGTTGAATTTCTGTCGGGTTTTTTTCAGCAGAAACACGGACCACCTTAAAACACTCACTCTCTAACTGTTATTATGAAAAGGTGTTGCTTGTTACCAGCCTCCTCGAACAAATGAGACAAAGTGGTAAATGTTTTCAGGGATTCTGAAGCCAACTATCATCCATCAATGTAAAATAATGTATGGATGTATGTATGTATGTATGTATGTAGGTGTATCGTATGTATGTAGGTATTGTATGTATATATCATCTATCTATCTATCTATCTATCTATCTATCTGTCGTCTGCCTGTCTATCTATCTATCTATATATCTCTACTATTATTAATCTATCTCTACTATCTATTATCTATGCTTATCTATCTATCGATTTGTTATCTATCTATCTATCATCTAATATATTTTATCTATCCAGCATGGAAGATAAAATGTCAGTGAATAGTGAGCTCATATCCCTCAATGAGGACTGAAAAGTGGTGCATTGAAATACAAATCATTTGCATGATAAAACTGTTCTCTGGGTCCAATTGTCTGTCTGTGTGAACCTCCAGAAAACAAAACTCAGTTAACGTTAATTTTTATTGAAATTGTTCTGTGTTCTGAAAGGAAGAAAAGAAAATAATAACATGTGATGAAGTTACTTTTTCTTCCATGGGGGAGGACAGTGCCTTATGCAAAGACAGCTGTTTCGATAGGGAGATCTCATTCAGTTTGCATCAGTCGGCTGCAATTCCTTTTCAGAACACTGAAAAATTCCATAAGTTAAGTAAGTGATTTTGTTTCTAAGGTTCACAAATACAGACATTGGTTGGACACAGAAAAGTTTTATCAAAGCAAAGTATTCTGCATTTCAAATGCACAAACTTTTCAGTCTTCAGATTAGGGAGTATGGAGCTAAGCTATTCACTGAGATTCTCTTTTATGCATTTGTATCCTCAATTTGGATAATCTCAGTAGTTGGCCCTCTCTATCTGTCAATTATTTGTTTTAATTAAAATTTCAGGAGCATTAATATTTTCGTCATTTTACATAAGATGCTTACTATTCTGATTTAGCTTAGGATTGTATTTGCTTTTATTGTGGATTTTCGATTTGGTGCTAAGAAGACACCATCTCTGTAGACTGTCTTCGTGCCTCAAGTTGCTATTCGCTGGACTGTCAAATTGCAGGCCTTATCATGCAAACTGATGAGATCTTCACAGATCGAAACTAGGACGCTCAAATTTTGCATGTAAATAGGTACTAACAATATCTAGCTCGGTTCTAAAATGGAAGGTCATAGAGCAGGCACTGGAGTAACTTTGCAGACCTTCAGATGTAGGGGTATGGGCTCGCTATTCACTGAGATTTCTCTTTTATGTATTTTATCCTCAATTTGGATCTCATTCATTAGTTGGTCCTCTCTAAATCATGTCTATTATTTTTTAATTACGATTTAGAGCATATTATTTTCGTCAATTACATAAGATGTTTACTATTTTTGTTTAACTTAGTGCTGGTTTGCTTTAATGTGATTTCGATTGGAACAAAGAAGACACCCATCTGTTGTTAGAATGTCTTCTTGCTCAGGTTGATATCTGCTGGACTGTCAAATTGCAGGCCTATCATGGCCAAACTGATGCGATCTCTATCAGATCGAAACCTAGGGTGCCTCAAATGTTTGGCATGTGGAAGGTATTAAACAATATCTCGCTCGGTTTCGAAAATGAAGGTCATAGAGCAAAGGTCCAGGTACTGGAGCCGAAGATATATTTTAACACATTTATACAAAGGAAGAGAGTAGAAAAAGAACCGCTATACTACACCAGCATAAACAGAGGTCAGCCAGGCGTGACGGCTGAGTCATGTCTTGTCACAACTCTCTGACGGCCCCTACAGGGCTCTTGTACATGTGAGCAAGAAAAGGGGTGTGATGTATTTTGACGTGCTACGCAAATCAAGTGAAATTTAATGCAACAAAAAGCGATTTTCTGAATGTGGCCCCGTTTCAGTTATTGACACACAATAAGCTTTAAATCAAATTTACCAAACACTTGATATCTTATTTAGTTAGTTAACCTGGAAAAAATTCAGTGTTCTTTGTTGTTACCAGCCGCCGAACGAAGAAAAGCCAAGCTGGGTAAATGTTTTTTTCCAGTTGCATTTTTTCTGAAAGCAAACTATATGGACTATGTTAACACGATAACGCTTTGAACTGAGGGACTAGGACGCTCAAATTTTGTATTGCGGATAAAAAGGTACGAATATTTATAGGCCAAAGTTTTTGAAAATAAAATAAAGGTCGTTGGTCAAGGGTCAAGGTCACTGGAGCCACAAATGCGGCCAAACACCTGGCACAGTAACGAAGGGACCTAGGACCATGATGATGTTTGAAGAAGATGGCATATTGTCTGGATGGGGGTGGGGGGAGGTGAAACTGGCCCCTTGGCATCCTTTCCCCGTTGCCGAGTGTGTTAATGGCCAACTCTTATCTCCATTATGAGCTTCTTTGTTTTTGAAGATTAGCGGACAAGCTTCTCGCAGATTACCCTTGTCAGTTCCCTGAGCAACGGGGGGGCGCCCCCCCACCTGCAGTAAAGTTGGCGTCGCCATGCAAGAATCACCCGCGCTTCATGTTTGTTTGACGGTGATCATTCCACGAACAGAAATTCTAGAACCTAACATCCTCCACTTGGTCGGAAACAGACACATATGGGACATTTGTAGATACAAAGGATGGTGGGAAAGATACTGGAGGCTGTGCCCAGGAAAGGGGAGGCAGTGCAACACCAGGAAAAGTCCCGAAGTTGATTTTAAAATACAGATAATATTGTTTGCTGAAGTTATGTTTTTAGCGTGATCATTTCACGGTGTGTGTTGAGACATTATATTCACATCACAAGACAAAGTAACGTTCACCAAAAACTTGCTCACTACAAGGCAATTGCAAACAAACCTTAACAGGAAAAAAAAGCCCCCCGACAAATGCTCAACAAAAAATACACACACTCAAGTTGTTGGGTGTTTTTTTGTCGTTTGCTTTTTCCTTTTTTTAATGGATATAATCTAACCAAAGCGGTTTACAGTTCTGGAAAAGACGTGAAACAAAAACTGAAATCTATCGACAGCTTGCCATCTTCTTCTTAGAACCTCTTTTACTTTCACTTCTCTAAGAACGATCACACACATGACTACATACCCACACACGCGCGCGCGCGCGCACGCACTCGCACACACACACACACGCACAGCGCACGCACACGCCACGCACACACGCACACACGCACGCACACACACACACACACACCAAATCAACACACACACACAGTTCGGCACGCACGCACGCACATGCACCACATCAAGCATCACACACACACACACACACTCACACACAAAAGCAGTGGCGCGCACACACTACACACAACTTGTCGTTAGTGAAATGACGTAAAATCAAAGAACACACACACACACACACACACACCACACACACCACACACACACCACACACACACACACACACAGAGGGACGAGAGAGAGAGGAGAGAGAAGAGAGAGAGATGAGAGAGAGAGAGAGAGGAGAGAGATGAGAGAGAGAGAGACAGAGAGAGAGAGAGGATAGAGCGATCTGCTTGAGGCGTAGTAAGTGGAAAAAATGGGGAACATCCCGCTATCGCTACGCATCGATAACACTTACAAAGTAATACTGTATTTACGGACTAAAAGACGATATTTTTTCCCAACGTGCTAGCGCCCCCTGCGTCTTTATAATATGACTAATAATATAGTGAGAAACTATAATAAACAAATCAGATTTTGCGTAAAATGTTTGGGGGTGCGCCTATAATAGGGTGCGCTGTAGTTTTTTTTTCCCATTGTAAAATAGGTAGTATGTAAACGCCACGATCCACAACCGGCCAACAAGCGAATGGCAATCATTCATCTTTGTCATACTAATAAAACGTATGTTAGGAGTCATCAGTCTGGGACCACTCACAAACGACAAGCAGTGAGACAGACACTGAAAAAGGGAACAGGACAGAGACAGATAGACAGAGAGAGAGAGACAGACACACACACACACAGTCCAAATTGGCGTACAGGTTGTCTGATGTTTCTCCTAATGACTCTTCATCACGGTGGCAGCCACAACGGGGAGTGGTCAAGGAGGTCGATGGTACTGCTAAGAAGGAGACCATCATTACTGCATCCACCATCACACACAACACACACGCACACGCACGCCACACACACACAACACACACACACACCACACACAGACCATACACAACACACACACACACACACACACACCACACACACACACACACACACACACACACACACACACACCACAAGGAGTCCCCTGACCACGTACCTGCCCCAGACATGCATATTCCACCGTACCTGAAAGTGAGGGTGACATGAACAGGATTGCAAAAAGAACATTTCTATTTTATTGTCAGTTCTATGCAAGTCTTTGTGATAACTATTGTTACCATATTGGCTGTGTTCACTGCTCACATTGGTGTATCCATTTCCAGGCCATGAATTGTCCGTTAGTTCTATATTTTGAATTAGAACATAAAACATACTTCTGTATCAACCGACGTGTCAGTTAGTCTATCTTGATTTAGGCATACATTTTGGCAGTTAGTTCTATAACATTTTGAATTTTCGCCCTAAAAAAATCTTCCATATAGTTTTCTCCTTTGAAACTACTTTCAAGCTACCAGGCATTTGTACTGGCACTTAATAACAAATGGCAGCCCAGAGACCGCATGGTTAGCAGTCACTTCTACAATCTACCATCTACAAGTTAATATGTCTCTCCATTCTCTCTCTCTCTCCTCTCTCTACTGTCTCTTCTCTCTCTCTCCTCTCTCTCATCTCTCTCTCTCCTCTCTCTCTTAACGTGAACATTAATAGTTGATGTAATGAATTTTAATGATAATTATTTGGTTGGTATAATTTCGTCTCGCACGTTTGATTAATGTTCTTTCAGTTCTGTTGTTTTTCTGTCATGTTGTTGTTGCACCTACCCTGAATTTCTCTTTGGGAGATAATAAAATAATGACTTGAACTTGATCAAAAAGTCATGGCCTACGAACAGACATGACTGTTGTGCACACGTACACAATAAGCTTGTACTCCACCAAATCTTTTGATCAGAAACACAAACAAAAACAACAGCGAAACACTCTTGGCTGAAGGAACGTGATTATGAGAGAGAGAGAGAGAGACGAGAGAGAGAGATCCGAGAGAGAGAAAGTAGGTAGAGAGAGAGAGGAAGAGAGAGAGAGTAGAGAGAGAGATCGGAGAGAGAGAGGAGAGGAGAGAGTAGAGAAAGAATTCGAGAAGGAGAGACAGAGTAGAGGAGTAGAGAGACGAGAGAGAGAGAGAGATTGAGAGAGAGAGTATGGAAGAGTTCACAAGGGCAGAATAATTTTAAGGCTTAATATTGACGACTTCTCTCACCAATTAGGCCTACCTTAGAAAGTACCAAACAATAATTGATCTAGCCTGAACATTCATAGCCGGTTATGGTAAGAGAAATGTTATTGACATTTTCGATATGTTGAAAACGTATTGTGCATCCGTGACTCTGTGTGTGTATGTGTGATGTTTGTGTAGTGTGTGTGTGTGTGTGTGTGTGTGTGGTGTGTGTGTTGTGTGGTGCGCTGTGTATGTGTGCGTGCGTGCGTGCGTGCGTGCGTGCGTGCGTGGTGTGTGTGTGTTTGTGCGTGTATGTGTGTTTGAGTTGCCGTCTGTGTGTGTAGTGTGTGGTTGTGCGCGCGGCGCGCGCGTATGTGTGTGCGTGCGGACTCTGTGTGTGTGTGTGTGTGTGGTGCACGTGTCTGTATATGTGTGTCACATTAAAATAAACAATGTGTCTGTGTCTGTGTCTCTGAGTTTATGTGTGCATCCGCGAGCAGTATGTGTGTGCGCGCGCGCGCGTGCGCGCGTGTGTGTGTTGTGTGTGTGTGGTGGTGTGTGTGTGTGTGTGTGGTGTGTGTATATGTGTGTGTCGTGTGTGTGTGTGTGTGTGTGTGCGTGTGCGGGTGCGTGTGCGTGCGTGCGTGCGTGCGGCGTGCGTGCGTGTTGTGTTGTGTGTGTGTGTGCGGCGTGCAGCGCGATCACGAGGATGTTCTTGTACGTATGTTTGGGAGTAAGTAACTCGTGCTATTAATATTCTTTATTAATGTGTAGGTCTGCATGCGCGTGTGGACACTCATACACACCCACACACACCCACACACACACACACACACGCACACGCCACACGCACGCACGCACGCACGCACACACACACACACACTCACACACACACACACACACAACACACACACACACACACAAACACACACACACCCACACACACACACAGCACACACACACACACACACACACACACACACACCAAACACACACACACACACACACACACACACACACACACACACACACACAACAAACAAAAACACTCTCGAATGCAGGGATGGAGTGATTGCACGAGACAATGCTAGTGTCTTTTTAGAACCGATGAATATGTGTATGTGTGCTCTTAAGCCATCTGAGTAATGTAGAAAACACTGATGCAATGAAAACTTCGCCCAGAGGACAATTGGAGTCATTACTAGCCTGCTGCTGTTCAGAATACTGAGTCATACAAGAATTGTTTTGTCTCTATAATATATGATATAATTATTATATGATTTAGTTGTAGTTAGTCTCTCATTTCTGAGAGCGCAGAGTCAAGTTACGGAGGATGGATAAAAACTTATCTATAAAGAAATCCCCAATTCGGGGCTTAAATGATTCCAATTAGTTCAAAACTTCGAAGGTTTGTTCTTTGTGTTTGTTAGCAATAGTACCCCAAATTGTCTACAATATTTGGTCATAATCTGTTCATAAATGTTTTGAACAGTTCTGCCAATTAGCAAAATAAAGTCAGAAATAAAAATCTAAATTCCTGTTTTCGAATGACAATCCATTTGCCTCAAAATTTCACTGGATGTTCAGTGGTTAATAGATTAAACCAGTCACAAGAAAAATCAGAATTAGGGATTAAGGAAATTCCTCCGTGACTTTCCAACAACGCTTTTCATAGACATATAAATGTCGTGCCCAATAGGCTTAATTGCGCATTAAGCTTATTGAGCAAATAAGTTTGCGCAATAAGCTTAATGCGCAAAATGACCTGCTCAATAAGCTTCATGGGCGGTGGTTTTTTTGCACATTAAGCTTAATGCGCAACAGCACAAATTGCTCATTAAGCTTACTGAGCAAGTAATTTTGCGCATTAAGCTTATTGCTCAAATTTCCTTGTTCGCTAAGCTTAATGCGCAGCTATAAACACAGAGACAAACAGAACGCAAAAATAGAGACAGACCAACCGACAATAAATGACACACTTCTGTAATGTGTGTGCCTGGGCATCTCAGTTGAATGGAGCAAGCAGGCTGGCAAGAAATCTTTCAATGTAGTTGCCTAGACACCCATCACTCTCAAGACTTGGCTGTATCCGCATTAAGATATTTATAAAGCTCTGCGTTTTAATCTTTGGAAATAATTAACCACAAACAACAAAAAATGACTTCGACATAGCAGAACATGGTATTAACCACACAGAAGGTCACTAAAACATAGTTTGTTTATCAACCGAAATTTTGCAATATATGTAGGCATGGTATTCTAATGATGGTGTTTCATCTTGTTAAACAAATGTGTATGCATGTAGGTATTTAGCTGGAAAATTGGAAAAAAAGCAAAATGATACTGATCGAAGACTAAAATAATCATGACAATTTTCGAAACATGGTATAGACACCCGGAAATCTGAAATTAGGTGTTTGCCAGCCCACCAAAGACCACACCAGATCCCTTCTCGTTTAAACAGTAACATCTTTCGGTGTTTGAGAAATAATAACATCAAAGATGCAACTATAAATGTGTGATAAATTCTCAATTGGTATCATTCCAACAAACATACGCAACATTTGCTAATCATGGGAATGAGATTGTTCATTTAAGGTGATTAGTCACTAGGTTGGTGCTCGTGGGTGGGCAAACGTGTTCTAAGCAATTTTCGCAGTACTTACAAGTTCTAATTTTGAGGAACACTATTCACGGGAAATCGAACCGACGAAGGATTTTGTGTGCAAAGACACAGAAACCAGCGTGGATAATACCAAGTGCGCCACAATCACAGCGTCGTTTTTTCATTTATGCCTAAGTTGCCTGAGGTGTCACCGAATTTTGCTTTACAGAGAACATTTCCCATTCATTCTGAGTGCCACTTGTTGGAGCTCGGGTATATATCACAAACATTGGAATATTTTTTTTAAGAATCTCCCCCAAATCCAAAATCAATGAAAGCTTTTTTTTGCTGGCCCATCTTCTGGCCGCATAGTGGCGTTGCTCCCACGCCGCTCTTTCCGATTCCCAACTCGCAGTCTACACAGCTTGTTCAGGTCGCAGAATCCGAAACCACCAGTCCAAGGGGAGCTAATCTCTGTTGGGCCGTCAGGAGGGCAACCAACCAGGAGACACTGCACTGTTGCTGAGTCATTCGGTGGAGTTGAGTGTAGCCTGTACACAAGGACAACACTACCTAAAACCCTACTGACGACACTATTCTATTAGTCGCGGAGCCAGCGTGAGTGAGGCCTCCTCCGAGGGCACCACCACGTCCATCACGACAGTCCCCAGAGCATATGATCACATGACTTTGACCCGAACGCACCAAGGGCATAAGCTTGGATTGCGTAATCGAAACTGAGGTCACCATGAGAGCAGGGCCAGCAGGCCACAAGAATTGGACACTTTTGTTTTTCTATTGATGATTGATGGAAATGAGACGGATAACGCACGGTGATGATGGGGCTTATGGTGTTCGGTCGGTCTGAGACTACGTGACAGGGCTGCTGTGTTCTTGCGCTTCCTTTCATAATGATATCCGGCGTAAAAGGCCTGAGAACTACAGACACCTGCAGTATTGGTCAGAAATTCGAGCAACACCTCTTAACGGTTCCGTTAACTGGATGAAGCTCAACGTTGTGGTTTCAGTCTTCCATTGAGCCAATAAGCAATCACTCTGGGTAGGGTTGGTCCAGGATCCCGAAACAAAACCTCGCCCTTGAGGGGGAAATTCGAACCCGTGATCCAAGCCAGCTACACTAAACCACGACGGTGGCATCAATGAAAGCCTTACCCGTGAATGTGTAAAAGATATCTTATCAAAAGTTTAGTCTTTGTTTTTGGTGGGAAATTTTTTTTTTGGATCTCCATTTTCCGGCAATTGCTTCCACTGCAACTAGGCGTATTATTCAAATTTGAGTATCAAATAATAACTTTCTTTTTTATCAGAAATCACTTGGTGACCATCATCATTTGAGGTCTTCATAGATACAAGTTCGAATTTTCTTTGTTGTCATATTATGCATCCTTTCGTTCCGTGTTAAATGATTGTATTATCTAAATGAAAAAGCATCATTCAACAGGTGTGATAGGTTTAAAATACTTTTTTTTTCACAATATCGGAAAGTACAAATGCACGAAGGAGGATAGGTGAGCTGAGAGAATTAATAAAAATAAATAACGATACAAGAGGGAAAAAAAAAACAAACCAGAAAGCACGCGAATAAACAAACAAACTATAAAGAAACTAAACAAAACAATTAAATAGTAAAATAAATAAGTAAAATAATATAGGCCTAATATGAAATCAACAATGCCATCTCCATTACAGTTGCGTCAAAAAAAATAATTATACAAAAATAAAACAATATTTTGATAATATGTAATTAAAGTTAAAAACAAAATACTACAATAGTATTCTAAAAGCTATGCCCTATCCCAAAATGTTTCACAGGTTGGAAGCAATGTGGAATAAAATGGGAGATCAATCTTTCAGCAGTTAATGCATCATCGTTTCATCATCAGCACTGAGTCCACAAAGCATAAGGCAACATGTCACCACATGGAGATCAATGCCCAGCCATACTTTCAACAACTGGTTCGCCTCAGTGTGGCCAACATTCTCTAACGGATGCGACAGCAGCTCAGGACGATGATGTTTTCAAGCCCTGGGACAACCCCTAAAACTTCATCACCCGACAGGACTTTTTTAACGATCGAGGAGATCAATGTCTGTTATGTCAGCCTAGGGACTGCTTTTAGTTGGGGTCCCATAACATCATCAACTGTGTTACTTCTACAGACAGGGTTGATAGGAGTCGCGATGAATCTCTGCTCTTCTGCTGGCGCTCTTGACATGCTCTTTCGTTTCTTTTTCTACGTGGTTGCATCTTACGCATGGTGGATTTGTGTACCCGGATGTGAAACAGTGGTGGAATACTTTGCCCGTTAAATACTCCCGGGCGGGGTACCGCGGGTTTCCTGTTCTCATCAGGATGTCTGACGAGCGGTCATCGCTCTGGATCGCTTGTGTGTGTGTGCTTGCTACCCCTCAGGCGATCTCCCTCCAGGACTCGCACACATAGGCATCATCATCGTCCCATTGTGGGGCTTATGCAGTTAGCTACCGTTCTCTATCTGTCAATTTGAGACCGGTTCTCGCACGGACCCTGGACACGTCTAGAACCATTCTGTAACCTGACGTCAGCAGTTTACAGAAGAAATCAAGGAAGCTGTACAGCAGTGGGGTAGAAACTGCTCATGGTCGGTTGTGCCTTTCGTCCTCTCATCGTGGTGTCGTCAGCACTGTCGTCACGGCTGAGCTCAAGCTGAGTTACGATTGGAGACAGCTGTCCTCCTCCAGTATGGGGCTGCGCACACAACAGGTAGGGTGATGATCAAGGCTTGTTCCTCTTCTTCTCTTCCTCATCGTTCCCCATCTACTCCTCCCTGTCCTATCATAAACATATAGTTTTCAATGTAGGTTTCATAATGGTATTTTGATAGTTGATAGTTCCAAAATGTGAATACTAAAGACGAAACAGTTGGTAATATTTGTGGCATTTACCCTGGCTAAAAAGGACTCCAGTTCTCATACCAACATCCGAAAGAACTGAAACACTATGTTGCAACTGCACAGCTATTAGGATAAGAACATACGTGTGTGGACGTTTTTGATTACCCCTCCACATGGGCAGCTTACACTCTGACTTTGGGGAAAGGACATAGATATGATAAACCAGTAAGATCTAAGGGTTTTTTCCCCCAACGATTAGTTTTCTTTAATCAGAAGAGCAGGACAATTATAAGCTAAGGGGTATCAAAGATTCTAGATCTCTAAGGAAAATATATTTCGATATAAAAGAAAGGAACAGAGAAGAGAGAAGGGGAGGGGAAATTGAGTTGAAACCTTGAGGGGTCGGGTGGCAGGATTGTGGCGCCGTCTTATTTATGGTAAAGGGGAAAATGGAGAGAGAAAAAAACACTGTTGGGATGGTGTATGACTTGTTTGACGGCAGCCAGGCCACTAATATTTACATTTCAATTATAGTACATTTTCAGAATATTTCATGGTTAGCTGGTCGATATCAGTAGCAATGGACCAGTGTGTCGTTTCATATCGAAACAAGAAATTACCATTTTAAAAATTATATAATCAACAATGTTGATTGCATGTATTCGAGACAACGGAGACACGGTTCTTGTAAGTATCTGCTTTAATCTCAGAACAAGACCATTTTGTCAAATCAATACAAAAGAAATACAAAGAAAAATACGCACAAGGCACTCCCAACAATGTTTTTTGCGATTCTGTAGGATAGTTTTTTAAAAACTGATTTTGAAAAAACTAGACTGCATAGAAACGGGACTTTGAAAATTTAATCTGGAGATTAACCCTCTTTCTCTTTTTCTCCGCTCTCCGTCGTTTTCTCTGTGTACCCCTTAGGTGAAGTTGGTGACAATGTCGTGTGTGTTGTCCTGTATCTACATCGTGACGGCAGCCCCCTAACGTGGCCCTGGGTCTGTACCCGGTCCCTTGGTTGCGGAATTTCCACACACACGACTTACTCCAATATCTTCCTGGACCTTTCTCATCTCTTGTATCTGAGTTGGCCCTTATTCAACTCCTCCGTTCAATTTCTTCGTCTACGGTCATCAGGTCCTGCGCTTCAGAGTCATCTTGCCACCATGTTTGGATGCCAGTCAGCGATGGCTCATCGTCAGGTGACGTAAAACCAGCGGGATCTATGGCGGCTCAGAAGTGCCGTCGGGGTCATTGTTAATGTCTCCAAGTTTTTTATTCGGGACAAGCTGTTAATTCTTACATCTAACTGTATCTTGATGAAAGGCCGTGAACCATTTTGCCCATCTCAGAGTGGCCATTTCACGGGGATTGGGCATAAGCATAACACGTCTCAACCGCTTTCTCAGAATCTTCCATCGCGCCGATGTCCATAAAGGTGAGAAAAAGATTAAATGAATAGGCCTTAACGATTCTTTTTCCTGTCCATGTCATATATGTTAACTGGTTTTTGTTGAAAAGGTTTTGAATTTTCCTATCTAGCATTCACAAATTCAAAGAAAATGGTGTCAATGGGCATGACTGAGTTCTTTACACAACTTTTCAAAATTGTGAAGGACATTTGTAACGATTCTTTTTTTCTTCTTCTTCTTCTGCATCCCCCAGGCCAAAATGGCTTTTTATGGGGGAGGTAAGTATGTATATGATTTCCCGTTTCACTGGTCTCCCTGCTGCATTCAGCCGTCACATTACGATTTTCGGAGGGAGCTCTAATCAGAGATTGATTTGGAAGATTTAAAAAAAAGGCAGGGGAATTTTGTTAACGATAAAATTATGTGAAATCCAATCTGGAATGTACTAATCTTGATGTTAGACTAGAAGAACAAAACAATCAATGAAAACTTAGGAAATCCCTCATAGGGAAAATTGGTATTGATTTTATCGATTTCACGTATTATAAAGTCTGTTCATATAGTGGAGATATTAGATTTAATTTTTTGCTTAAATGTGAGTGCGTGCTTGCCTGCGCACGCGTGTAGTGTGAGCATACACGCGTGTTGCAAGTTAGTGTAATATGGTGAGCAGGAAAGACAGCTTGATAAAAGAATAGATGGGAGAAGATAAAAACCAATCAAACAACTCAATTAAACTTTAAAACTAGCGCACCTGATTACAACAATTACAGATTTCAAAGACAAAAAACTGGGGATGGGACCATGCCTTCACACTTCTTATAATTTATTGCTTGATCGCCATGTTACCGTTGTGTCCCAGCTGGGCATAAGACAAATGCGGCAGTACCATCAACCTGTTGCAGTTGACACGCAACAATTGTGCTTGAGTGCTGTCCCAAGTATGGTGCTTTGGATCATTGCTTGGCCCTCTTAACACCACTCACACAATAATAATAATAATAATAATAATAACTCTTGTATAGCGCGTTCTCCGGCGCAGCAGGACTCACAGCCGCTTTACAAAAAAACATACATACAATAATCATGAAGAAAAACAG
>JAGGCT020004036.1:1535342-1556129 GCA_017654935.2 Phymorhynchus buccinoides
GTCTCGGGCTTCCCAATAGCTAGCAGAACGGACTTCACATTGCTAATAACGTTCACAACAATAACCGTATCTTTCGGCATCATTCAGGCGCTACCTGCTGGACTGTCTATATAGGCCGAACAGCTTTCGGCAAGTGTTCTTTTTTTAATGCCTGAAAAAAATTCAAGTTCCCAAAGAGCGTCCCTCCGATTTATGTAAGGTGATACACACCTCGCGAAAAAGAAAGTCGCAGTTTGAAGCACGTGCAGTCCTGTAAAACGCCCCTTACGACCGCCATTACTGACAGGTTCTCATACAATGAGTTGCTCCCTCTCAAATAATCGAACTTCCGTTTTCCTTTGCGACTTCACTGGTTGTTGGTTTGGACTTTCCTCTTCGTAAAAACTAGTAGAATTGTGGCATTTTAAGACTCTACACAATGTTTTTACATCACATGAAGGGTAGCATGCATCTGTAGGACGGTATCTCGGATGATAATAGGTATCTATTGAAGCATTTTAACGCCGAGTATATCTCGTATGTATCGGAGGAAATACGTTACCACTTTCGATGTTTGCTCGACTCACAGTAGGACTGCCTACTGAGAACTAAACGGCAATCGTTGCCTCTCTCTCTACAATGGTATTTCACTATAGGTGACGCCAACGTTTATTAGGCCGCATAGGCCTCCGCAAAATATAGGAGAAGAAAATATTGCCTTATAGGTCCGAAAATTACGGTAAGTACATGTAAACTCTCTGTCCTTTAGAGTACTTTTCATTAATAAAAACACACACACACACACACACACACAAACACACACACACAAACACACACACAACACACACACATTCTCACACAAGCACACACACACACACCACACTACACATCACCACACACACACACACACACACACACAACACAAGACATGGCGTGACGTGTGTGTTAACAATAGTACTAAGCAAAAAGAGGAACAAAACGACAAATGAACAGATTTCACAATTCTATGCATACTAGTATTGATGTTGACTTGCCAACAGCAGCCAGTGCCAGGCATGACAGAACGAGTTGTATACACATTATTTTTGCATGAAAGCGAGATAAGAACCTGGCAAACAAAAAGAATTGTAACACCATATTAGCCCCAAAGGAAAGGTCGCTACTTCTACTCCAGCAGGTTAGTTACATTTTAGTAAGTGCATTGTGCTGCACCTGTGTCCGTGTGTGGGAGGTGACGGTGGAGGTGAGTTGAAGTTGGCGGGGTTCCTGCCCCTAATGCCAAATGTATTGCTACAGTGATGTTGTGCTGCGTGATTGGGTGTGGACGTGAGTGCTTTGTGTTGTTATATGATGCGGCCTAGCTTGTGTGTGTGTGTGTAAGTGTGTGTGTGCTGTGCGTCCGTGTCGTGTGCCGTGTGTGTATCTAGTGCTAGTGTGCTGTCCTGTGTGTGCTGTGGAATGTTATGTGGAGTCGTGTGCTGTGTAGTGTGTGATGTGTCGTGTGTTGTCGTTAATTATCATCATACATTGAATTATATTAACTTTCATAGCTTTAGAAATTTGTCCCTGCATTTTCTATAACTCAGAAAATATTTATTATTGATGGAGAAAAGATGTGTGTGTGTGCGCCGCGCGCATGTGTGTGTGTGTGTGGCGTGGCGTCGCTGTGCTGAAGAAGTCAGTTCTATATGCTTGTTGTTCCCGTCTGCATGAACGCGCGAGTTTCCCTCTTTCACCCTGGCACGCACAGATGAGGCCCGGCCAAGTGTTAGTCTGACTCGAGCCTGTCGCTGTAGTATGACGCGGAGGATGCCGACGGGGGTGTACACACGCACGGACATTAAGATGCTGTATTCATGTATGTATTTTCATAATTTATTTTATAGAATTGATCAACTGCAGACAAATTTCCCTACATTTAAAAATGGACAATAAATGATGAATTGATTAGATTGATTAACATCATCCAAATAACGCAAATCAGTTGGCTGAAAGGCCAATGCGTCAAAAAGAACACAACGCAAAGTTACCACTCACAGTTTGATATGTTATAGCCGGAAAAATAACTAGAATAACAGGTGAGGAGCTCTTCAAAAGCTCAAAAATCTTGCGTCAATAGGAGACTCGGGGTCGAGGGTGGGGTCTATTCTTCTATCAAACAGTCAGCGAACAACAGCATTGCACAGCGAAGACTGAATAACCTGAATAGGCATGATGATCCCTGGGGTAGACTACGATGTAGACAGTCTAGCAGACTTCTTATGAGTGGGGCCATCTCCCTCGAGAAGAAGTGACGCAGAGAACATGACCTTGCCGCCACCAGCCGTCGCAGGGTACTGAGCTGGCCTGAAAACCCAGGGTGGGAAAGGCGATGGTGCTGTGGCTCTCCAGGGAGGCCCGTAATGCAGCAGTGCAGCACCACTGACGAAGGCTGTGCAGGAGCGTCCTAGGTTGGGAGGCCTGAGAAAATAAAAAGCAAAAAAAATGCCCACGATGTTCTGGCTCCTTACTACGGTCAGATCCATACCTCTGACCAGTTACCAAACCATATGAAATAGCCCCTAAGAATGCATTATAGACTTTACTTCAAAACAGGTTTGTATTTTATAAAAGATCTACTTTCAATACACTCCGAGGCCAATGAGATGGAGAGATGGACGGAACGGAATCCCATAGCATTTACTTCATGTAATAATAATAATAATAATGAGGAAAAATTGATATAGCGTCCCACCCTACTATGATACAGGCATAACAGGGCCGTCTACACATAATTCATTAAGCATCAAATAAAAGCTGTCAATTGTCTCCTCATGAGCCTGGCTTTTATGGTGCGAATTTCATGAAGTTCGAGTGTCTAATAGCAACCTAGTGCCATATCAGGTCAAAGTCAATAGGTGTCATGTATGTTCATGGAAAATTAGTTAGAATGAATGTGCGTGGCCTACCCTCAGGAGGACCCCTAATACAAAAGCCCCACAAACTAAAACATTACTGTAGATGTAGTAGGGGCTTAGTAGGTGGTGTCCTCGAGAATGCAAGATTAGAAAAAGTGCCCACTGCACGCAACTCAGCAGCAGCACACCAATGCAGTAAGTCACCTGTGCTGAGTTGCCTCCTGACGGCCCTTTTTCAAAAACAAAGATTTGCTCCCTGTAGGATTGCTATTATGGATTCTGACGCTACCTGACAAACCAGGGTGTTGCTGCAAGTTGGAACTCAGACTGAGCGGTTTGGTAGCCAATACCACCCGCTGCGACAAAAAGATGCCGGTCAGCAACAAGAAGTCTAACATTAAATCGCAGTACTCAAAAGTTCCTATGCTAATTGTACACCCTCATTCATAAAGCATAAATCTCATACTATAATCATAATTATAGTATTAGGGCAAGTGTTCCCGTGAGTGAGGTGTCGTGTGTCTGTGTGTGGGTGTGTCTGAAACACGAAACGCCTTATAACTCCGCCGTTTTGATCGAATCGCTTCAAATTTGCTGTGAGCCTCCGGGTGATGGCACCGGAACCGGAGGCGGCCGATATCATTTGGCGTGGTTTCGCAAAATGCGCGAAACGCCGCATACCGCCTGCCTCTCGGCCGCCCGTATCTCGGCGTTTCTGGGCGATATAGCTTCGGAATTTGGCAGATAGATGACGTAAGGAGGATGGTGACTATCGATGCTGCGAGCCGGAGTGAATCGATTACTCAAGCGGACATAACAGCAGCATGATGCAAAATGGGGCCTTAATAACCGTCAGCGTTTCAACGACTAGCGTCAAATTGCTAGTCAGGCTTGCTGTCATGCGCAAAGGTCCTGGCAGCAAAGTTGAAGAAAATCGGGAGAGCTCGTCCTCTCGCAGAGCAGCGCCAACGGAAACGCGGGGATTTAACTCTGCCGTTTCTTAACGAATCGCTTCCAAATTGCTGCTACTCAGCGGTATTACCCAGTAATTGGCGTTACCGTTACTAGCCGTTACCGCTTCAACTAAGGGAAGAGCGCCACGCCTATCAGAGCAAGCGCCAAGCGAACGGGGGCTCTTCTAACTCCACCGATTCTCTTACCAAATCGCTTTCAAATTCGCTGCTACTCTGCGTTACAGTACTTGCATTACCGTTAACTAGCGTTACCATTTACTAGGTGTTACTGAGTACTCGGCGTATGCGCTAAGTATACAAAATACTCCATTTACAGTAGCCGTGTTACTCACATTTAAAAATGTCTGTGCACAGAACAATGTGGTAGATCCTCTTGGCGTTGTCATGTATGAAGCTGTTGGTGATAGCCCAGGCCGTTGACAGCAATACCCCTATGGGGTATTTATGAACGACAGGTAACCACAATTCCGTCATTCAGCTGCCCTGCGCTATGGCTTTTTACTACTGCCTCCATTATGAGTTTCAGCGCCAGTTGGTCGAGTTCACGATGACATCGCCTGAGGAGGGCATCATCAAGACAAAACAGTACAGAAAAGCGCACGCAGAATGCACATGCACGCACACAAGCAAGCACACACACCACTCAAGCACATACATGTATGCATGCACCACCAACACACACAGACGTTCTTAAAAAACACTGAGAGCCCATATACTATGCATACAGACCTATGATTTCCCTTAGTGTCTACATTATACTTGTCAGTCAGATTCCAGCAAGACAATCTCGCGTTGACTTTAAATTTAATCTTTACCATAGCAATTTCATACATCATTGAACAACGTAAGCATTTGACTCATTTTTTTACTCAATCAGTGACGTTGAAAGCCCCCCCCCAACAAAAAAATAGAAAAAAAAAAAAAAAAAAAAAAAATCAAAAAAAAAAAAAGGCAAACGTGACCACCCAAGCTGAATACAATTGAGATTTGATCAAGCGAGAAGCCTGCTCTTTAGTAGCCATAAAACAACCATAGGGACTCAGATCTTAAACTTAGATTCAGACAACATATATATGGTAAATGTTGAAGTTTACAGCACTGCTTATCTCCCATACCCTGGCTTTTGCAGGTAAATGCTGCCATCGTTATGAAAATAAGCATAAATGCCTACACTTCGAAACTCATTTAACATATCATTTTGATCATTCTTTTACATGAATGTTTCTGAATTTGTCCAATGAAGAACATGATCTCACCTCTACCGGATGCAGGTCTCGAGAAACTAGAACAGGAATGCCCCCCAAAAAACCCACCTCTCAAACCAACAGTTTTCTAGCGACATTTATTTTTCCCGTTAGCATTAATAGCAAAAGCCGCAAACGCGAGACACACGGGTGCAGAAACTAAAAAGATGATAGACAAAATCGTACATGCAACAAGAAACAATTGTTAAGGCCAATTAGTCCTGCCTTCATTTTTAAAAATAATAAGGACAATAGATGCAGAATACAAATAGATCAGTGCATTTGCGGGGTAGATTACAGAGCCTCCTAGGTAACTTAATACACGTGTTAAAAATTTTTATTTATCAGAAAACAGATGACGAGAAAAATACTACACCTGTTGATTTAATGCGTTTACCATACACATTTTGCTGTGGACTCGTTTGACGAGTTACACGCGGATCTCTGTGTTAAATTTATGTCATGTTGTCTGCCAAAAATAAACAAATTGATATGGAGCAAAGTCTGCACAGTTCTAAAATTCAATAGGGCACATTTGTCTACAAAGGGAAAACACAATCGAGAACAGCAATAGGACTAAAGTGTTTCTTATGTGATGAACAACAGTGCACGTCAGCAAACAACATGGCGCGCCATCGGAAATGACAAAGAAGTTTCAAGCACAAGTGGATTGCATTTGAATTTCGATTTTCATGATCCACAATCATGTTTTCAGACCAATGTGGTGGAATTTGACGTCAGGAATTGTTCGCAATATGACACTTTCAGTTTTATAGAACTATGCCCTACTCTGTCCTAACAAGGAGAAGCAGAAATATAAGACATTTTCAATTTAAAAGAACTATGCACTATTATGTCATAAGGAGAAGCACAATATAGCGAACTCTTCAGTTTTAAAAGACTATAGCCATACTTGTACTAACAATGAGAACACAATATAGGACATTTTCAGATTCTAATAGGAACTATGCCCTACTTGTCCTAACAATGAGAAGCACAAATATAGGACATTTTCAGTTCTAATAAAGAACTATGCACTATATTGTCCTAAGAGCGAGAAGCAGCAATAGAGACACTTTCAGTTGTAAATAGAACTATGCTCTATTTTCCTAACAAGAGAAGCCACAATAAGGACCACTTTCAGTTTTACTAGAACTATGCCCTAGTTGTTCTAACAAGGAGAAGCACAAATATAGGACACTTTTCAGTTTTAATAGACACACTAACACCTATTTGTCCTAAGAAGGAGCAAGCACAGTAGACACTTTCAGTACAATTATTAATAAGAACTATGCCTCACTTGTCCTAACAAGGAGAAGCACAATGGACACTTTCAGTTTTATAGAACTAAGCGTCCTATATGTACTAACCAAGGAGAAGCCACAAAATAGGACGCTTTCAGTTTTCAATAGGATCAGGGCTCGCTCGTGCATCACTATATTGCGTTCAGACAAATGACAGATTTTACATTCATTAGAATTTGAGATGCTATTTCACCCCCCCACAAAAAAATATAATGCCTCAAGACACTCTTTACAATGTGAGTCAAAGGTTGTTCGTCAAAGGAAAAACTTTTCCGAAATATCACCTCACAGAAGCAAAATACAATGGGCGTGGGGTGTTTATCGTTCAACAATCTTCCTATATATATAGTTAGCAATACTATGTTCTTGTGCAATCATCTATTATAAATCATCACATGTGAGCCTTTAAACTGCCACATGACAGAATTAAGCATTACAGGACACATTCACTACCCTCTTTCACTCGCCAATTCCTTGTTGGCAACTCGACTCCACTTTCTCACATGTCACCTTGAGATATTGTTGGTTGTCGAGTGTACATCACCCACAGTCCGACATAGGACTTCCCAGCTCGAAATGTTTCCATCACAGCTGTGATCATGGGCACCAGAGAGACTTGCGCAAGCAAACTGTGGTTTTGTACTGGCAATACAGCACAGACCTCTGATCTTTCCACACATGGCGAAGGCCTTGTTGTATGTCTCCTCATCTGCAATTTATAACTCCTGGCTGATTCCCGGATACTCCCAGACGAACTGGCAGCGATGATGAGGGGGGGGGGGGGGGGGGAAAAAAAAAAAAAACTTTTGTTGGGGAAGGAGTAAGCCTGGCACTGTAAGGCTAAAGGGACATTAGCTGCACTCCGCTGTGGTATGAGGTGATGTCCTCGAATAGCAAACCTAAACACACACACACACACACACTCTCAAATATCCAACTATGCTAAATTCAGAAATTCAAATATATATATTTTCTTTTTTGCGATCTAAATTGTAAAAGTAAAAAGGCGCAACAATCCAAATATACCAATTCTACTTGAATGTTCCTGTGATCGAGTTCAAAAGCAATAATCCACTCACTACTAGGTACTACTTTTGTAATGAAAAGGAACACAGAGTTTCGATACATCCTGCCACCCACACAATTCTATTCTGTTCCTCAGTGACTTAAAAGCATCAACCAGGATCATATCTCCATTCTTCCCTGTTCCAAATTCTTTTATTATTTATATCACAGAAGCGAGACAAGATTTTTTTTAAGTGTACTGTCCCCCAAACTTGAACACGGGAAACCTTGTGCCCTTAAATAACTCTCTAGTGTAAGACATGACGCCTGCACTTTATCCTGAGGATCCAATCTCCGCAAGGAGAGCAGTGAGTCTGTCCGCTCCCAAGCAGGGAAGCCAACAGGTCCAGTCGCAGTCGCTGGCGGCCAATGGTACGTCCCCGCAACCACCACCAGGGTCCGACCCGCAGAGGAGCTGTCGCCCCGCAGCCCCCACCCTCCTTTGGATCCACCACAGCTCACACACGGCCACAGGAACTCTAAGACCTCCATGATCCTGGATCCCACTACCTGACTTCACGTCATAGCCAGACAACGCTTCGTCCGCGTTCACCGTCTTGCACCGTCACTCCAGTTACAGCACGTACCTAAGGTCACCAGTCCACGTGCTTTCTTTGATGAACTATTCCGTCTGATGACACACAAATCCATATGGCATCTCTCATGTTGATCTTCTCCAAACTTCAGGATCAGCGAATGCCGTGACTTTTGCTGAAGTATGTACCCCCTCTCATGTCGCAGTTAACTTCCCAATTTCCAAAGCAAATAGCTAGCTCACATATGCATAGAATGCGCAGTGGAAGAAATCGCCGTGCTTTACTACAGACTTACTTCCAGTTCTTTAAGCATTAGAAACTTAATCATGCATCCTTAGAAAGCAGATGCTACCACTTCCTTATTTAACCACAAAGCGATTTTTCCAGAATGTTTTTGAATGAAGGACAACATTAGCCTCTTTAAAAACTTGGGGGTCACCTCTCAGATTCAATGAACTCTGAGAACAAGTCCTTCAGAGTTGGAACAACAGTGTCTATTGGCAGCCTTCTACGATGTCCCCCCCCCCCCCCGTGTGTAAAAACTTTTATGAATCGAGTGTTCAGAAATCCTCCTACCGGCATTTTAATATTCCATCGACCTAGCTTCTGCAATTTGTACACATGACTACTGTCATAAGAAACAGATATCTAGCAGTATGCAGGAATGTTATATACCATCAGCCCTGTGTGTAGCAGCAGATCTTTGTTGGTCTTCATGACCACTGTGCCACAGATGACCAGTCTTTGTCAGTGTCTCAATGATGCTCGCGATCAGACGGCTGCGCCAGAAGGAAGTTGTCCCTGTAGAGAGCTGTGCACTGCCATCAGCTGCGGTCTGTCAGCTATATCCTCAGTGGCACTGGCAATGCTGATGCTCCAGACTTCTCATTCGTCTAGTCCTGGACGGAGTTTGCAGAAGAAAACAGACATTTTATGCTGATTTGGAGGCTGCTGTGTTGGCGACTGCCAGTGGTGACTGTCATGTTTTACATCTAGTACAGAGATAAACTTGACTATCCATGACGATACGCACTTGCATTCCCGTGACAGGCATCCATTTCAGCCACTCTTTGAAAGCGTACTACTGCTTCTGAATACTAGCATCTGTACGTTTTGCCATCAGCGCTGTATGAAAACAGATCCCCAGTCTTCTGGGGATGCGAATGACAATAGCCTCTGGAAAATATTCATATCAAGCTGAGTGTCATCACAGCACTGACCAGCCACTCATCTGTACACATTGACCAAAAACTGGGAAAGCATCTCTTTGCTTAGCGGATCAATTTCCACATGACCTTGTTTTTCAGCCACACCAGACAAGCGAACTGATGTACTGATCATTTTGTGTGAAAGAGCTGTTGGCGATCACACAAAATGTTGCACAAGTTTGGAACATCAAGGACAACTCGCCGCACATAGAACCAAAAATGTGAGAATCAAACTTGGAAGACTCGACGCAAATCAGAGCTGCATTACAGAATTGTATCACCTTCTTCAACTTTCAAGTAAGGAGCTTTGAATTCGAACATTGCCATGCAATGCCTTAGTCCAGTATTGTGTGAAACCCAGCCTGTTCAGCCATTGGCTTAATCTTCCTAGAATAAGGAGCCGCGAATCTGCATCAACCCTCAATTCTTTCTCTTTCTCAAGCGGTGTAAGTGCTGCCTGTCATGACCATGTCATTGACTCCAAATGGATGGCGAACACAGTGTTAGAGTAACTGTGCACAAGTAAAACTCTAGAAGCGGCCTCTGGAGAATTAGAGAAAGGTGACTGCAAGAGCATTTTTGTCAGTGTCAATGAACGTGACATGACTGGATTTACCGAAGTTGTTGAAAACAAGCTTTGAGTCCATGTTACAGCCATGTGCTTACTATACTTCCTGTACTCATCTCCTTTCGGCGTTTTCGTGTTTTACGTTAGCAATCACTAAATCCTGGGAATATGCTCCTTGATGAAGACTGAGTTTAACCTGAAGCACCTTCCGGTGAGACAGAGCACTCGGCTGCAATCCCAAACTTATTCCACAAGATCCATTTCTCCAACTACTATTACTCTCTGGGTAGGACTGGGCAAGATTGTCTGCGTTGTCTGATTCACAGACTTGAAGCCAGACCGAAATTTTCGCATGGGTGGGTGGTCTTGGTCTAGTGCGCTGTTTGAAGATGCTGGAGATGTGCCCATGCTCAACACTCCCAGACTGAATCTTCCGGTGACGTTTACCTGACTTGAGCGCGCCCAGCATTGTCCATCAGGGGACCACTGCCTGCAGTCTGTGGTTGCTGAGCCGTGTCTTAGGCCAACATTAAGGCGTTTTTATGAACTTGACTAAAATATGAGGGCGTACCTTACTATGCACTCATCTATACAGCCTTATGCTGTCAGGAGTCATTGTCTATACTGGCTGAAAACTCTGCACACATAAAAAGAAAACAGAACCCCTCCAGCAAAACCTTTCCATACTACCCATTGCCTTCCTGTACAAAAGAAAATAAAAGAATATATCTGCCAACACTAGGTCATGTAACATATAGTGTGTGTGTGTGATGTGTGTCTTGTGTGTGTGTGGTGTGGTGTGTAGTGTGTGTGTGTGTATGTGCTGTCAAAGACACACTGACTGAGCGATACAGCAAAATACCTCTATCTTTCAGGAGTTAGAAACTAAACGCAAAATAACTGAGGGGCGGCGAGGGGAAAGCTATGAGATAGGTGCCTAATAAAACAAATCGCAATAACATTCGATTGCTGTCAAGATGTGCATGGTTTGACATAGGGAGGAAGGACTTTGTTATCCACTGGAGTATTTCCAACACTGCATGCTGTGGGGGCTGTTTCACAAGGGCTAACGTTAAGTTGCGCTCGCTCAAATCGGCGAAAACGGGTCTAAGAAACACCCTTCGTTTGCCGAAACGTTGCGTGTGTTTTTGTTCTTGCCAAACACCGAGCAAGCGGCGAATTATCCGGAACTAGTAGGGGTGAATACATTTCTTGTTGTTCAAGGTCCATTAAAGTTTGGCTAAAATAATACCTTTTTTTTGGACCAATCAGACAAGAGCTTGTAATTCTTCCGCAATCGCTCGCGACGTTATCTAGAGAAACTCGACCAGGTTTCCCAAATACATATAAACTGTAAACTGGACAGTCTTCAAATGTCAACAGTCAAACAACCACACACGTGGGCGATACCGGGGGTCTTTTGCATAAAGTTCCCCCACCTTCTGTGCTTGTAACTTCCTCTAATCTGTCACCCTCTTTGACTCTGACTTTTCCTTTGCTAATGTCATCTGCTAGCTTTCTGCCTTACCGGTCCATTCTCCTGCCTTTTTTTTCAAGACACACTTTCAAGATTATTTCCTCCAGCCGAAGTTGGACTTTTTGTTGGGCCTAACTATTTCTTATTTAGGCGCATAACGGCAGCACGACGCATCTTTGCGATCATAATTGACAGGAAACTGTCTGACGCGAACAAAGAAGAAACAACCACAACTCATCAGTGGTTAAAATTAGTGGTTCGAGTTTGGCCTATGTACCAGACAACACTGGTATCCAGACGATTATCATAGGTACTAGCGCAACGCCGGGTACGGTAACGCCTAGTAACGGTAACGCCACTTACTGGTAACGCTGAGTACAGCAAATTTGAAGCGATTCGGTTAAGAAACGGCGGAGTTATAAGGCCCTGTTCCCCGTTGGCGATGCTCTGAGAGTGAGCGCCCTCTCCCTAGTAACGGTAAACGCCTAGTAACGGTAACGCCAAGGTACTGGTGAACGCTGAGTACAGCAAATTTGAAGCGATTCGGTTAAGAAAAGGAGTTATAAGGCCCCGTTTACCGTTGGCGCTGCTCTGAGAGTGACGCGCTATCCCGATTCTCTTGAAATTTGCTGCCAGGCTTTGCCACGAGCCACAGCAAGCCTGACAGCAAATTCGAATATTTGTGAAAAGGTGAAGCGGCGTATATCGCACGTGTTTATTAATCCGATTCGCTTCCGATTTGGCACACGGGTAGTTACTGTCCCCGGTCATCTACATGCCAAATTCGAAGGCAATCGGTCCAGAAATACCGGAGATACGGGCGCAGAGAGGCCTGTGGATACGCGTTTCGCGCATTTGCCAAACCGCGCAAATGACACGGCCGCCTCGGTTGCCGTTGCCATCGCCCCGTTAGTGCTGATAGCAAATTTGAAGCGATTCGGTCGAAAAACGGCGGAGTTATATAAGGCCCATTTTGTTTTTCAGTCAGACACACACACACACAGAGACACTTGGCTTTTTATTATATGATGATGATGCTGTAAAGAAATGGCAGTGGGCTAGAAGCGTGTGTAGTGCGCGGCGCGGAGGGGGGTGGTGGGCGGGGTTAATACAAGAAAAAAACAATACGGCAGTCCCATACACTGTACTCTCAATTTACTGGATGAAAGTCAAGGGAGATACTTTCTACTTTAATCCTTTCGCCGCCAATGTCGCATTTATTGCACCACAAAGACTTATCACCCATGTCACTTAAAAGGCATAAAAACAAAGCCTGTTATCCAAAGACCATATTTTCTTACTTTTTGAGAGGTAAGGGATAGGCCTAATGTTATGCGTGTCGCAGAGGAATTCCCAATATTGCCGATACTTAATGATTCTTTCTCTCGCACCAATTAAGTTTAATGGTATTTTTTGGCTGAAGAATGACTGACGGCGAAAGGGTTAATGTTGTTGTTTTGTGTATGTACATGGATGCTCCTGCTTTCAGGATGTTCTGAAATGCAGGATGTTTTTTGAGAAGCAACGAATTTCCTATTTTTTAACGTTTTGTTTGTTTCTCCCATGTGTAGAAATATAAAGGAAATGAATACAGATAAATATTTACATTGCCTTTACCAGGAACTTTATATTTTTTGGATTTTTTAAATCAAGTTGTTAACTGGGCGGTCCCTGGACCCCTGCCTTGCAGGTTTTTTTTTTTATTTCCCAGGAGCACCCATGTATGTGTGTGCAAAAACAATCATGTATCGGTAGAGCAATATCAAGTAGTTTATTTAAAATAATAATTAATGTCCTTAGTCTATAGATTTATGACACTTAAACACCAAACTACTTTGGTTGAAACTCATCCATTATCTTTGAAATGATCAGCTTCTTTGTAATATTCAAATTTCACAGGGATTCTTGTTAGGTTTAGGTTAGGTAAATTATAGTCACAGAGGCGTCTCTGTGAACTTCGGGTTGCTCCCCCCTGGAGAGCGCAACGCAGCCAGAGGCGCGCCACCCAAATTTTTTTTTTAATTTTTTTGCATGCAATTTTTTGTGTGACTTGATGAGGAAGGAAAGGGAGGGGGGTACATTTTGACTAAATGACAACTTTTTCGTTGTCACTAAGGTTTAACGTGTGCTAATTTGCATGGGCACACGGGACCTCGGTTTAATCGTCTCATCCGAAAGACTCCAAGTTCAGACCGGTAAGGCCTAGTGCAAAGTGAGAGGAAAAAAAAACCCTGGTACCCAGGTGCGAACTCGGATTTACGTGACAACGAAGCGAACGCGCTACCACTGTGCCACTCTAATACAACCTTTGTTGGCTTACCCGAAGCACTTGAACACTACTGATACAAATGCATCAGCTAGGGATGAGAGCATTTACGTGTGTGACTGTTTTTTGATTACCCCCGCCACATGAGCAGCCATACTCTGTCTTTGGGGGATTTTGGGAGACTGATGTTATGCTAGGAGCTTGTCATGGCTAAAGATAATCCCCGCACAACTATGCAGAACATTTTAACATTTTGATGTAGCCTTGGTGTTTCTAGCCCTATGTCGATTGGTCTGACACAGCCTTTGTAGCCTTGGTGTTCTAGCCTATTTCAACTGGTCTGACACAGCCTTAAGCAGAAGGCCGAAACAGGGAATATGTTGATATGGCTTGCCATTTCATAAATCTGACATTACAGGCAGCACCCAGGCAGGCTAAGGATCGAACCACTCTGCCAAGTTTCATTAAGATTGGTTTTAGTAGTTTAGGCACTGTGAAGTGAAATATCTTTTTGTCTCACACACGCCACAACACCACACAGAGCTCTCACTCCCATTCCAATTTTCTCCTGTTCTTACAGAACTGGGAGTACAGGGATAGGCCAAGTCAAAGGAATTTGGGAGTAAGGGATGGATCAGGGTCAGGGGCAATAAGCTGAAGATAATAAGGGGGGGGGTTAAATCCTGAACTTGAGACCGTCCGACCAAGGACAATGTCATAGAAGCAAGCCGGCCGCTAGGGTCCGCAACTAGCGACACAGACATTCAACACATATCACACAGTGGTGACACACACATTAGAAACAAATGCACTGAAAATCCAGGGTATTTGTGAAGAATGCTGATAATTTAGTTCTAAAAAGGGGCGGGGGGGGGGGGGTGGGGGGGGGGGGGGGGGGGGGGGGGGGGGGGGGGGTGGGGGGGGGGGGGGGGGAGGGGGGGGGGGGGGGGGGGGGGGGGGGGGGGGGGGGGGGGGGGGGGGGTGGGGTGGGGGGGGGTGGGGGGGGGGGGGGGGGGGGGGGGGGGGGGTGTGGGGGGGGGGGGGGGGTGGGAGGTGGGGGGGGGGGGTGGGGGGGGGGGGGGGGGGTTTCCACTAGATAAGCTGCCCCAGATGATCAGCTACAAATGGGCTTGGGGAGGTGGAAGAGCAAATGAGGTGGGGTGGGGAAGGTTGGTTGGTGCAGAGGTGTATAAACATTGGCTTTGGGTTGGGGGTTAGGGGACTAACCTACGAGTACGAGTTAGGAGCGTTGATGGCCACCTTTCCATGATGGAACTTTAGCCTACGAGTACGAGTTAGGAGCGTTGATGGCCACCTTTCCATGATGGAACATTAGCCTACGAGTACGAGTTAGGAGCGTTGATGGCCACCTTTCCATGATGGAACTTTAGCCTATGAGTACGAGTTAGGAGCGTTGATGGCCACCTTTCCATGATGGAACTTTAGCCTACGAGTACGAGTTAGGAGCGTTGATGGCCACCTTTCCATGATGGAACTTTAGCCTACAATTAAGTACGAGTAAGGAGTATTAATGGCCACCTTTCCATGATGGAACTTGAAGAAGGTCTAGCTGATCGTCGCCTGTCCTTCCTTCCTTCCATGTTGGCCACTGCAACTAGGGTTACTAACATCCTTGACGGCAAGAATTAATCCCTTGTTGGTCAGTATCCAAAAATGGCATTCACTCTGATCTTGCAAAAGGCAGCCATTAAGTGGCATTGGTGAGAGCTATGCCCTTGCTTGTTCAGTACTCAACCACTTCCCCCACCCACCAATGGCATTCACTCTCGCAAAAGGTATTTCTTTGCAGTAGATAGCGACCAGTCACTGCTGTCTATTCTGTTGCTGTATTACTTTAGAGGATCTACGGAAATGCGCGGCTGTGAGTTCAGAACATAATTATGAAGAAGAAAGTGGACAGGAGAAAAAGAAGAAATATAGAAAGATTGGCCCAGCCAGCCAGTTCCCGCTAATCAGTCCCTAACATGATGCCGCGCCAAGTAATGACCAATTGTCCTAGACGATTTTCGGAGAGAAAAAATATATGGGAGAGCACTTTAGTGAAAATTAGAGTTGTTTACCTCGACTTACTCGGTCAAAAACCATAGCAACCATGGCGGCATGGCCGCGTCAAAGCTGGAAACCACAGGATGCGCGTTAGCAACTTGCAAACTTTTTTTTTTTTTTTTAATGAGGGGTGGCCAGTACCCATAAACTAATAGAACTTGCAAACTGTGACATAAAAATATAAAATTACATCAAATTTGTAGAACTGGACGCACAGTGTTCTAAGTGGCTACATATGTCTACTCAAACACACGAGGCAAAAAGAGACAGCAAGACTAGTCATGCTATAAAAAAAATCCAGAACGAACTGGTCAGTGTGAAGAATATGAAAGAATAACTGATCCCAGCACCACAACGCCAGCGCCGAGCACACAACAAGCAGTTGGCCTAGATCTACTGCCGCACTCAATACAGACAGGCCAGTTTCCTGGCCGTGTACCATCAAGGCATGGAACAATCGCCCTTGAACAGGCTGTTGAGGCGGTGACACTTTGTGTCCTGGAAGCTCCAAATCACACTTGCTACACCCCCTCTCCCTCCCCCCAACCCCTTAAAACCCCGCACTCAACCCTAATGATGTCGCAGCATCACGTTTGGGGACCGATCAGGCAGGATCTGGCTGGCTGGGCCAAGTTTACTGTGTTCTTCTTGTTCTACTATCCGCTTTCCTCTTCTTTGTTTCTGACCTTGCGTATTCCCGTAGATCCTCCCTAAATGTTTACAGCGACATAATAGTCAAATGTGACTATGGTCGATATACGGAAGGAAGGACGGAAGGAATGGCGGAGAGTTGGGGATCTACCTAATGATAGAATAACATCCCCTGTTTGAGTGATTGAATTAGGCAAGATCACTCCCACACTCCATGAAAAACTACTCCCCTTAATTATTTCCGAACAATTCCTATTATGCGGGGACCACTGCAGCTGATCCTTTGACTCTGATCCTATATATAATAATATATATATGTAGATGCTGCTATGGAGCAAGCACTAGCTGCCAACAGGAAGAAAAAATGAAACATAATAGAAAAAGTAACTTAAAAAAAGGAACTAAAAATATATAGATATTTCCCCAGCGTTTCATGGTTCCAGTCAGGGCCAATGCCGGCCTTACCGTAGCGGTCCCCGGAAGGTGAGCAAGGTTACAAGCAGAATTATACATCCGTTATCGTTACAAAATTGGGACTTTCCTGGTGTTGCACCGCCTCCTGGCATTGACTCCAGGATCGTTCCCACCATCTTTCTTCTTACTTCTTGACTGTGCGTGGCACACCTTTATATCTCCTAATAATAATGTCCCATATGTGTCTGTTTCAGACCGGAGGACGATAAACGGATTTTCATTCATTCGCCGGGGACAAACCCCAACCGGCACAGCCCCACCTTCTTAACCACTTTTTGCTGGGGAGGGAGTGACAGATTTAGAATTGGAGATTGTTGAGCTCCTGCTTGAAGAATACCAAGCTATGAGCCTCTGCAGCTGGGGCAGGGAGAGAATTCCAGATAGAGATCGTTCTAGGAAAGAATATCAATTGAATTCATATTATGCAACACGCCACACGGCGTCTTTATAATTGGTCAAAATAACCCAAGCTGGGTTTTTAAAAAAATTGTACTTGCGTTTTAAAGCTATTTCACAAGCAGACGAAGTGCGTTGTCTCTTCTCCAACTCTCTAGGCTGTAAAGCCTGAAGTGCCAACTATGCTAGGCTAATGGAGGTCCACTGGTGACTGGTAAACTTTCGAAACCGAAACTATGACGTCATAGTAAACATAAATCATAACAAGGGCGACGGGAAGGGGGCTTAGGTGGTTAAATAGATCTTCAGATACAAAACAAAAATCATTTACAGGTCTTATTAATAATTTTCCGATTTATGCATCAAATCTTAAGTTTGCCAAACCATCATTTCTTCCTAAGCAAGAACTACCACACACCTATGACAACCTGTATCACGTGCTCTTTACTTCCTCGTTACGATTCTAATAATCGGATTTTCCCGTTTCGTAGACCATATTTTTAAAACGTAGCCTCTAACAAAACTTATTCTTTTTTTTTTTATTCTTAGCAAAATTGTATTTTATTGGCAACAAACAGCATAATAATAATGATAATAATAAAAAGAAACATTGCAACATATTAATGTTGTTTCAATCAAGTTATTGGGTTGTCCCCATTTTGGATTTTAAGCCGGTGTCAAAACCTCCAAATACCCTTGATGAAAGAATGCCCCTGGTGAAATTTCAGCACCCTCTGTTTGATAAGGGGGATAGAGCTGTGCACAGTAACCATGGCATACTTCAATTTGATTGGCCGCTATTTTCGTCACTTGCAAAGGTTAAACTTTGTTTGCCCACACCTAATCATTCTCACTGCATGATACCAAAGATACTGTACAGTCTTTGATAATACTCAGTAGAAACAACTTTTTTGCTTTTCTCGGTTAAACATTTAATTTAAAATTGTATGTTACAAAAATAAAAAAGGTTTAGGTTAGGGTTGGGTTAGAGTCAGTTTCCACGAAACACCTTTTTAAGTGATTGAAAATGGCCGCTTGCCGTCGTCTAATCAAATGATGTATGGTTACTGCGCACAACTGCATGTGATAAGGGGGGGAAGGTGTGTGTGACAAATAATTATAAATTGTCTGCTTGGAAGCCAGGTACTTCTCTTGCAAAATACTAACTTGTGCCCGGTGCCATAAGCGATGAGGTTAACCGAGGCGTGGTCACCGCTACAGTCTATCTGTATTAAATAAAAAGATCGGGCACCTTACTGGTTCGTACTGCTTCACGCATTGCCTCAGCTGTTCCAACCCATATTTTATTACAAAAAAAATGGTTTCGTTTTTTTTTTTTTTCTTTCCCCCATACGTGTCTGATGTCAGACCAAGAGGATAGTAAAAAACTCCATTTGTCGTCGGCAGGTTACTTATCAGTCGACATGAATTAATTAAAAAAAATTGTGCTTTACGTCCTCTCGGTCTGGAACAGGACACAATATATGTGGGCATTTGTAAATACAAAGATGTGGGAAACGATACTGGATGCAATCATGGCCCGGAGCAGTGCAACACCAGTAAATCCGAATTTTTTACAAGCAATACGTGTAGCACGTAACCACGCCTCGGTTAAACTCATCGTCACAAGTAGTACACGATAATCTCAGGGACCATCTTAATCTGGACCATTTTGAGACAAACCAATTGAAAATGATCTAGCTGGTTCAAGTCCAATTATCTCTTTACTTTCCCTTCCAGTTGCATGAAACAGAGTAATCTAGTTTACAACCTTTTTTTTTTTTTTTCATTTCTCATGCTCTAGAACTATGTTTTGTTATTACTTTTTCTTGTTTGTCTATTGTTACCACTTTACCCCAAAATTGATCAGTTATTAGGCCTTACGATCGAATGACTGATACGCATGCGCGCAGTGTGTGTATGTGTGATGTGGGGTGTGTGTGTGTATGTGTGTGTGTGTGTGTGGTGTGGTGTGGTGTGTGTGGTGTGTGAATGTGATGCGTGTGTATGTGTGTGGATATGTGTAATAATAACAACAAATATGTTATTAACTCAGCCGGCATGCATTTTTTTGCCCGCCGGTGGGTGAGTGTGTGTGGTGTGTGTGTGTGTTGTGGTGTGTCAAGTCAATGTCAAGTCAGTCAAAAAGATCTTTATTGAGGATCAAGGAGTAAGCTTGACAGCTTTTTTTTATCCGTTCTCAGAATGAAAGTAATACGAACCGCAAATCGAAAAATAACTCAACATGCAACAACACATTCCACACTACTAAACATTAGCCTAATTAATATACGCATTGAAAGTAACTCTATTGAGAGAGAGAGAGAGAGAGAGAGAGAGACCTGAGAGGAGGAGAGAAGAAGAGGAGAGACGAGAGAGACGAGAGCAAGAGAAGAGAGCGAGGTGACGGAAAACCTTTTTTTTCTTGGAGTAGAGAGAGAGAAGAGAGAGAGAATAAATGATGGGATATTGAGGATGTGGTTGTCCCTTCCCCAATTTTCATTTCCTCCCATCACCCATATAAAAACAAATGTCCCGGACACAATGGAACAAAAGCAAAAGAACATCAAAGTAAAACATGTAAAGTATCAATTACAAGGAAATATACCGACGAAAGAGTTGCTATATGTTCTAAGTTAGAGGACTAATTCATAGGGTTATCTAACATGAAAATTAAGTGCTTTCATAAGTCGGTGTGATCGTACCGATTTAAATTAAAGATAAATTGTTCCACGCCGTACAGCCGGAGTACAATAAACTAGATTATAAAGATTATTACGGGGTCTGGAAAAGAAAAGTTGTGTGTATGTCTGCTTTCGTTGCTAACAAACTGTTGGGTGATTTTCTTACGCGGTATTCAATTCACAACGCTGTACATGTCATACACATTTGTTATATAATAGTCTGTCCTTAAAGCAGGAGTTTAAAGATTTGTATCACATTAGTGAGTGAACTGGACTTCAACTGTGCATTTAATTTTATGTCGTTTGTGTAACATGTGTATGTGTGTGTGTGTGTGTGTGCGCACGCGTGCACAGTTATATTATAATGAGTGTCTTCTTCATGTCGCGTGTTGTTTGTGTGTGTGGCGGGGTGTGGGGTGTGTATGTGTGTGTGCATGGCGCGCAGCGTGTTGTGTGTAATAATAACAACAAGATTTTATTAACTCAGTCATTGCAGGCCATTTTTTGCCCTGCCGTGTGTGTGTGTGGTGTGTGTGTGTGTGTGTTGTGTGCGCGTGCGCGTGCGTGCGTGTGCGCGTGTGCGTGCGTGTGTGTGTGTGTGTCTGTCTGTCTGTGTGTCTGTCTGTCAGTCTGTGTATGTGGGGGCTGTGGTGTGTGTGTTTGAGTGTGCATGTGTGTGTGTGTGTTATGTTGGTGTGACGTGCGCGTTCGCGCATGCGTTGCACATTTATATTAATGAGTTCCTTCATGTCTGCGTGTGTGTGTGTGTGTGTGTGTGTGTGTGTTGTGAAGTGTGTGTGTGTGTGCGCGTGCGCGGCGGTTAGAACTGAGAACCGGTTCAAATTTTCGAACCGGTTTAAAACCGGGTTTCCTCTCCGAAACGGTCTTTTCGAAACCGGTTTTTTTAAACCAGTACTCGCATCAGTAGTTCACCTAGCAAGCATTATTTATTTGCAGAATATTCACACACCGCGCCGCACATGTACACACAACACAA
>JAGGCT020004036.1:1556629-1587509 GCA_017654935.2 Phymorhynchus buccinoides
GTTAACTAAAGCAAGTTCAGTCAATTTGTCCATGAGACGAGTGTTGATTCTCATGGACAAATGTGACTGAAATTTGTTTTATTCATGAGATAATTGGCATGGCTTCTACCCCGCCCATGGGCTTTTTTACCTCCAAGTTTACCTATATCGCTGGCAATAACTAAGAATCGTCCTAGCATGATGCAATGTGACACGTGACGTGTGGGTCTTTAATGACCTTTTTTTTTTTTAGACTCCCTGCCACTATAAAGACCTACTTCTCCGAACATTGCCCTTCTTTGTGAGTACATGACCATCCCTTATATCACAATACCTTCAAAAATCATCCAAAATGAGGTCTTATAAGGAGGGTTCTTAAAAGCGAGGCCGTTTTAATACTTTGCAAAGATGGCTGTCCTCGTGAAAGTGGTCTTATGTGGGAGGGGGTCTTATTATTGGAGGTCTGCAAGGGAGGTTCCGCTGTGACTAAAATTGCTACCCTATTATTAAGACCGTACCAGATCGCGTGTCAAATCAAGGTTTCACGGTTTCCCCTCTATAGCTTCTGGTAATAATTTTGATTGACCAGGTTTACTTCCCATACAAATGCCCCCAGATTGAAAACGAAACATCATTTTAAAGAACAGCCTCAATAATAAGTTGGGGGTATTTGTGTGTTGGTCACAGCTACCCAGAAAAAAACCAGGGACTTAAATCTGCTGGCGGGTCAGTGTGTCCTTAAGTATACAACTCCGCCACTTAAAGCCTTTTACCCGCCAGAGGCCGAGGTATTGCGAGTGTTTTTGTGTGTCCCTCTGTGTGTGTGTGTGTGTGTTTGTTTTTGTGTGTGTGGGTGTGTGTGTCTGTGTATCGATTATCTAAAAAACTACTGTTTTGGATTTTGATTAAAATTGGCGGCGGGGTAGACAGCTTGAAAAGGAAGCTTCCTTTCGTTAATCAACACCGTGCTGAACTTGAACTTGAAGTTTGACCTTGAAAAACCAATTTTCTCCTTCTTTGGGCAATGTAATATCCCCCCAGCTTTATCTTGTGAACTGGTGAATAGAATCGCTTCATAATGTGTGTGGTTGTGTACCATGGTGGAAGGATGTTTGTATAAAAGTTCAGCTGTATCTCGTGAACTACTGAACAGAAGCGCTTCAAATTTTGGGCTATGTATTTTATGCGTTCTGTAAGGTTGGAAAGTGGTGTGTTTATTGGGGGGGGGGGGGGAGAGGACATGGTGCAAGAGTTTGATAAAAGTTCAGCTGTATCTCGTGAACTCTGAACAGAATCGCTTCGAATTTGGGCTATGTATTTTATGCGTTCTGTCAGGGTGGAAAGTGGTGTGTTTATTGGGGGGGGGTTATTGGGGGGGGGGGGGTGGGGGGGGTTATTGAGGGGTGGGCTCGGGGAGAGGACATAACTCTGGCCGGGTTTTGCATTGTCACAATGCGTTGCTGCCGCTCCGCGATGCCCTTGTTTTGGGTAATGTTTTTGTTTTTAAAGGTCTTAATAGGGTGGTTCCAATGTACTAGTATTTCTAGTCACTGGTCTCTCTGCGAAATTTGGGCTTCTCCCACCCGGAGAGCCCGTCGTCACTAGAGCAGCAGCATTCTTTTTCTTTGTAGTCCCAGTTATATAAGAACGGGACTACATTACGATGAGGACGAGGGCTGTGTGTTTCTCTGCTGTGTGTGTGTGTGTGTGTGTGTTGTGTGTGTGTGTGTGTGTGTGTGTGTGTGTGTGTGTGTGTGTGTGTTTGTGTGTGTGGTGTCTGTGTGTGTGTGTGTGGTGTGTGTGTGTGGTGTGTGTGTGGGTGTGTGTGTGTGTGTTGTTGTTGTTGTTTCTTTAAAATATAACGTCTTTTTCAGCTTAAAAGTGATATATTAGACAAGAAAAGTGATTATGCTGAGTGTGTTGGGGTGGGGTGTGTGGGTGTGGATTTGTGTGTGTGTGTGTGTGCGTGTGCGCGCGCGCGTGTGTGTGCGCGTGTGTGTTTGTGTGTGTGCGCGTGTGCGTCGCCGCGCGCCTCCTCTGGTGACCGAAATGTGTTCCATCCCACTTCAGTAGCGCTTAAAGAGCCCAACTTGCAACAACTAGATCTTAACGAAAACTTGTTTTCTCTTTATATTTCTTTAACCCCAACCCCACACACGACAACCCAACCCCACCCCCCCGGACACCCCACCACCCGCACCACTAACCGGCCCAACGGACCCCCACCCCGCCCTCACCCAGGCTTTCTTGATCGCGTCTGTCATCTTCACCGTCGTGGGCGTGGAGTTGTCGGCCGTGTCCAATTCCATGAGCATCATCAAGCAGATCAAGAAGCGGCAGAAGGAGCACGACAAGGCCATGCTGGCCGCCCAGCAGGCGGAAGCCATGGCCCAAGCCATAGTGCAGCAGCCGCAGCCCATCCTGCATAAGAAGCGGAGATCCTCCGAGAAGAAACCGGACTCGTTTTTTGAAATGATCGGCGAAGCTTTCGCCAAAGGCTTAGGGATACCGCACGGTCATAAACACGGAGAAGAAGAAGCGGAGAGACTCCGAGGAGAGACCGGCCTCCTTCTTACACATGATCGCCGCTTACATGGGTGAGAGCTTGCCGAAGGACTCTCCGGAGAATTCGTCGGAGGGGGAGGTTTCCCCGGTGGTTTCCACCGCCTCGATGTATCCTTCCGAGGGGAATACGGCGATGGCGGCAGGGGGGCCCGCTCTGCATCCGTCGCCCGGTCTTCCGGCCATGGGGCATCCTGGAATGATGGGGGCCATGCCCATGGGGGCTCCACCGGGAACCACGCCCATGATGGTGATGGGCCCCGGGGGAGTTCCGCAGATGACCTACGTTCGCATCCCTCTCCAACCTCATGGAGCGCCCAATCTGCCGAGATCTGTCTGAACCTGAACCTGAACCTGAACTGAACTGAAACAGCGTTGGTTTAAAGACTGGGTGAGGAGGGATGATAGCTAAGGGTGGGAGAGAGGGAGAAGGAGCTAGAGAGAGAGGGGGGGGAGGAGAGAGAGAGAGAGAGAGAGAGAGATAGAGAGAGGAGAAGAGAGGAGAGAGAGAGAGAGAGGAGAGAGAGAGAGAGAGAGAGACTCAGTGCCCAATCTGCAGAATCTGTCTTAGCTGAACTTAACTGAACTGCAAGTGGGGTTTAGAAGTACTGACAGTAGGGGAGAGAGATGGATGAGGGAGAATGGGAAGAGAGAAGGGAGGCAAGAGAGCGAGAGAGAGAGAGAGATAGAGAGAGAGAGAGAGAGAGAGGAGAGAGAGAGAGAGAGCACAAAGAGAAAGAGAGAGAGACGGAGAGGGAGAGAGAGAAGAGGGAGAGATATAGAGATCGAAAACACAAGATAGAGAGAGAGATTAGAACAAGACAAAGCAGATATGTGATATAGATAGAGAGAGTAGAACACAAAGAGATAGAGAGAGGAGAGAGATAGGAGAGAGGAGAGAGAGAGAGATAGAGAGATAGAGATATAACGCAGAGAGAGAGAGAAACACAAGAGAGATAGAGGTAGAGAACACAAGAGAGAGAGAGAGGGGAAGGGAGAGAGAGAGAGAAGAGAGAGAGAAGAGCGAGAGAGCGAACCAAATTGAGATGCTAGTAGAGATGAGAGGTAGAGGAGAGAGGAGAGAGAGAGAACGCAAAGGAGAGAGAGAACACAGAGAGAGGATAGAACACTCAAGAGAGAGAGAGAGCGGGGGGGGGGCGCTTTTGATTCATGTCTTCTGTGACAGACGTCTTTTTGATGGGGGATAAGGAAGAAGAAAAAGCAAGAATAATAAAGACATATTGGCCGCACAGGATGCTTCGTTGTGATTCGTGTCATCCATTCCACCGTCACACACGGCCTACAACGTGACCTAATGCCCTCCTAAATATAAAAGACGCCTCCCTGGGTAACGGGTAGATTAACATAAAGTGCAGAATTCTGATCGCTTCTCGGGCACTTTGCTAGACAGTGCATTCAGGAACTGAAAATTTTTTGTATATCCTGTTGGTTTGTTCAGGTGCCCGCTGACGGGCAGTGTCTGTGATGACATACCGACGTGCGTCGCTGACGGCCATCCGGGTATGTTTCTGTCATATGTGCCTTCCCATCGAGAGGGTGTGGTGTGAAATAAACGCAACTAGACGATAGGGGGTTAAGGTATCTTGCTACATACAAATAGTGTGAAGGTCAATGCCCACGTGTCTTTCCATGAAGCTAACTCGTAATATAGATGGGCGCTCTCTCATGTGTTGAAAGGGTTTACGTCCTCGATCGTTCGTCTGAGAAGAATACCATAGGTAGTGGATGAGGGAACGTGAAAAGTCTGACATTCGATACGTGTCTCGCCGTTTGGCGGGGATGTGACAGACATAAAGTGGGGGTATATCATGTTTGTGGGTGCGCCCGTCGTACATGGAAAAAGCCGGGCCCGGGGAAACAAGGTAGCAATAAAGGGAAGTCACATACTTGTATAATTAGAGGATATTATAATATAGTTAGAGATCAATAATATGATTGTATTTATAAAGCTATGATTCCATATTGGCTGGTGGTCGGTCATTGATAGGATTCGGTGTCTAGGTCTTTCTAAGGGACTTGTTCGTCACGGCATTTTGAGATGTGTAGAGGGATCGAGCGCCTGAACGAAAGTTAGTTTCGGGCCGCTCGACCGGAGCCAGAGGGACGCGTCCGCTCACCGTAGAATTGAAAATCCGTTGAAATACGCCTCAGTCTGACGACACTATACCATTAGGAATAGAGGGTGACGGTCACGGGCACAGGCCGACAGGGCCTCCAGGAAGTCCGGAAATGGTGGACAGGGTCAGATTATAAGTTGCAACGCTAACTGACAGGTGTCGAGTGATGAATAAGGGGGTGTGACGTCCATCTCGCTGAAGCAACAAATAAAGGGAGATGAGCAAAGAGGGGGGTAACGACGGGAGGCCTGCCCGGAGGCAACCACATAGCCCGATGTGGTTACAATAGAGAGGTGACAGGAACCAATCACGCGGTGAAACGCTCGCGAGTCCGCAACAGTGTAATGAATGATGAAAAGGTGTTGGACTCAGCGCGGGCAGAGACACATATTAGTATGGGACATGGGTAATACACAAAATGGTGGTAATAATACTGGGCGGCCTGCAGGCCCAAGCAGTTATCAGCTACGCGGCGAAGGACGATGTTTTTTAAATAGATCTGTGGGACAGTACCACCTCGTAAACCATCTTCTTAGCCCGCATAATAGGGGAAACGGGTAAAGCGCCTGAGCGGGTAAGAACCCACCCCAATTATCTCATGAAATGAAGCAAATTGCATCTCTTTGGCCCATAGAGCAAGCGGTAGATGGCAGCATTCGTCCTCACTGGTCAAATGTGCTAAATTTCGTGATTGCATGAAGATAATTGGGGTGGCTTCGTACCTGCCCAGCGCTTGTACCCCGGCTTCCCTCATTAGTTCACTCGGAAAACAGGGACGTGCTAGTGGAACTATTGTCCCGACCGAAGTCGGGAAGACCCTTTAATTTTTGTCTGTGGTCCTCCGTACCGTCCGGTGTCCGTGCCGTCCGACGTCCTCGTCCGTCCTGCTATTCTCCTCGTTTTTCTCAAAACTTTCAGTGTATATCAGCAAGTTTTGTATACGAGTTGCAGATCAGCTACCACTGATGGATTTAGTTTACATTAAGGCAAGATCGCGCCAGGACGGGTGCAACCCCGAAACCATTAGGGTCGCTATACTCTCGCGAAGTTTTGCATGTAGTTCATATTTTTCTGTTGCACTTCGGGGGGGGCGCATAGGCGCGCGCGGAATCAGGGGCCGAACCCCAGGCGAGAAGATAAAAACGGTAAAAACTATTCTTACGTGCTGGGGGGGATGCGGTTTTGTGAGGTAGTTATACGCTGTTGCGATTGCGTTGTTTATGTATGGGAAAACACCTTCCGATTGCGAGAGCGGCGAGGTGTTTTGGGGGTTGGCCCTGGGTTTGGGGGAACAGGGCAAGTTTACGGCCGGGCCCCAGCGGTGTGCCGGGGGTGTGCATTGAATGGTGCAGATTTTTTGGTCGGGGGGGTGTACGTTGGTGAGTGGGTGATATGGTTTGTGTCTATTTTCATGCTCACCCACCCACCCCCAACCCGTTGGGGGCGAGAATGCAAGTATATTATGTAGACAACGAATGAAATAGTAGGCAAAGGAAGGATAATTTAACATGGGAACAAGGGGAATACGGTGTCTGGCGATTTACTCCCCTCCCCAAAGTTATGTGGAGATCATCATCTAGCTGCGGGGAGTCAGAACAAGTAAACAACAAGCTCATTCTCTAAAGGATTACCAGTCGCCTTTATGATGTTATTGGTGTTGTAATTGTCTCGTCCCCATGTGTCTGTGTACTGTGGTGGGTGGAGGTCATAAAGGCGAACTGGGGTTATGTTGTGTTTTGTGTGTGTTGTGTGTGTGAGGCCGACCTGGGACACGTTATAGGGGTGGGGGGGGGGTGGGGGGCTTACAACAAGGGCGATCGGCGTAGCCTCGGTGGGGCCAATAGCACTTTTGTGCAACACAAGAAGGCCAGAACTCACTTGAGATGGGTCCTGAAAGCACAAAACGGCAGTAAGAAGCTTCTCGTCTTTCCTTTTCCCCCCTCTTTCTTTTCTGTCTTTGTAGTGGGAAGGGGTTGGGGGGGGATGGTTACGACCGGAGGTAACCCCCCTCTGATCCGCCGGGTGTGTTGTTAGTGTATGTTGTGGTTGTGTGGTGTTGTGGGGGTGTGTGTGTGGGGTGTGGGTGTGTGGTGTTGGTGTGTTGTGGTTGGTGTGGTGTGGTTGTTTTGTGTGTGTTTGTGTGCGGCGGTGTGTGTGGTGTGTCGTGCGTGCGTGCGTGTGCGTGTGTTGTACTGTCCGTGCAAACCTAGTATTAGAATTTATTGAAGGAGAAGCAAAGAATCAGTCGAAAATCTATGTCAGTAATGTGGTGGGTGGGTGTGGGGGGGGGGGCAGTGTGGGGTGGTGCATGTGTCGTTGCACACACACACACACACACACAGCGCGCGCGCGCGCACACACACCGCGCGCACCGCACGCACAACGCACCGCATACACACACACACCACGCAGACAGCACACCACGGATGCAATCACGTGACATCCATCTACACATGATATTGAAATAATGCTAGAGATAATAAAACAACTATACAGACACTCAAACACCGCGCGCGCACAGTCACACACACACAAGCGATTTCAAGGATAAGCTTTGCGGGGGTTGAAGAGAGGTTATGGTTGAAGAGAACTTGAAAAAGAGGCTGTTTGAGGTTGGGTGCAGAAGGAGGTTACTTGTTCCAAGAGCAGAGCTTGGACAGAAACAAGAAACGTTCGCCAAGTTTTGTACAGTTGTCCACATTTTCTTGTGCTTGTAGCTTAATGTTTTGTTTTTTTCTTTTCTTCTGCTATATATTTCCAGGTTGGTTTTTATACAAAATTAAAAATGTGTCAAAACGCTGACCGAGCTGGGGTGTGGCAAACGGGCTGAGATCTGAATTGTCTCCCCTCCCACTGTCTGTTGTCTAACTACGCCACATGTTTAACAGCACAGGCTTGGTACCACGCCACACACACCCAACGCAGACGCACACACGGCGGCACTTGCAACGCCCGCACACGCACACGCGCCGCGCGCGCGCGTACACGCACTCACACCACACACGCACGCACACACACCCACACACAACCACGTACACGCACACACGTACACGCACGCACGCAACTCCACAGACACCACACACATACACATGTGATGTCTAGTCTGGTGGCGTAAAACGGGAAAGTGGTGAACGATTCTAAACCTTGCTGGGTATAAGCGGCAACAAGTTATATGCATTGTAGTGGTGCTGAGGAACATAACTGGACCCTGTTGCCACCCTGTAATATGGTTAGTTATCGCCCGCCATGTTGGCAAACAAATGGCGGATAAAAAAAGTCTAATTTCCCCTTCATCTGACGTTCAGTTGGGGTAGATCATGATACTGGTGTCATACCTATGTTTTGGGGGGCAAGAAATACTAATCTGGCCTCAAATATACAACATATGATGTAAGTGCGATAAGCTTAGCTTTTTACCTTTTTCCGCGTCACATTTAAACAGACGTTATCATCTTTTTTGTAGAAACATTCACCTGTGAAAAAGTCCTTAAAATCACATTTGACGCAGTGACTGGTCAAAGTGCATGTTTTTTTTGTCAGAAACATCCATTTGCAAGCTAGTCAGGTAATGACAACGAGACACTTCAAGTAAAATCTTAAACTTGCGCACCGAGGACAGAAGATTCGATTATGGATTTCTGGAATTACTGATTCTATATTCAGCTAAAGGAAATACATCGCAAGTGCTATGTTCGTTTCAGCAAAAGCATGAAAAATATGAAGAATAAGAAAGATGAAGCTACTCCTACTTGCCTTCAGATTGTGATCGAAGCCTTGAACGGGGGTATTTCTGAAGGTCCATGTACTCTCTCAAAACAATCGGAGCAATACAGTGCTGTTTAGGCACTGATTTCAGCATGAACACTAGAGACCGTACAGAAGCAACAGGTTCAAGCGGGCGAATATCCAGTTTCTTGTGAGCCAAGTGACATTTTGGTCCAAGCCACTCATGTGAGAACACCTCTTATGGTTGTGCCATCTTCCTGACTGATCCCGCACTGAAGAAAATGATAGCGCAGAAGAAGACTGCTCCTCTGAGAAGCCGTCAGTACCTGGTACTGAAACAGATCCCACTTATCCACCTGGAATGATGAAACTAACTATTTGGATGTTTAGAGTTGCCATCAATCGCACCATGGCATCAAGCGACTCCTGGAACATGAAGCAATTAGAACATTGACTCAAATCATTCAGCAAGGTTTTACCATAGAGCCTTTATTTTACTCGTACGCGCCTGCTTTGTACTGGACATTACAGACGATGCGCTAATATACCGATGAGGCAGTTAGACCAGAAACAAAATTTGAGCATCTGTGAAGATTGTGTTTCTTTGTGTGCAAAGGGCCGACAACTGACTGCCCAAACACCCTCGGCCTTGGACTGGCAGTTCATCAACTACCGCTCAAAGAGTTAGTGACGCTCTACATGCCATCGGACATTCTGTTTCATATGAACGTCTTTTGTTGACCTGCAATTTGCAATGACAACTTGGCACTTTTCTTTGCGCAATAGAAATCTCTGCTTCCTAGAAGATTTCCCCATGGAACTGATGTTGGGTTATTCTGTTTCCAGTTGACACCATGCCATCATGAAGAAACCTGAGTGGAATGTGAACGTGCCATGCACACAGTAATCTGCTGTCAAAGAAAGGCCTCCTTATGAGGCCAAAGCCAACATCTGCGTGAGACTTGGATACTCAAAGACAGTTCACTAGTGCTGTACGCACCTATAGTCACCTGATTTTGAGGATTCTCACATTGTGGAAAGCAAACCAGAGCCAGTGTTCCCAACCCATTGAATCTGACGGTACAAAGTGGCCCCCCTGGATCAAAACAAGGTATCACGAGTCCAGTTCAACAGATATTGCCGGATACCGTCTCTTCAGCAGTTCCAATGGACGACATGTTCCAGGATGGAGTGCTTCATCAACCCGGGTCAAAACAAACCCACAGTTACGGAAGTTAGTCCTCATGCCGATCATCACGCACCTGCATTTAGCTTTGACACCATAGGACCAGATGATGAAGAAATGTCAAGGCCATGACAGCTTTGGCGAAAGCACACAGTCCTACGTTTGATGACAACTGTATTCCCCAGGCAAAGCTACTAACAGTGGACGCAAGGAAACGAGTTTCAGGACTTCGTTTTGATGATGGGAGGTTCCACATTCAGATGAACTTTTCCAAAGTATTTGCAGTTATGGATTCCTCTGGGCTAGCGACATCGGGATCGAAGTGGAGTGTTTGGAGAACACACGGCCTTCAACATCATCAAATGAAAGGTGTGAAACCGAGTGGTGCGTGCCACAAGCTCACTTTGGAAAAGAAGGCTCCTTTGGGAAACTGCTTTGGGTCTCCTTCCCAGAATAATGGCCAAGACCAAGCGTCTCCACCAAAGTCTGACAACAGCAGCGAGAATGTGCCCTGATGCTCAAGACAAGACGACCACAGCTGGTAGCCTCCCTGGATGCTTGCTCTCAGAGCGTGGCAACATCAGAGCTCATGCATGAACGAGTTTATGTGCACTTCAGCCATTCTCTTCACATTCCGTTCTGGAGAAGCTCCTAATGATTTGGTGTCTATCTGCTGGCGCTTCACAAGATCTCTCACCGGGACGAGATTGGCTTCCTGTTTCATATCTTCATTTGTAAGTATGTTGCCATGGTTTCTTCTTTTGACCATGTCATTATACAGATGGGGGTGTGTTTCTGCAGATATGAAGATGCTCCCTTTCAACAGCCCCGAAGTATCCAGGGATTTATGGCAGGTGCTTTTTAACAAGGAAACACACACAAGTTCAGTCAGGTCCCTGATGAACCAGCACATTGATCACGTGACAGAGCTGGCAGGTTGCAGGTGGCCTGATTGGAATCACGCGACTGACTCAGCAATGGATAGGTGTTGTTTGACTTATATGAAAGAGCCCAGCTTTCTGAGGACACCAAAGCATGTTTCAATCTGTCATCCAAACAATATATGATGTCGATGAGGAACAAAGCCCCAAGGATTCCTGGATTGACCAGATCGACAAGACCAAGATGATGTTCAAAAATCGCATCCCATTGAAAAAGTCAATCCATTTGAGCAGAGTCATCTCATTTGATTGTTCTTTCACAGGAGACGATAGCCAGTCAAGAAGTCACAAATGATCTCTGCTGTATATAGGATGGACAAACTGCAATCAAAGGGCTCGGTCAAGACGCCTTATTGCAAGAGGGATAGTTTCCACAGTAGCATCAAAGCCAGAAGCTGAAGACTTTTTTTGGCTCGATGGCTACTGCCACGTGTCAGCATTGAAGCAAAACGGTGGCGGTCAAAGCTGACAGAAACATCTTCCGACGCATGATACTGCAATGGAGGCGGCAAATATGTGATGTCAGCAGGATTGCTTGAGGCAAGAGGTCTTCCTGTTCCCGCCTTTCCTTGCAACACCAGACCAAAAACTTCGGCTTCCTCAGAACAAAGCTGACTTGGCTAAGATTCTCCAGAAGGAGTGCAAGGAAATATTCCGACAATGTTCACTCCACTTGTACTCATTATAGACGGCATGGCCACTGTGCATGCGCTTTGCAATCACGCTGGAAGCAAAGAACTTTGTTGAATGTGTGACAACTTTGGTCGCACAATTTGCCCTCTCATTTCTCTGATAGTTGCACTCGGTTGAATTGGGGTGTTGACAGATATGAAGATCAGTCATCAAGGCCGGAACCCGAACAAAAGAATTTGACAGGAATAACATGGGCACAAACGACAATTGAACACAGAGTCAGAAACATTGGAAACTGTGAAACGGTTCATAAGCCTACAGGATCGTGCAAGCCTGACAACGTTCGTGTTCACAACGAGGAGACATTTTCACATGAAGATGGGCGAATAGCTTTGTCTCAGTGGAGGCTTCAGGAACCCACCAATTATGGTCTTCAGCTGAAGGGATGTATCTGCATTGAAGAGCAACCATGAGGAGCGACACGCGGATTTGTTTTCTGCTGCTAGTGAAGCCAAGCAACAGGTTTTGTTCCAAGCAACAAGTCCATCCATGTCAGGCTTCCTTCCTAACACCCCTAATCAAGTATATCAATTCATTATGTAAATCCACAGCAATATGCAAACCGAATTATCTTTGTTTAAAACTCAAACGCTTAATTTTACATGTTTTAAATATATATTTCATTTTTTATGAAAAGTTTAACAGAATTTTTGTTGATTTAATCTATCATATTGGATTCCTCGTGGTACAAAACCATATAATAGACGCAGTTTCACATACTTTTCCAATTAACAACTAACGGAGATATGACAAATTCTTGCAGCGGCCATTTTGAAAACTGTCATGGCGGCCAACTAACCATAGCCAGGGTTGCAACAGTCCTTGTTCCCCTCCCTACAACAAATCTAAGCTTTCTCCCTGCTTCTACCCAGCAAGGTTTAGCAAATTCTGTTTTGTTGGAAGCTACAGTTTTCAGGCCTCCTGTCTATAGAGAGAGATAGAGAGAGGAGAGAGAGAAGATGAGAGAGAGAGAGAGAGCGAACGAACGAAACGAATGTTGTTGTTTTTTAATGAGGGAGAAGCAGAATAATCCCTAATAACCGGCTCTTTTTTCATCGGCCCTCCGAACAAAAGAACAGAAAAAAAATATTAATAGAAAAAAGACATCGCAAAATACGAAGAAAAACAAAGTCCTTAATCAGGTCTAAACGGACTCACCGTGCAAGGCTAAAATAAAATAAAGTACATCAACTTTAAAGAGAGAGGCTGAGTGAGACAAGGACAGACCGTGACTAGAACAGACTGACAGAGAGAGGGAGGTCAAAATCAAAGAATTGATGTAATAATGAAGTATTTAGCATGCAGGAAAAAGAATGCATAGTAATACAATGTACATATAAGAAGACTTAGACACATACATGTAATCATTTTCTTTCGTTCCCTACATTGGCTCCCGTGCAATCACGTATTTGACTACAAAAATTTCTCCTTGTCTCAGTCACTGCATCAAGTCGCTCCATTATATATCGCTGATCTTCTTCCATTCTCTATGTCCGAAGGTCCAGCTCGCCAACTACTTTCGTCTTCTGATCTCGTCTCCTTTCATTCCCTCGCATCCGTCTCAAATCTGCTGTCAACGTTTCTCTTTCATGTCCAGCACGCCGGCTTCTCTTTGAAATTCTCTGCCTTCTCCTCTTCCCCGACACTCCAACTCGTCTCCTCGTTCATAGCCTCTTAAAATCCATCTTTTTTCTGCTGCACCCTTAAATATTTGATGCAGTTGTCCTATTCATTGTGTGCACGTGAGGGTAGATGATATAGGTTTGTGGTTGTGTTTTGTGTGTTTGTGTGTGTGTGTGTGTGTGTGTGTGCGTGGGTGTGTGTGTGTGTGTGGAGTGTTGTGTTGTGTGTCACAGTAAGCCTTGCATGGGGTGCGTACTGTGTGCTTGTGTTTTTGTTTTGTCATATGTGTGCCGCATGGTATGAATGTGTGTTCTGTATCATTGTGTGTGTGTCTGTCTGCGTGCGTACGTGTATGTGATGTATTTGTATGTGTATCCTCTCCGTTTGTGTATGTCATGTCTATGCCGTGCAACTCAGTTGCTATGGCTTACTGAATGAAAGAATTAATAATGAGTCGGTGTCGATCGTTGTGTGTGTTGTGTGGTGTGTGTGTGTGTGTGTGTGTGTGTGTGTGTTGTGTGTGTTGTGTGTGTTTGTGTGTATATTTTGTACGTGTGTTTGTCCGGTGTGTGCGAGAGAGTAGAGAGAGAGAGAAGAGAGAGAGAGTGAGAGAGAGAGAGAGAGAGTGTTTTGTATTTTTGTTATCTACTTGATGATAATGGATTGTAAAGCGCTTTGGGCTCATTTGAGTAAAGAGCGCACTAAAATGTACTATTGAGAGTATATAACAAATGAGAGATTTGGAAAATGATACAAGCCATTCTTGGATATCTGAGAGATTGCTTGATTGATTGAATTTAATTTATAGAGGGTAATATTGAGTAGGCAATAACATATGCTTTTTACATCCATCCCTCTGGACAGAATCCATAATATAAACGTAAGAAAAAATGAAACGAAAATAACACAATACAAGTATTAAAGCATGCACGAAAAAATCCCTATATTGTACACATCGATACAAAATCAAACCTCTTATTATTAACTATAGCTAATTATTAACATTCAGAATGTGTAAAGTAGCGCATACGCACGGGCAATAAAACCCAATCCAACTTTTCACACTCATATTTAAACATTCAAAAATAAGAACTAATAATCATAATACTAATATGGGATTTTATATAGCGCTCTTCTCACATGAGGCTCAGTGCGCTTTACATTGATAACAAGAACATTAAATGCTAAACAAATAATTATCATTAGAGAAGTAAAATAAGCACGATGCTTACACACAACGTTCTCTACTTCCTTACTCACACACACACACACAACCACACACACACACACACACACACGCACACACACACAAACACACACCACGCATACGCACATCACGCACACATCAGCACATCAATTAATTATACAAGATTAACATATTACACATGCAACATTCTAAGAAACACATAGAGACCACATTCACATTCCCATCATTGAATACAATACTGCAACTGTGATAAATCATACTGCCATCGACGTACCATTACATGAACTAATTTAATAGACAAATTTGAGAAGTGCACAAACATAAAAAAAATACATCAACATACTTCATCATTAAAATGTACTTAATTTGAAAAGAAAACCCTGCACATATCAGCAAACATAATTTACTAGCTTCATCTTAGCATGCTAATTTAGAATGTACATACATGTACCCATGGCAACATGAAACCTATTCTACATTACATTATTCATTTGTAGCATAAACAAATTAAAAAAAAGTCAACAACCCACTCGTAATAGGAGAGAGAGAGAGTGAGAGAGAGAGAGAGATAGAGAGAGAAGAGAGAGAGCAAGAGAGAACGACATGCATTATGCATACACAACACACATACATGCATGCACGACATAACGGGTGCGCCGCATGTACACAAGCAAAGCTCGTTTTGCCCCTGGACCCCGGCCTAAAAAAAGTTTCAAGCACCCCCCTTCAAAAGGCTTTGATCCGGTCCTGAAATAGAAGGCCAAAGCTGCCATCAAAGTCCTATAGTAAGTACCAGAGATATAGAAAGATGAGTATGGGGCCTAAGCTTGAGTTAGGGGTGGTGGGTTGGAGGTTAGCCCTACTTTTCATTGGCCTTCTTCAGTTGACGGCTTTTTCATTGGATTTATTTGGGTAGATCCCTGGTGAAAACTTTGACGTAATTAATGGCTTTTTAAAAAAATACAATACTAGTCTAATGTTTAAATTTACTTTAAACAAATATGCTTAAGTTTGGAAAAGGGTTTCCAAGTTGTTTGTCCACGCTTTAATCGTCCCCCCCCTGTTAAATGTTTTTTATAGCTAACCCGTTTTACACATAACGGATCCTTGAGTCACGTGATGTCTCTCACCATGGACTTTTTCTTTTTAGTATCCATCTTCCTTAGTGTTGGAACGAGTTTTAAACAAGCTTCATAACATGCTAATGGTTTCTTCCAAATGGACCGGTCTAAACAGCAGGTAAAGTTAGTTTTGGTTTCTTGCTAGGTTTCTAGAGTAACACGAAGCTTTTGGTTGAAATTCCAATGTTTAAAAATGTACACACAACGGGGGGGGGTGACCCCACGCTTTCCACCGCGTGATCAACATGGCGGACGTTGCCTAGACATGAATTTTACTTTTTGTGTCTTGTCTAATTCAGTAATTGCCAGGTTGGCCTTTGTGTGAAAATTCAAATGTAAACTTTTTGTGCATTTCCACATTTTGCACCATAAGCGAGAGGAGATTAGGCTTAGAACTTAGGACTCGAGGCGGAAATAACCCTTTTTTTGGTAAGGTAAAATGGCCGCCACCCCCTGCAATTTCTCAGGTTAATTCTGTTTTTCCGTTTTTGCTTTTCTTACCATACTAAAGCTGTATTTTAGAACATTTTTTAGCTTAATACCTTTTTGAATACTAACCTAACCCTACCCCCCACTATGTCCTGCAGTACGACCGCAATTTTGTACTCGCAGTTGTGGTTCCTTGCGTTTTTCCGTCTTATGGCTCCCCCCACCCCCCCCCCCCCCCACCTGCTTGCGCATCTCGACCTTCCAACGAAGTGTCTCATCTTAGTCAGATTTGGTGTGTAACAGCTCGTCTGGCATTTTTTAAACAAAGTTACTGACAAAGATGTCTGTCTGCCATAATATGGCACGCTCCTTTGGCCGGGATATTACGACACGTGGGTAGCAGCCATAGGGTGGGGGGTAGGGTTAGGCTTAGGATAAGGGTTAGTATTTCCAAAAGGGTATTAGCTAAAAATGTTCCTAAAATACAGCTTATAGTTTACTGTATGGTAATAAATGGCATAACGAAAATACAATTAACCGAGATATGTATGGGGTGGGCACATCTTGACCTTTACCCTTTTTTTCCCCCTTAGTTTTATGCTAACTAGTTTGAATGAGGATTATGAAGAAGAAGGTGAGCCGAAAAAGTTATTTTGCATTTTCCCCCCCAACATTTTCATCCAGTCTTCAATGAACACCGGCGTTCTTCCTTTGCCTCAGGCAGGCAATTTTTCTCGGCGAGATTTCTGCTGCACTTTGGGGGTGATTAATTACTACTACTAGGTAAGAAATGAACTTAGAAAAGCTGAGGAAGAATTGCTGGTCCACAAGCTCCTAGTCCTACATATCGTGAGGGAAGTTTCCTATCGCAGGAGCTGATCTGCCCGTGTGATGGCATAATGCAACTTCCTCACGGACGTTGTAAACCAGAGAGGACTGGAGATGGCAAATTGTGATGCCTATTTTCAAAAAGGTTGAAATTCTACAGGCCGGGGCCGGAAAATTACATGTCCCATCTCCCACTTGCCAGAAGTGCCAGCTGTAAATTATCCTCGAGCACATCCTAGGTCGCAAGATAATGGTTTTTCGCCGAAGCAAACAAAATCCTAGGGATGACCAGCATGGGCTTCAGTAAAGGCCGTTCTTGTGAAAGCTTGCTTCTCGGGCTTGTGGACCCCCGCGAGCTCACTTGCAACATGGTAGAGGTCAAGCAGGAATACGGACATCTTCGTGATGGATTTCTCCAAGTTGTTTTCGATAAAGTCAATCCATTCCCTGCTGTGTCCACATGCTCCAACATTATGGCCATCCTGGGCATATCAACTCCTGGATCAGCACCTTCTCATGACAGGAAAGCAAGCAGTGGTTGTGGACTGCGCCCAAATCGAAACAGCTCCCAGTAGAATCAGGATCCCCCAAGGATCAGTGTTAGTGCCTACCCTTTTCCTGCTCTATACATAATGTCTTTTAAAAAAACCTCAACCTCCAGTTTCTTTGTTGGACAAACCCCCTGTGCCATAAGACCATGGTCTCAGAGAGACCAGGCCTCTCTTCCGCCAGATTTGAACCGCATGGCTGATGGGAGAAAAGTGGAGATGAAGATTACTCCCGAAAGTGCCAAACTATCCGTGTCCGGCATAAAAGACCCCCAAGCCAGCACTTTCACCAACCTTCACGATGGCAGAGACTCCAGACAGCAGAAGAATCAATTAGTGGGTGTCACAGGTCTCATAAGATCTTCATGGGACCCCACATCAACAACACCGTAAAAAGGCAAGCAAAACCATCAGCTTCTCCCGCAAAATTTGAAGATTAGGCTCCTTTCTCCGTCCCCGAAAGAAACTGCCTACAATTAAGTACAAAGCCTTGTTCGTCCACCCTTGTATACTCCCGCTCCTGTCCTGGGACCCTCATACAGCCCAAAACAACCGGCAAGATTGTAGGGTCCGTGCCGCGCATTAAATCATCACCGCCACATCTAGCGTGGACATGGTTGACCCAGCTTCGTGGCCCTCCTGGCTCCAGTCTCAAGGACGAGGTGACACTCCGTAAGGCTGGCCACCTTTTTCCAGTTTCCCCCTAGGGAGAGAACCTTACACCAGCCAGTCCCCCATCCTCCATCTCCAGGGCCTACCCCCCAAATTATGCTCACCCCCTCCCATTCATCCAATCCGCTTGAGTTGATCAGCTGGGCAGCAAGTCTTCTACACCTCCCCCCCCCCCCCCCCCCCCCCGTCATAAGCGTCATAATCATCAAAATTGTTGATGATGAGACTACAGAAGATCCCTCTGTCAATTAGTAAAGCTCAATACGCTGAGTTCTCTCAGGGACATGCTCTTTTCTGAACGATGGCCATCTCCACTGACAAGAACTAAACTACAGCTGTTCATGGACAAGTTTTCACAACTGTGACATAGACTGCAAGACCGGCTCACCATTCATCCCGAAAAAGCAACAACGTAACTGGCCAAGATGTAATAGACACCTCACCTATGATCACCATCGACGGTTGGTGGGTTACTAGCTAGCTACAACATACTCCAGACAGGATCGAAAATGAACAGCTTCCGACATGCCTCTGCTCTGTCCATCCCTCGGCGTCAATGGATGACAAGTCACAAACTCTCATGTCCTCGTCCAACGCTGGGCCTCCCCTACTGTTACACCTTCTTAGAATCTGGCTCGGTCATGTTCACCGATGAGAGTGGCCGCATTCCAAAGGACATTATGTAACGTGCGAATTAGCCACTGGAAAGAATCTGCCCTTAGCTGATATCAGTATGTCTGCAGTGCGGGATCCATAATTCTCGACATCAACGTCGAGACCGGGGAGAGGCACAGCATTCTACCGAAGTAATTGGCAAAGTGTATAACTTCCATGAGACCCTCAAGGAGTGCGAAGAACATATCCCAACCCTGGCGAAGAAAAAAATTCGAGAATAAAGGCAAGCTTCTGTGGAAGCAGCCCCTCTCCACCACATGTGCACCCGTTGTGTATGGCTGCCACTCAGAATAGTTAGGACCAATTCCACAGGAGACGTTTGTTCTCATCTGTGATTCTACATGTTCCTTGCCTGGTCTATGGTGCAATTAAATCCATGTCAGAACGACCGAGACTACTACTACAGAGCTTCAGATTTGACTTCATGTTCATATGACCCATTTCTGCTCAAATGAGGGTCGATTTTTCAAATGATTGGGCCACTTAAGCGCGCAATGGTTTAATTAAATTAAATGCTGCAGAACTGTAATGTGCAAGAACGGGCGATCTCAGCGTGTTTACGTACTTTTTGACAGAAAAATATGTGTGATTGGCGCGGGCGCGCCCGACAATCTGAAGTTCTGCTACTACTGGATGGAAATCTGTTTAACGTCCTCCGTTCTGGACAGACACCTATGGGACATTAGTAGTTGAAAAACCCTTTCACTGCAATGGTCGGCATTTTTTGCACCACAATGATTTAACACCCACACCGTTAAAACTCTTGAAATCAGGGTTCTTTATTCAATGAAATTCATCATTTGTGTTTCCTGAGTTTGGGTAGTAAGACTTGACCCTATTTTAAATGTGTCAGAATAATCCCACAATATTGCGACGAATCTTTATGTAGCGAAAGTAACGTTTTACTTAATGAGAATGTTTTCTCAAAGATGGCTGCTGTGAAAGGGTTAAAGATTAGTGGGAATGAATCATGGAGGCAATGCAACAACCAGAAAGTCCCATTTTTTACGAATACATATGTGTAATCTGTATTCTGCTACTACTGCTATTACTTTTTTGCTTTTATAAACAACTTATTAGTGCTTTATAATAGACTCAAATAAATGGGGTCCGCTGACTCACGTTTTATTGTGTTGTACAGTTTGCTGGTCTAGACATCAGTGTGGAGGGCGCGGACGAGACTTTGGTCATCATGGGAAACCCTGTGTCCCCCCTGATGACAAATCCTCGTCCGCGCCCTCCCCACTGATTGTCTATCCAGCAAACTGTACACAATTAAAACCGTGTCAGCGGACCCCCATTTATTTGAGGTCTATAAAGCACTATAATTTAGTATAAAAGCAACAAAGTAATAGCTGTAGTATGCAGAATGCAGATTACACATATGTATTTGTTAAAAAATGGGGACTTTCCTGGTTTTGCATTGCCTCCATTTCATTCCCACTACTTTTAACCCTTTCACCGCCGCCATCTTTGAGCCAAACTTTCCATTAAAATAACTTACTTCGCTACAGTAAAGATTTCGTCTGCAATATTGTGGGATTTTTCTGACACATTTTAAAATAGGTCAAGTCTTACACCCAAACTCAAGAACACAATATGGTAAGATCATTTAATCTAGACCCTGATTCACGAGTTTTTAATGGTGGTGTGTTAAATCATTTGGTGAAAAATGCGAAAGGCATTGAAAGGGTTAAACTACTAAATGTCCCCTATGTGTCTGTTCCAGACCGGAGGACGTTAACAGATTTCATCCAGTAGTAGCAGAACTTGCAGATTGTCCGCGCGCCCGGCGCCAATCACACATATTTTCTGTCAAAATGTCCGTCAACACGCTGGAGATCCGCCGTCTGGCACATACGGTTCTGCAGCCATTTATTATTAAACCATTGCGCCGCCTAATGGCCCATCATTTTTGAAATTGACCCCTCATTTTGAGGCAGAAATGGGTCATATGACACAATGAACAAATCTGGAGCTCTGTATTAGTAGGTCTCGGTCGATTTGACCATGGATTTAATATGCCCACTAGACGCAGGCAAGTGACCATGTTAGAATCACAGCTGAGAACAAACGTCTCCTTGACTTGGTCATAACTATTCTGGAGTTGCAGTCCCTACCACAACGGGTGCACATGTGGCTGGATTGAAGGGCTGCTTCCCTGCAGCTTGCCTTTGCCTTCTGACTTTGTCTTCTCGGCCAGGTTGTGGATCTGTTCTTCGCACTCCTTGAGTTGTCTCTGAGTATACTTTGCCATTACTTCGGCAGACTGATGTGTCCTCTCCCAGGTTCTCGACGTTGAGTCGAGAATTCTCGGATCCTCGCCTGCATACTCCTTGAATCAGCTAAGGGCAGCGATCTTTCCAGTGGCCTTAATTCGCGTACATGATGTCCTTTTGAATGCGGTCCATCTCTCATTCCGGTTAACTGACCAGCCAGATTCCTAAGAAGCCGTGTACACATGGGGAGGCCAGCGCGGACGAGGACCTGAAAGTTTGGTGCTTCGGTCACTCCATTTGATCCGAGGATGGCGACAGAGGCAGCGCATGTCGGAAGCTGTTCATTTTCGCTCCTGTCTGGAGTATGTTGTAGCTATCTAGTAACTCACCACCGTCGTGGTGATCATAGGTGAGGTTCTACATCTTGGCCAGTACGTTGTTGCTTTTTGGGCTGATGTGAGCCCGTCTTTTGCGTCTTGTCACAGTTGTGAAAACTTGTCCATGAGACACTGTAGTGTAGTTCTTGGTTTCATTGACCGAGGCATCGTTCCAGAAAAGAGCATGTCCCTGAGGCTCGCGTATTGAGCTTACTAATTGACAGAGATCTTCTTGTGTCCTCCACAACAATTTGATGATTTATGACGCTTATTACGGGGGGGGGGGGGGGGGAGGGTTATAAGACTTGCCTTGCCCAGATACAACTCATTCGGATTTGATGGGGTGTAGGGGGTGAGCAATACTTTGTGAGAGGCCTGGGATGGAGGATTGGGACTGGCTGGTGTAAGGTTCTCTCCATGGTGTAACTTGAAACGTGCCACCTTACGGAGTGTCACCTGTCCTTGAGACGGAAGCCAGTGGGGGGAGGGCCCCCAGAACTGCAGCTGGGTCAACCTGTCCACAGCTTGGATGTTTTCGGTGATGATTTACTGCGCGGCGACTGACCCTCTCAATCTTGCCGGTGGTTTTGGCTGTATGAGGTCCCAGAGCAGGAGCTGCGTTTCAAGGTGGGACGAACCAAGGCTTTGTTCTAATTGTAGCAGTTTCCCTTTCGGGCGGAGATGGAGCCTAATCTTCAAATTTTGTCGGAAGCATCTGATGGTTTGCTTTCTTTTTTACGGTGTTGTTGATGTGTGTGTCCATGACAGATCTTAGGAGACTGTTACGCCGCGCTTACTTGACTTCTTCTGCTGTCGTAGTCCTTCCGTGGAGTTACGAGTGCCGGCTTTGGGGTCTTTTATCCGACACGTGCATAGTTTTGCACTTTTCGGGATTAATTTCATCATCCACTTTTCTTCCCAGTCAGCATGTCGGTCCAAATCTTGCTGAAGAGAGGCCTGGTCTCTCTGAGACGCCATGTTCTTATGTCACAGGGTGTTGTCAACAAGAACCTGAGGTTGAGGTTTGTTTAAAGATCATTTATGTAGATCAGGACAGGGAGGCCCTAACACGGACCCTTGGGGACTCCTGATTCCTAACTGGACTGTTCCGCTTTGGCGCCGTCCACAACCACTGCTTGCTTCCTGTCCATAAGAGGTTGCCTGATTCCAGGAGTTTGATCTGCCCAGTGATGCCAAATGTTTGGATGCATGTGGACCAGCTAGGGAATGGTTGACTTTAATCGAAACAACTTGGAGAAATTCCATCACGAAGATGTCCTTCTGCTTGCCTCTCTCCGTGTTGCAAGTGAGCTCTTCCACAAGCCGAGAAAGCAAGCTTTCATCAAGAACGGCCCTTTCCTGAAGCCATGCCGGGTGGTCCTCCCTCAGGATTTTGTTTGCTTCGGCGAACCCATTATCTGCTGACCAGGCATGTGCTCGAGATTAATTTACAGCCTGGCACTCTTGCGTGAGGATGGGACAGTAATTTTCCGGCCTGTAAATTTGACCAAACGAACCTTTGTTGAAAATAGCATCACAATTGCCATCTTCCATTCCTCTGTACAACGTCCGTGAGGAAGTTGCATTAATGGCATCACCGGGCGATTCAGCTCCTGGATCAAACTTCCTCACGATAATTAGGCCTAGAGCTTTGGGCCACATATTTTCCTCAAAAGAAAAACTTTCTAATTTCATTTTTACTTAGTAGTTAGTAATCTACCCCCCAAAGTGCAGCGAATCTTCAGCCTGATGAAATTGCCTGCCTGAGTCCAAAGAGGAACGCCGGTGTTCATTGCGACTGGATGGACAAAATGTTAGGGGAAAACGCAAAATAACTTTTTTTCTGGCTCCCTCTTTCTTCATAACCTCATTCAACTAGTTTAGCATAAAACTAAGGGGGAAAAAAAAGGGTACGTCATAGATGTCCACCCCCCCCCCCTACGATATCTCGGTTAATTTGTATGTTTTTCGTTATTGCCTGTCTTACCAACTAAACTATAAAGCTGTATTTTAGGACATTTTTTGGCTACTACACCGTTTTTGAATACTACCCCTATCCCTAGCCTAAGACCCTAAAAAAAAAATACAACCCCCCACCCTATGGCTTGTACCCACGTGTCTACATATCCACCACAAGGAGCGTGCCATATTATTGCAGAACCGCCATCTTTGTCAGTAACTTGTTTAAAAATGCCCAGATCGATGCTTTTTACACACAAATCTGACTAAGATGGCGACACTTCCGTTGGGAGGGTCGAGATGCGCACGCAGGTGGGGGGGGGGGGGGGGGGGGGGGGGGGGGGGGGGGGGGGGGGGGGGGGGTGGTGGGGGAGCCATAGACGACAGGAAACAAAAAACGCATAGCACACACAACTGCGAGTACAAATTGGTGACCACGAGACTAGCGAGTACAGAATATTGCCGCAGTGTACTGGACTGCTTGTCATGTTACGATAGTGGGGGGGTAGGGTTAGGTTTATGTATTCCCAAAGGTTATTACTAAAACCTTTTTTCCTAAAATACAGCTTTATGTTTGGTAAGAAAAGCAAAAAACGGAAAAATAGAATTAACCGAAAAAATGTAGGGGGGGGTGGCACATCTTTACCCTTTACCTACCAAAACAAAGGGTTTATTTTTTTCCGCCATCGAGGTCGCCTATTTCTATCCTAATCTCCTCTCTCTCTTGGTGGCAAAAATGTGAAATTGCACAAAAGGTTTACCTACCGTTTGAAAATTTTCACCATACAAAGGCAAACCTGGCAATTATCTGAATTAGACAAGACAACAAAAAAGTTAAAATTTCAAACTTCATTGTCTAGTCCTAGAAGTCGGTTGTTATCATGCCCAAGTCCGCCATGTTGATTCACGCGGTGGAGAGCGTTGGGTCACCCCCCCGGTGTACATTTTTAAAAAAAGACATTGAATTTTTCAACCAAAAGCTTCGTGTTACCTAGGAACATAAGACCCCTAGCCAATGAAACCAACTAACTTTATACTGCTGTTCTAAGTCCCCCCACAGCAACCGGGTCCATTTTGGGAAGAAACCATATGAGGCATGTTTATGAAGCGTTGTTATACACTCGTTCCACCAACCAACACTACTGAAGATGGAGGACTAAAAGACAGAGGGTAAAAAGCCTCTCCTAGCGGAGCGACTATCACGATGTGACTTCAAGGATCCGTTATTAGTGTAAAAGGGTTTTGACTATAAAAAACATTTAACAGAACGATTAAAAGCGTGACAAACAACTGGAAACACCCCCCTTTTTTCACACTTGAATGCATATTTGTTTTAAATTATAGAACTATTTAGACTTAGAGAGGACTAGTTATTTGTAATCATTTAAAAAAAAAACCGCAATTAAATTACGTCAACGTTTTCTACCAAGGGCTCATACCCAAATAAATTAAAGAAATGCCAATGAAAAAGCGTCTTAACCAAACCTGACGATGGCTCATGAAAAGTGGAGGGCGTAAACCCCCCCCTCCACTCCACCACATCCCCTTAGCCCTCACGCTTTAGTCGCTACCTCTCTTTCTCTATTCTCTTCTGTCTGTGCCTACACCTTACTATGGCTTTGGATGTCAGTCTTTGGATTTCATTTCAGGATCTATTTCATGGGTTACCGAGCACAGACAACCAGACTTTTGAAACGGGGGTGCTCGAAACGTTTTTTAGGCCGGGGTCCAGGGGCAAAAACGAGTTTCTGCTTGTGTTTATGCGCGCACACGTTTATGTGCGTGCATGCTGTAGTATGTGGTGGTTGTGTATGCATAAATTCATGTTTCGTTCTCTGTTGTTCGGTTCTCTCTTATTGCATGCTCTCTCGTCCCTCTGTCTCTCCATTCGTCATCCTCCCTGGTTACTCCATACTCTCTCTCTCTCCCCGTCCTCTCTCCCTCCCCTTCTATCGTCTCTCTCCCACCTCTCGTATTATGCGCTTCTCCTACCATCTCTCTCTCTCTCTCTCTCTGTTACGAGTGTGTGTTTACTTTTTAATTTGTTTATGCTACAAATGAGTAATGTAATTTAGGAATAGGTTTCATGTTGCCATGGGTACATGTATTTACATAGTTTTTACATTTTAAATTATGCATGCTAAGATGAGTAGGTAATATTATGTTTGACTTATTATGTACATGGGTTTCTTTTCAAATAAGTACAATTTAATGATGAAGTATGATTGAGGTAATTTTTTTTTATGTTTGTGCACTTCTCAAATTTGTCTATTATAATTAGTCATGTACTATTGGTATGGAAAATCAATGGGAGTATGATTTTATTTCAAGTTTCAGTATTGCATCCAAACGTGATTGGGGATGTGAATGTGTTCTCTATTTTTCTTCTTAGAATGTTCAAGTTGTAACTATTTTACTCTTGTATAATTAATTGTGTGCGAGTGTGGCGCGCGCGCGTGTGTGTGTGTGTGTTTGTGTTTTGTGTTGTGTGTGTGTGTGTGTGTGTGTGGGTGTGTGTGTGTGTGTGTGTGTGTGTGTGTGAGTAAAGAAGTAAGAGAAAGTTTGTGTGTAAGCATCGAGGTCCTCATATCCTTTACTTTGGAGAATGATTAATTATTTGTTTGCCTTTAAATGTTCTTGTTATCAATGCAAAAGCGCACAGCGCTCAGGTGAGAAAGAGCGCTATATAAATTACAATTATTATTATTATTATTATTCTTCTCTAAATTTTTTTGAATGTTTAATAAAGAATGAGTGTGAACAAAAATAGGATTTCTTGGGTTTTAATTTTTCCCGTGTCGTATGCGCTTATTTTACACCTTTTGAATGTTTATAATTATTATAGTTAATATGTACTAGGTTTGATTTTGTTATTGATGTGTTATACAAGTATCAATAAAGGCTTTATTTGGGTGACGTATTCCATTAATATTTACTGGTTGTTATGTGTTTATTATTTCGTTTTTCCCCCTTCCATTTTCTATCCTCCCTTTTTATTAATTGTTCTTTTATATATGTATTTTGTCCAGATGGCTGGATGTAAAAAAGCATGTACTAATTGTTTATTATATTACCCTCCATAAATAATATTAATTAAAATCAATTCAATTCGCTCAGACTATCCAATAAGAATGGCTCTTTGGTATCCTTTTTTACCAATCTCTCATTTGTTGATATGATATCCTCATATTACATTTTATATATTGCGCTCTTATACCTCAAATGAAGCCGCCAAGCGCTTCACAAATCGATTATTCATCAAGTAGATAACAAAAATACAAAACCTACTCTCATCGTCTCTCTCTCCTCTCTCTCTCCTCTCTCGTCTCTCTCTCTCTCTCTCTCACACTGTGTCCACACACACTTTCTCATTACACACACACACATCACACACACACACACTCACACACACACACACACATATAAAAAAAAACACACACACACACACACACACCGATCGACACCGACTCATTATTCATCTCCCATTCAGTACCTCGCTCATATAGCAACTGGAGTTGCACGGACTGACCATGGACATACACAAACACGAGAGGATACACATACAAATACCTTCACATACAACGTACGTCCGCAGACAGACACACATACACACATGCATACAGACACACTACACCTCATACACCTGCGTGTGGCAAACATAACTGACAAAACCAAAATCCACAAGCACACATGTACGCACACTTGCATGCTTACTGTGACACACATACACACACTCACTCACAACACACACACCCACACACACACACACACACACACACACACACACACACAGCACACACACACACACACCACAACACAAAACACAGCACAAACCTCTTATTCAATCTCCCCTCACGTGCACACAACGATAGACAAATGATCAAATATTTAGGGTGCAGCAGGAAAAAAAGATGGGTTTTAAGAGTGGTTTTGAATGAGGAGACTGAGTTGGTGTGTCGGAGGGGAGAAGGCAGAGAATTTCAAAGAGAAGCCGGGTGCTGGACATGAAAGAGAACGTTGGCCAGCAGATTTGAGATGGATGGAGGGAATGGAAAGGAGACTAGAATCAGAAGACGAGCGTAGTTGGCGAGTTGGGACATAGAGATGAAGAAGATCAGCGATATATAATGGAGCGACTTGATGCAGTGACTTGAAGACAAGGAGGATAATTTTATAGTCAATGCGTGATTGAACTGGGAGCCAATGTAGAGAACGAAGAACATGAATTACCATGTTTTATGTGTTAAGTCTTATTTTATGTACATTGTATTTACTATGCATTCTTTTTTCCTGCATGCATTACTTCATTTCTTCCATTTTATTCTGTTTTTTTATTTTGACCTCCCTCTCTCTGTCAGTCTGTTCTAGTCACGGTCTGTCCTTGTCTCACTCAGTCTCTCTCTTTAAAGTTGATGTACTTTATCTTATTTATATGCCTTGCACGTTTCGTCCGTTTGCGACCTTGATTGAAGGCTGATGTTTTTTCTTGTATTTTGCGATGTCTAAGTTTTTCCTATATATATTTTTTTAATTTCTGTTCGTTTGTTCGGAGGTCCGGATGAAACAAAAAGCCGGTTATATTGGTGCAGTTATTCCATTATTCTGCTTTCCTCTCCTCCCTCATTAAAAAAACAACAAACATTCGTTTCGTTCAGTTCGCGTGCTCTCACTCCTCTCTCCTCGTCTCGTCTGCTAGTCCGTCTCTCTCCTCTCTTCTTCCCGTCTCTCCTCTTCCTCTTCTCTACCTCTCATCTTATAGACAGGAGGCTGAAAACCGTAGCTTCAAAAAAACAGAATTTGCTAAACCTTGCTGGTTAGAAGCAGGGAGAAAGCTTAGATTTGTTGTAGGGATGTTGGGGAACACAGCTGACCTTGTTGCCACCCTGGCATATGGCTAGGTTGGCCGCCATGACAGTTTTCAAAATGGCTGCTGCACAGATTTTGTCATATCTCCGTTTAGGTTGTAATTGGGATAAATTTGTGAACTTGCGTCTATTTATATGTTTTGTAGCACGATGAATCCAATTATGATAGTTAAATCACAAAATTCTGTAGACTTTTTCATAAAATGAAATATATAGTTAAACATGTAAAAATTAAGCGTTTTGAGTTTAAACAAGCATGGTTTGGCGTTGCTGTGGATTGTACATAATTGAATTGGAGATACTTGTGTAGGGTGCTTAGGAAGGAATCCGGCATGATGACTTGTTGCTTGACAAAACCTTGTTGCTTGCTTCACTAGCATGCAGAACAGTCCGCGTGTCTGCCTCCTCATGTTTGCTTCTCAATGCAGATACATCCCTTTCACTGAAAACCATACTTTGGTGGGTTCCTTGAAGCCTCCACTGATGACAAATCTATTTCCCATCTTCGATGTGGAGAACATGTCTCCTTCGTTGTGAACACAGAACGGTGTTGTCAGGCTTGCACGATTTCCCTGTAGGCTTAGGCCGTTCCCAGTTTCCAATGTTCTGCCTCTGTGTTCAATTTGGTCTTTGATGCCCATGTTCTTCTGTCAATTCTTTTGTTTTGTCGGGTTCCTGCCTTGTTGACTGATCTTCATATCTGTCAACACCAAATCACACGAGTGCAACTATCAGAGAATGAGAGGCAATGTGACGACCAAAAGTTGTCACCACCAATTCACCAAAATCTTTGCATCTAAAAGCGTGATGATGCAGCGGCATGCCACAGTGGCCATGCCGTCTATATGTACCCGTGTATTGAACATTTGTCTGAATATTAGCCTTCACTCCTTTCTGGAGAATCTTAGCCAAGTCAGCTTTTGTTCTTTGAAGGAAGCCGAAGTTTTGGTCTGGTGTTTGCCAAGGAAAGCGGACAGGAAAGACCTCTTGCTCAAAGAATCCTGCTGACTCAACATCTTTGCTGCCTCCATTGCCAGTTATCATGCGCGGAAGAGGTTTCTGTCAGCTTGACCGCCATCGTTTTTTGTTTGTTCAATGCTGACCTTGGCAGTATACATCGAGGCCAAAAGTCTTCAGCTTCTTGGCTTTGATTGCTACTGTGGGAAACTATCCCTCTTGCAAGAGGCGTGTTTCTTGACTGAAGTCCCTTGATTGCAGTTTTGTCCCACTTCCTTGCCAGCAGCAGATAATTTGTGACTTCTTGACTGGCTGATGTCTCCTGTTGAAAGAACAATCAAATGAGATGACTCTTGCTCAAATGGTTGACTTTTTCCAACTGGGATGCCTATTTTCTGACATCATCTTGGCTTGTCGCATTCTGTCAATCCAGACTCATTGGGCTTTTGTTTCCTCACGTCATCATCATCTTGTTTGGATACAGATTGAAACATTGCCTTTGTTGTCCACAGAAAGCTGGCTCTTTCATTATAAGTCAAACACCACCTACCCCTTGCTGAGTCCAGTCGCGTGATTCAATCAGGCACCTGCACCCTTGCAAGCTCTGTTCACGTGCTCACGTGCCTTAGGTCATCATGGACTTGACTGAAACCTTGTGTTTTGTTTCCTTTGTTACCAAGTTCACCTGCCATAAATCCCTGGTATCTTCTGGGGCTGTGCAGGGAGCATCTTCATATCTGCAGAATACACAACCCCCCATCTGGTATACATTGACAGGGTCAAAAGAACAAACCATGGCAAATCTCTACAAATTAAGATAGGGACAGGAGCCAATCCTCTGTCCTGAGGATAGATCTTGTGCGCGCAGCAGAAAAGACCCATATTTCATGTACTTCTCCAGAACCGAATGTGAGAGATGGATGAAGTGCACATCAAACTCGTTCATGAACTCTGTATGCTTGCCTTGCTACTAATCTGAGAGCAAGTCATACCAGGGAGGCTTCCAGCTGTGGGCTTCTTGTCCTTGAAGCTCAGGGCCATTCTCTGCTGCTGTTGTCAGACCTTTGGTTTATGGACATGCATTGTCTTGAGCCCATTTTGGAAGAACACCAAAGCAGTTTCCCAAAGGGCTTTCCAAAGTGAGCTGTGAGTCACGCACCACTCTGTTTCCGACACCTTTCCTTTTGAGGATGTTGAAGCCGTTTTTCTCCAAACACTCCACTTTTCGTCCAGATGTCCTGCTAGCCCAGAGGATCCATGAACTGGCCAATCACTTTGGAAAAGTTCATCTGAATGTGGAACCCTCCTCATAAACGAATCCTGACACTCGGTTCCTTTCTCACGGTAGTAGCTTTGCCTTGGAATCCAGTTGCTCATCAAACTTCAGGACTGGTGTGCTTTTCCTCCAAAATGCTGTTTGTCAATTGCTTGAAATTTTCTCATCACTGTCCCATAGTGTTCAAAGTCATGGGCAGGTGCGTTGATGATACGGCATGGGCTAACTTCTGTAACTGGTGGGTTCTGTTTTTGACACCGGTTGATTGAAAGCCACCCATCCTGGAACATGTCTTCCATTTGGAACTTGCTGACGAGACAGGATTCCAGGGCCATATCTTTTGAACTGGATTTCTGATACCTTTTTTGATCAGCTTGTACCATCAGCTTTCAATGGGGTTTGGGACATGCTCTGGTTTTGCATTTCCCTGTGAGATCCTCAGATTCATTGAAATCAGTTGGTACAGTGACTGTCCTTTGAGTTCCAAGTCTCACGCAGATGTCTGGCTTTGCTCATGATGAGCCTTTCTTCTGACAGCACAACTGTGTTGCAATGAACGTTTCCCATTTCCACTCAGTGTTTCTTCATGATGTCAATGTTTGTCACCTGCGAAACGGATATAACCCAATCGTTCCTGGGGAATCTTCTAGGAATCATAGATTTTCTATTGGCAAGAAACGTGCTAAGTTTGTCATTTGCATTGCAGTGTCCACCCAAAGGACTGTGTCATCTGAAACAGAATGTCCTGCTGCATGTAAGAGCTCCACTAACTCCTTTGATCGTGGTACCTTGATGAACTGCCATTCCAAGTCCGAGTGTTTGGGAGTCAGTTTTCGGCCCTTTTAACACAGAAAACAATGTCTTCACCATATGGCTCAAAATTTTGTTTCTGGTTCACG
>JAGGCT020004036.1:1588009-1611395 GCA_017654935.2 Phymorhynchus buccinoides
ATTCTAAAGAGATTTTTTATTACCAAATTTGCTGAGGGAGATGGGTTGAAATGAATAGAGAGAACAAATGATCTAACAGATTGTGCTGAAAGTAGGAATAAATTAAGATGATCAAAAATGCATCATTAATTTCAAGGAGGAGTTTACTTCACTGAGAAAAACAAAGAGTTGGTAAGGCCCAAAGGACGTGTTGCAAAGCTTTGTCTGTATCGAAGCTAAGCTTTCCACAGAAAGGAGAGAGAGGAAAAAACAAACTTCTGCCTGGGGATCGTTGCATCATATGTCCCAGGACTTGGAATGGCAACAGATGAGCTGCCTTGGGAAATGGTGCTGGACGAGCAATCAATGTTCGGTTTGAAAAAAGGAAACAAAGTTGAGAGTCGCTGACCGTGCTTTTGCTTAATTGAGTACCTGTCGTCTACCTTGAAAATGGGTATAAAAGTCTGATTTAGGAAAATTCCTGATGAAACATAAAGCGACTGTGTCACAGACGCTTTCCTACCTTTCTGAACGAAGCCATCAGAATGGCATTTCCCTGGGCAAGGTGGAATGCTCCCTGGTCTTTGTTTCTCCTCAGAACTGTCTCTGGAATAACCTGAAGGACCTTGTAGGCTGCAGGGAAAAGCTGCTGACTTCAAAGCCTTGAGACGCAATGGATGTTGTGGGTGGGAAATCAGGAAAGTTTGAAGTCGTTAGGGGTTCTGGTTGATGAAGATCATTTGTAGCATGCGCCTGCTGGAGTGTGGTTTCTGGAGCAGCTGGTAGTGGTTGTAAACCACACAACCAAAGCCCCGTCACAAAGAACTTGTTCAGATCTATCAGCAGTCGCATTCTATGATTACCTGAACACTGCTTGAAAAGGAGTGGAGGAAAGTGCTGTCAGGAATAGATTCCTCACGAAGGAATGAAGGAAACTCTGTCTCGAGCTTCTCTTTCAAAGCTGGCAAACATGGGCATTGGTCTGGACAGACTTTTTGTTCAGCATCTCGGTGGCATTCTCCTGCCTTTTACTGCCCCTTACCTGTGTCAGTACTCGGGATGGCATCAGAACCACAGAGATTTCTTCCCAACCGTTGGGGGAAAACCCTCTTTCACAACCAATGATGTGCCTTGATTCTAGAGAGAACTGACAGAGAGAATGTTGGTACTCACTGTCCAGCCAGGCCATTTGATCTTGTCTACTCGGTTGCACAGCTCCTTGCCAGCATCAGACCAGGCATGTTTCCTTACGCACGGAACAGATTGACACAGGCCGTTCTTCCTGCCAGATGTCCATGTTTCATGCAGCCAGGTTCCAGTTCGTGTGTTGATGACTGTGGTACTTGCAACTGCCAATCAGATGATATGATGTCATGAAAATACCCGAAGATACTGCCAAACTACTTGGGGCACAAACACTAAAGATCGACAACTTGGTCCAATATGACTAACCCATTAAAGTGTCATCCTTTGGACAGTCTGAAAAGCTGACTACTCGGATCGGCGATTGCTGAAGGATACCATTTGATTCTCTTGTGCAAGGACTCCTCCAGAATGCAGATATGCTCAGGCCAAGAAGCCAAGTTCATCCTCGCTTTCCGCAACTTCGTACTCAAAGTATCCTGACAATTTGAAGCTTTCAGGGACCTGCGCTCTGTTTCTACAACAACCTATCGTTTACTTCAAGAGACATGGAGGGATCAGAACTGGAGTTGGCCGCAAGGGACAAGATGCTTTGAAAATTGCCAAGTTTGGAGTTGGCTTCAATGCGTCTTCCACATTACAAGACTCCCCTTCTTTCTGTCTAAGTGGATACAAAGAGGATGTGATCTGTGCCTTTGCCCCCACTGTCAATATGTTCATGACTGAAAGCTCTTAAACCTGGTGCAGTTTTCAGATATGGAAACTGAAAGGAGCCTACCCTGACTTTGTCTCCGGCTATCTTGATGACTCCATCGATACAACTCGCCGGGATCTCTTTTCAGGTTCCTCTTCGCACTGAACAAAATGACTGAATAATCATGTGCCTCTTATTCTTGAACAACCTGCAGACAGTGGGTATCTATTCTGTGTGTCCTGATGGCTCCCTGAGAAAAGAATTTGAAGTCATCAAGTCAGTTTGTGATCAAAGTTCCCAGCAACTTGAAAACTTCAAGGCGGCTCTACATCAGATTTCACTGAGAATGAAGCAAAACCCAACACATGTGCAAGCCATCCCAGTCCATGAAGCAGTGGTGGTGTCTAGGATTGAGGATTCAGCTGGAACAAGTGTGGACTGGCTCACGGTCCATAGAGTTGGATTGTCTGGGAAAACGCTGTCTGCACAACTGGACCGAGAATGGGGCAAGGAAAATATGCGGTTGCTTCCTCGTGGAGGCGTGGCAGTCAGACTGACCGCAAAGAGACAGCAGGACGAAGAAACTGGAAGCAGTCAGGGAAATCATCAAGCCTTCTGTATGCTGCCTCTTCCTGTCTCCACTGGCCTCCCCATGCATGTGAATGGCCACTTTGCTTTGGACCATGAAACCCGCAGGAATCTGTGGGACAGTGGAGCAAACATGGATGACATCAGATCAGAGTGGAATGATGCCATTGCCTTGTACGTTGTCGTGCCAGCCTACATCACAGCACTGAAAGCTATGACGACCATGCTATTCCCAGACAATGGCAAGGGTTTCAGCACATCATCAATGTCCTCAACGCTGAAACAGTACCATGGTCTATTCCCCTCTCCTGCTGGCAGCACAATCTGGGCAAAGCTGGCCTGTGAAATCTACAGAACCATTGCAAAAGATGAACTGACACTGTTCCCCATGGTTTGTGCTGAAGCAACGGAAGTTGAGTGGATTTCAGCAGTGAGAAAGGCAGGCTTTCCTGGATACTTCAGCAACCTTGTAGCCATGCATTCTAAACAAGCCAAAGAACAAAGTGGAAACCAAGTGTACTTATCAAGTGGGATTTCAACATCATCTGGCCACAGAGCCAACAACCCATCACCCAATGTGGCAGCCAGAGAGATGGAAGACCTGCTGAAAAGACTGAACATGAAGATATTGGCAGCTCCTCTGTGTATCTATGAAGGCTTCAGACTCAGTGGAGTGAAACAAGTGCAGCAGGTGACGGCAGGTTCTGTCTTGCATTTTCTCAAGTCATCAGGTCAAAATGTGAGAAATGGATGCAACATCTCTGGTCTCCCTAAACCAGTGGCTGAAACACCTTTGAAAACGGCAGGCAATGTCCAAAAGATTGTCAAGTTTGTGACAAAAGCATCAAATTTCTTGAACCAGTTGGACGGTTTACCCCTGTGTCTGCGACAGTCTGGAACATTGCACATGTTTTCGGCTGCTGGATTTGGCCCACTGCCAATCATTTCAAAGTTCTTCTATCTCCTACCTGGGTCAGCAGAAGAATTTCTCCACGAATTCATCATCCGCTTTTTCACAAACGTGAAGGATACAAATGGAGTGCTGCAACCTTTGAGCATTTTTACATTTGCCTCCAAACTACACAGCTCTGTGATGGACTCCAACATCTTTGCTGGCCAGCCCTGCATTTTGGACATGCAGAATCTTCCATCAGTTCCAGCAGGAAAAACATGGTTGGCTGAAGTGTGGAAGTTCTTGGAAGAAGTGACAGATGCAAAGAGGTCAACTGAAGACAGATCAGAGGAACATGGGCTACAGGAAAGAGCAGAAGAGGTCGTGAGGATGCTTGGTGACTGCTGTCTGATCCCTGTCCAGAAGAAAGAAGGAGGGCATGACCAGCCAATGTTGTTTCCAGTCAAGCATTTGCAGCAGGTTGTGCATTTGCCTGTCATTGATCAAACGTATCCTCTTTTGTTGGATGTCTTGAAAAGACTTCCATTACCCATTTTGAACAACCAGCTTTGTGATGACAACAACTTTATACAGAGTCTCGTTGCATCCATCAACAATCCAAGGGGTGTGCTGCGTGCTCTAGCATCTTGTGCCAACCGCTTGTCTGTTTCCTTTGAAACTGGCAACGTGATTCTGGACTACTTCAGCAATACTCTTCAAAGCCTGATACCAACATGTCACGATGCAAGTCAACTGAAGAAAGAACTGCTCAGCCTTCCTGTGTTCCCAGCTGTTGGAACAGGTCTTGTGTCCCTCTCTGACACTGCTAGAGTTCTGTGTTTGGATGCTTCAGTCCCTGAAACTGGCCTGGAACAGTGGTCTCTCCACAGAAGCATCATGATGCATCTCTTACGCAAAGCGTGTGTCCCAAACAACCTGCGACAGTTTCTTCAGTTGAGATCTGTTAATGCAGAGGAGTTTTACTCCCTTTACTTGCTGCCTAGCCTTGATCGTTTATCACAGGAAGCTATCGTATCTCACATGACATTTCTCAGAGACAAACTCAGAGACAGCTGGGACAGTGTTCCAAATGCACAACTGGTTCAACAGTTAAGAACAACAGCTTTCATCAGCCTACATGGTGCACTTCACAGAGCTGAGGACTTCTTCAGTCCCCATGAAGATGTATTTCGGGCCATGTGTTCTGAGGACAGGTTTCCACCGAAGCCATACAACAGCTATGAGTGGAAGCAGTTCATGAAAGCTGCAGGCATGGTGTCTATAGTGTCTGGAGCTATGTTTCTTGAGTATGCACATGCTGTGGAGACTGAAGGCAGAAGAGATGGTTTGACTGAGACTGTTGGCCAAAAATCACAGACCCTTGTGAAACACCTTTTTGGCCGGAAAGACCTGACTAAAGGCAGCTTGCTGTCACAGGTGAAGAGCATACGGTTCATTGTGCCTTCAGACTGGACCTCAACACTCCAAGGACAGCGGCTGATACAGATTGCATCGCTGCTGGGTCCAGCAAGACTGATATCATATTCTGAAAGTGCTAGCGAGGAACATCTGCATCTTCTGTGGAGCACTAGCTGGATTCTTGCTGGATACGCTCTTCCCTGCAAATACATTGACAGCAGAATGGTTTCAGATGTCATGAGTTTGCTGTGTCTTCACCAGCATCCACAAAAGGAGAAAGTGATCCAGCACCTGAAGAACGTATCATCTGCTCTATCTGGAGAGAAAGGACTTGACTTGTTTGAATCCTTTCAAAACAACAAAAACCTTCATGATGTAATGGAAGAGATCTACAAGTACTTGGAGAACAACACTGATGATGACAATGACATCCTGCTCTTGAAAGAAATTCCTCTCATCTGTGACACCCAAAACAAACAAATGCTGAAGCCAACCAGTGTTGTCATAGACCTGCAACAGAAGGACATTATCAGAGGACACATCGAGAAAGCTCCAGTGTTCTTTGGAAAGTACTTTGAGCTGTTCAAAAGACTTGGTGCCATGCAGTGTGTGACTGCAGATCATTATGCACAGTTCCTTGCTTGGTTGAAAACAGAATCTGCAGACACTTTATTACATGTTGAAGAGATGAAACTTGTCAAAACTGCTATTGAAGGCTTGTTTCGTTGCCTCAGAGAAGGAACCGATGTGCAGAAAAGGATCACAGTGGGTGACTTGTATTTTCCCACACAGGAACAAAGCTTGCACACCACAAGAGAACTTGTGTACAAAAACAGGGCCTTTGGGAAACGGCTTCAGCAGTTTCCTGAAGACATGCACTTCTTCCTTGGGTTCAAGACGCTGGAAATGGATATAACCACACCTTTTGAAGAGATTAATCGCCTTCCAAGAGAGTACTGGATGATTTTGTTGTCTGACATTGTGAAAGAAGACATTCCATATGCTGTCCGTGATAATGCTTCAGAAGGAAGTGTATCTAATGGTCTTGTGGAAAAGCTTGAAAACCCATACACAAGGTATGCAGTTGTCCGTTTAGTATACCACAAACATTGCAAGTATGAACGCGCATTCACTGCTGAGTCTGCCCAAGATGTTCAGAACAAACTGTCAAATGTGTTTGTCAGAGAAATAGCAGGCCTCAAGACTGTGCTGACACTGCATGACCAAGAGATTCCTGGAAGTGAGTCAGATGAGTTGTCTTCATTTGTTGACAAGAGAGAAGGAACACCGAGACAGGCCTTTGTCTATGTTGAAGCGGAAAGATCCACTCCAACATCTGGTTGGGATCCATCTTTGCGGAGTCTTGTTTATGCCATGGATTTTGTCCTCCATACAGGCCTGGATAAACTCCTTTTAGTTGAGATCCTGCAGAATCCTAGAGATGCATGTAAGATACTGGACCAACATAATATTCAAGAATGCAATTTCTTTGCTGTCTCACAGGAGTCTGTCTTTCCTAAAGCAGGAACATTTGTACCATTGAATCATCACTGCTATCTCGACAACAGCTTCTACCACTTCAGAAAAGGCGAACATGTTGGTTATGAAGTCTATGATCCAGATGTTACAACCATGGAGGAAGAAACACATGATGCCGTCTACATGTATGCCATAGTGTTGGAAGAAGTTGGTACAAGTGGAACGAATCATGTTTCTTTGCTGACTCGACGCTATCGCATTTCTCTTGGTCCAGACTACGGAGATAAGGAAGTTTCTGCCACAGAACTCTACAAGTTTGTCCGCAAGTCAACAGAAAACAGGGAAACCAGCAGTGGGTCAACAGACATTGTAAGACATGAAGAACCAAGTGGTGCCCAATCAACGCATCGAGAACCAAGTGGTGCCCAATCAACACATAGAGAGCCAAGTGGTGCCCAATCAACACATAGAGTACCAAGTGGTGCTCAATCAACGCACAGAGAACCTGCTGATATGAAGACAGTCCTCAAAGAAATACGAGCCATTCTGACTGAAGCATGGCAGCAGTTTCCCAGGGATGCAGACAGACAGCGGGTGAAGAAGAGACTTTTGCTCAAGTGGCACCCTGACCGAAATCACGGAAATGAAGAATTCTGTACACGTGTCACCCAGAAAATCTTTGAGTATGTCGACCTTCTGAATGAAGGCAAACCTTTGCCAGATGACGATGAGAGAGGGCAGGGAGACGCTTCACCTCCTAGAAGACATTCTGCATTCGACTCTTCCTTCTACGCCAACATGACTTCCAGGGCCAGAGCATACCAAGCTCAGTACGAGTCCGGGTCACGCTTCAGAGCAAGCCACCATGGTGCAGATTCTGACGATTTCTCAAGCTCTCAGCGGAGAGAATGGCAGAGTACTCCCAATCCACAGCCAGGAGAGGCCCGGCGTTGGTTCCGGCAGGCAAAGGCTGATGTGGAGGCTGCACAAGCTGCCAAAGGCCTGTGTGACAAGGGACACAATTGGATCTGCTACCAGTGTCATCAGGTAAGTTTGCGTACTTAAAAAAACATCCTTACACGTTTTCTATTAACAGTGGTGAGGCATAAGCATTGGCTATGACTTTGTTTTGCAAGGCACTTATTTGAGGGAAGGGGAGGTGGGTCTTCTCTTTTCTTCTTCTTCTTCGATCGCTCAGACAGTTTCCTGTCAATTATGAGCGCAGATGCATCATGCTGCCGTTATGCGCCTAACTAAGAAATAGGCCCAACAAGTCTGAGTTCGGCTGGAGGAAATATTTTTGAAAGTTTCTTGAAAAAGGCAGCAGAATGTTCCAGTAAGGCAGAAAGACGGTGAGCAAAGGGAAAAGGCAGAGTCAAAGAGAGTGACAGATTAGAGGAAGTTACAAGCACAGAACTTCCAGAAGGTGGAGGAACTATTTATACAAAAGACCTCCCGGTATCCCCATGAGGGGAGGGTTCTTCTCTCAAGACCCACAGTTGTCTGGCTTTCCATAGAGTTTCTTTTCACTTAATATACTATGTCTCTGGTAAGGTATAGCCATTGGCTAGGATTCGTTAATTTTGGTAAGGTTTAACTTTAGGCTATGGCTTTTGCTAGCTTTGGTAAGGCTTAACTTTAGGCTATGGCTTTTGCTAGCTTTGGTAAGGTTTAACTTTAGGCTATGGCTTTGTTAACTTGGGTAAGGCTTAACTGCAGACTATGGCTTCGTTAACTTTGATAAGGCTATGGCTTTGTTAACTTTGGTACCAAAGGTTATGGCTTTGCTAGCTTTGATAAGGCATAACCTTAGGCTATGGCTTTGTTAACTTTGTAAGACATAACCTTAGGCTATGGCTTTGTTAACTTCGGTAAGGTATAACTGTAGGCTATGGATTTGTTAACTTTGGTAAGGTTTTACCTTAGGCTACAGCTTTGCTGGCTTTGTTAAAGCATTACCTATGGCTTTGGCTTTGTTAACTTTAGTACGGCATAACCATAGGCTATGGCTTTGGTAAAGCTTAGGCTTTGGCTTTGTTAACTTTGTTAAGGCATGACCTTAATTAGGCTGTGGCTTTGTTAATTTTAGGTAAGGCATAAACTTAGGCCATGGCTTTGTTTTCTTTGATAAAGCTTAATATTAATCTTAGACTTTGGCTTTGCTAACTTTGATAAGACATAACCTTAGGCTATGGCTTTGTTAACTTTGATAAGACATAACCTTAGGCTATGGCTTTGGTAATTTGGGTAAGGCTTAAGCTTAGGCTATGGCTTTGGTAATTTTGATAAGACATAACCTTAGGCTATGGCTTTGATAATTTTGGTAAGGCTTAAGCTTAGGCCATGGCTTTGCTAACTTCGGTAACGCTTAACTGCATGCTATGGTTTTACCAGCTTTTATAAGGCTTTGGTTATAATTGCTTTGACCTTTGTAAATGTTGGAAAGGCATAACCCTTTTGTTAACTTTGGTTTTTGGCTTTCGCTTTGTTTACTTTGTTATGGCATAAAAAAGTAAGAAGAAATTGAGGACTTTATCCACTTTTATTCTTAATTTTTAGTAGAGCATTACAGACATAAATCCAGTGTCTTTTTGATAAGACATAACCTTAGGCTATGGCTTTGATAATTTTGGTAAGGCTTAAGCTTAGGCCATGGCTTTGCTAACTTCGGTAACGCTTAACTGCATGCTATGGTTTTACCAGCTTTTATAAGGCTTTGGTTATAATTGCTTTGACCTTTGTAAACGTTGGAAAGGCATAACCCTTTTGTTAACTTTGGTTTTTGGCTTTCGCTTTGTTTACTTTGTTATGGCATAAAAAAGTAAGAAGAAATTGAGGACTTTATCCACTTTTATTCTTAATTTTTAGTAGAGCATTACAGACATAAATCCAGTGTCTTTTCCACCGCAACATGAATTAAAAAAAGATATATAAAAAAGCAAGTTTTTAAAACATAATTTTTACCAGAAAATCTGAGTCGGAACACATTTAAATAAAAGTTATGTGAAAACAATCCTGATTCCCCTACACCAGTTGTTCTAAAAGGAAGTGTGTCAGTGAGAGAAGATGGATGCATGAATACAAATATTCTGTGTTATGTTTGAGCCTGTATTTGTTTGTAACCTTTATACAACTCTTTCTTTAAAAAAATGTATGTGTGTTTGTGTTTGTTGTTTCATTATTGACAGGCGGTGGAAAAGGCCCTGAAAGCAGTCATCTACTTCCGCGATTCCGATAAGATGTTCATGCAGTCTCACGCCCTGCCCCAGCTGTCCATCCTCGTGGGAGACTCCACCATCAGTGCCTTGGTCCGGGAAATGGAACGTCGCATTGGACCCCACTCGCGAATGCGCTACCCCGATTTGCACGTCTATCCCTCCTTGCCCGCCGATGTGTACACCGAGAGTGATGCCACATGGGCTTGTGATATCGCTACAAGAGTGCTGCAAGGCGTGCAGACTTTGATTGGGGTGAGAGCTTAGGCTTTTTTAGAGAGTTGTGAAAGATGGAGGATAGTTTACAGTATAGTGCTGCAAGGCATGCAGACTTTGATTGGGGTGAGAGCTTAGTTTTTTTTAGAGAGTTGTGAAAGATGGAGGATTGTTTACAGTATCGTGCTGCAAGGCGTGCAGACTTTGATTGGGGTGAGAGCTTAGTTTTTTTTTATAGAGAGTTGTGAAATATGGAGGATAGTTTACAATATAATGCTGCAAGGTGTGCAGACTTTGATTGGGGTGAGAGTTGTTGGGTTGGTTTTTTTTTTATAGAGAGAGAGTTGTTAAAGATGGAGGATAGCGTACAGTATAGTGTTGCAAGGCATGCAGACTTTGATTGCGGTGAGAGTGGGTTTTTTTTTAGAGAGAGTTGTTAAAGATGTAGGATAGTTTACAGTGTAGTGCTGCAAGGCGTGCAGACTTTGATTGGGGTAAGAGTTGTGGTTTTTTAGAGAGTTGTGTAGGATTGTTTATAGTATAGTGCTGCAAGGCGTGCAGACTTTGATTGGGGTGAGATGTTTTGTTGTTTTAGAGAGTTGTGAAAGATGTAGGATAGTTTACAGTATAGTGCTGCAAGGCGTGCAGACTTTGATTGGGGTAAGAGTTGTTTTTGTTTTAGAGAGTTGTGAAAGATGTAGGATAGTTTACTTTATAGTGCTGCAAAGCGTGCAGATGTTGATTGGGGTAAGAGTTGTGGTTTTTTTTTAGAGAGTTGTGAAAGATATAGGATAGTTCACAGTATAGTGCTGCAAGGCATGCAGACTTTGATTTGGGTAAGAGTTTTTATTTTTTTAGAGAGTTGTGAAAGATGTAGGATAATTTACAGTGCTGCAAGGCATGCAGACTTTGATTAGGGTAAGACTTTTCTTTCAGAGCTCTGAAAGAATGAGGATAGTTTAGTGTCTGGAGTATATGCAGACCTTGCCAGGGTCAAGATGAATTGTTTTGGTGCGTAGAAGTCCTAAGGAATCAGGTATTTTGTAACCAAAATGCTGCAATATGTGCAGAGTTGGAGGCAGATGGATTTCCCCCCTAACTTCCAAAAGATTGAGACTATTTTAGCAATTAGAGTGCTGTAGCAAATGTAATCTTTGATTGTGGGATAAGAGCCTTATCTTCTGAGAGTATTTTAGCAATTAGAGTGCTGTAGCAAATGTAAACTTTGTTTGGGGGATAAGAGCCTTATCTTCTGAGAGTATTTTAGCAATTAGAGTGCTGTAGCAAATGTAAACTTTGTTTGGGGGATAAGAGTCTGAGAGTATTTTAGCAATTAGAGTGCTGTAGCAAATGTAAACTTTGTTTGGGGGATAAGAGCCTTATCTTCTGAGAGTATTTTAGCAATTAGAGTGCTGTAGCAAATGTAAACTTTGTTTGGAGGATAAGAGCCTTATCTTCTGAGAGTATTTTAGCAATTAGAGTGCTGTAGCAAATGTAAACTTTGATTAGGGGATAAGAGCCATATCTTCTGAGAGTATTTTAGCAATTAGAGTGCTGTAGCAAATGTATACTTTGATTGTGGGGGTATAGTAAGAGCTTTATCTTCTTTGAGAACTCGAAAAAGTGTGCACATCTTATAGCTTTACATCCTGACTCCTTGCCCTTTTTCTTTCTGTGTACAAACAGCATTATTCTCGTGATCTTTTTGTTGTGTCAAAAACAGAGGGACTGGGTGGTGGGGGTGGGGGGTATATAGTCTAGCAGACACTGCAGACAACACCCTACCTACCTACATAGTATAAACAAACAATTGTGAGCAGCTGATTGTTGTCCCTTTACTAGTGTAGGTTAATTGTATGTGATAAATCCAGTAATGGTCGTAATAAAAGTTGCCATTTTTCTCACTTTCCCCATGGCAACACAATGCATGTCATATTACTACAGTACTAGCGTATGACTGTGTTGCCATGGGGAAAGAGCGACACAGTGATATGCATGTCATATTACTACAGTACTAGCCTATCACTGTGTTGCCATGGGGAAAGAGCAACACAGTGATATGCATGTCATATTACTACAGTACTAGAGTATCACTGTGTTGCCATGGGGAAAGAGCAACACAGTGATATGCATGTCATATTACTACAGTACTACTACTAGCCTAGCTATCACTGTGTTGCCATGGGGAAAGAGCAACACAGTGATATGCATGTCATATTACTACAGTACTAGAGTATCACTGTGTTGTCATGGGGAAAGAGCAACACAGTGATATGCATGTCATATTACTACAGTACTAGAGTATCACTGTGTTGACATGGGGAAAGAGCGACACAGTGATATGCATGTCATATTACTACAGTACTAGCGTATCACTGTGTTGACATGGGGAAAGAGCAACACAGTGTTATGCATGTCATATTACTACAGTACTAGAGTATCACTGTGTTGACATGGGGAAAGAGCGACACAGTGATATGCATGTCATATTACTACAGTACTACTACTAGCCTAGCTATCACTGTGCTGCTATGGGGAAAGAGCAACACAGTGGTATGCATGTCATATTACTACAGTACTAGAGTATCACTGTGTTGCCATGGGGAAAGGGCAACACAGTGATATGCATGTCATATTACTACAGTACTAGCGTATCACTGTGTTGTCATGGGGAAAGAGCAACACAGTGATATGCATGTCATATTACTACAGTACTAGAGTATCACTGTGTTGCCATGGGGAAAGGGCAACACAGTGATATGCATGTCATATTACTACAGTACTAGCGTATCACTGTGTTGCCATGGGGAAAGAGCGACACAGTGATATGCATGTCATATTACTACAGTACTACTACTAGCCTAGCTATCACTGTGTTGCTATGGGGAAAGAGCGAAAAAATAGTTACATTTACATGTCACACGAACATAATGGACTGAAGGAGGTGACAAGCTCCCGAGGACGTATCTCAGTATCTGCCGCTCAGTGACACCAAAAGGCCTAAATGTCACAAAGAGTGATAACTTCGCAGCCTACCAACCCTGCAAAGAATGAAGCCAACTTTCTCACTTCCCACCTGGAAGGTGAAAAGGTGGAAGGTGGGAAGTGTTGAGTATGGTAACAATAGGCAGTGAGTGAGTTCTCAATTATCCCCACCTCTAGTGTAGGGGAAAGGGAGCTGTCAGCTGCGGACTGCAAGCTCTTTGTATCTGTTGGTGTGGTTTTTGTGGGTTTTGTTTTTACTGCCAGCAAAGTAAACTGAGGATCTTTTTCAACCTATGTTGTTTGTGTGTTTCAGATGTGAACAAAACAGCGACATTCTCATCAAACAAGGACATCATTCCAGTATGGAGAGTTTTGCGGTGCTCCTCAAGCTCTCCACTCCATAGAATGCAAAGAAAGTGCTGCTTAATAACGTTTGAGAAAGACGGAAATTAATTTGACGTTATAGCTACAAACCTGCGTGTGTCATTCGAATTAGTCTGTACAACCTCACGCTGTTTTTCTCTTTCTCTCTCTATCTGTGTCTGTGTCTGTCCCCCAACCCACTCACTCTCTCTCTCTTTCTCTTTCCCTCTGAGTGGTGTATGTCTGTATGTGAGTGTGTGATCTTTCAAATTATCATGTTGTTTTGTGTCTTTTGTTATTGACCATGTTCTAAAATATTTATAAAATATGTAATTCATTACACCTCTGTTTTGTTTTTACACATGAGATGCCATTTTTTAAAGATGTACATATATTGATTTATGATGTTGTTTTAACCTTAAAAAGATTGTCACATATTTTTGATAATTTGAAAATAATGTTCACCTTGTGAGAAGCTTGTAGTCAAGATTTTGTTTGTTAAAATATAGAATTATACATGTATGTCTGCTGTATTTATCTCATGATTTCATAAAGTAGATAAGGTCAGGGCAGATTAGACTTAGTTTATTCGTGTTTGTGGGTTTTTTCACCTCATGTTTTTCCATTTTGTAATTCCTTTTGAAGGCAAAAAATCTGATACAGAGTTTTTGAGTATTGATTTGTAGAAACATGCTATGTTGCAAGCAAAAGAAAAGAAGATTTAGCTTGCGACTTATGTAGTAATGGTCACTGGTATCCCTGTTTGCTTCATCACTTTTTTGTTTTTGCGTGCTATAGTTTGAAAAAAAATGTATGACAATTTAAGATTAAATGATGCACGTTTTATATGCTTTGCAATTACGTAGCTCTTGTTTCAATTTGTTTGGGTTTATTTGGCTGGTAAAAACTCGTGTAATAATGAGAAAAATATAATCTGCATGTGTTACTGCTTTCTATGAAGTTTATTGTTTTGTATTATGTACTTTGTTGGGTCTTTTGACACAGAGACTACTCCCACATGGAGAGCATGCACGGCAGTGCAGTACAACCTTTTGGGGAGAGTGGGGTGTGGGGGTGAGGAGGGGTGTGTGGGAGTGGACTTGAGGAAAATCTAGCTATCAATTTGGTACTCTCTGATGTTGCCCAAGAAATAGTAAGTGTGTTATTTTGTTGTTGTCTGAGTCACTCATTTGTAAATATTGCTATTATAGTTTTGTTAATGGTTAAGATTGTGTTTTTGTTCCATTTTAAACATAATACATCATCATTATCATGACGTGGCTTCACAAACAACAGAAAAGAGTGAATGAAGGTGACTGGATGAAAAGAAAGAAAGGTCAGTCATAAGTTACATCCAGCAATTAAAGCTATTATTAAAAAAGTACCCTGTATTCCATTCTTTTTCTTTTCATTTTGTACTGTAACTTTCTGTATAGAGTATTGTAGGTTCTTCATTGGATTCAAGTTTATATTTTTCAGTAAGACTGTGTATTGTCGTTTCTAAACATCTGAAGATTATGTGAATACGTTTTCTGTCAGTGTTGACTTTGCCTATCATTTTAAAATTTGACATACATATTAGCAGTTGATTAAAAGTCAACAATATCTCCTTCACCCCTTCACTCCTTATTTTGTGGTCGACATTGTAAGACCTTTTATGTGTTGTAAATATTGTTTCAACTGACATTAATTTTTGTCCTTCCCAATGCTGAAATTGCTGTACAAAAATGTTAATATCAGAAATGTAAACCGTCTTTTTTTAATTTATCAGGATCATAACTTTGATTGTAACTGTGTTTAAAACATTTGGAACAAATACAATTAGACATTCAAATTCATTATCATAACTGACTTTTATGTTTGTTTGTTTGCTTATCCTGGCTAAAAGACTCCAGGGATCATCCCAACAGCCGAAGCACTTGAACATTATGGTACAAGTGCATCAGCTACGGATGAGAACATTATGTGTGTGACCGTTTTTTGATTACCCTGCCACGTGGGCAGCCACACTCCGAATTCGGGGGAAACTGACTTATAAACCCCTAAAAGTACTTGCTTAGTTAATATTATGTTTAAACAAAAGTTGTGTTTTTTTCAAAATTTATGTTGTTTTGTTGTTGAAATAATGACCCAATTAATTAATATGACTTTGACATTTGATGTACATAAATGATCATGCATGACTATCACCAAAGTGCCATGCTATTTGACCTTACACACTGATTGCCGATTCGTGAGTAAAATATTCTTGCTGTTAACCCCTTCAGTGTCGTCTATTATAGTTGCGCCTGTGCTGCCTGTTTGCCAAGAGTAATTTTTGAATGCTGCAATATATCGTGAATGAGCACTGACGTATAATTATTTGCATCAGTGGCAAGTACTGAAGCATTATGGAATACGCATAAAATTATGCATGTCATTCAGTGCTGAAGAGGTTAAAGTGTATGCAAAGAACATTCATCTTGACATTGCTTTACATGTATTATTTGTCTTGCTGTTTTGTGAAGCGCACTGATGTTGGAAGTTGTAATATTTCCTGTTCTTTCCCGATAATTATAAAATGCTAATTTGGACAATTTTATTGTGTGCACTGTGCCTTACATTATGTGTAAAAATTAATTTTGACCCAATGCACAAATGTTTATTTATTTAATTTTAAAATATGTCTTAAGTTTTGATAATGATTGATTCCAAGAATGCTTCCTCTTGTAAATAACCACACCAACAAGAAATCGGAAAATCAGAAAGTAACGAGATCAAACCGTTTTATCATTTTGTTTAATTGTGACATAGTCTACACAAATGTTGAAGTTTCATGAATGTATGCTATTTCATTTGATTTATAAATAGTCTCTGGTTCGTGTTAAGCTATTAAGCTATTGGAAATGAATTGAACAGGTTCATAAATGTGTCTTTTTTGTGTGATGATTTGATACTCTGTTTCTGTACAGCATGACCTTTTTTATTATTATTTGTTTTTATTACATAAGCTTATTAATGGACATAATTGTGTTTTATGCTTAGTTATGTGGTTAGGGTTCTCAAATGTTTGGAAATATGTGCTCATATATTGTTGATTTTTGTCACTATTTCTTAAAAACAACTCTTTTGAACAAACATTTATGTTTGATATGTAAAAATCAACATTTTTGCTGTAAACATTGTAACTGTTTGTATGCATTTTTTTTCTCTCGAAAAAGAATGAAAAAGATTTTGAGACCATGTGTAACACTATATTAGGAGTGGCCAGTAACCACTAACTGATAAAACTTGCAAAATGTGACGTGAAAATATAAATGACATAATTTTTTAGAATGACGCACAGTGTTCTAAGTGGTGTATGTCTGCTCAAACATACGAGTCGATAGGCTACGAGAGCTGAAGATAGAGTAACTTCCCCTGTTTGACTGATTGAATTAGGCAAGATCACTCCCACACACCATGAAATTACTCCCCTTAATTATTTCCGAACAATTCCTATTCCCTTTGACGATATGGAGCGTTGTGTTATTAGAGTACAGATAATACTCTATGTGAACACTGAATGTTTTTGTATCGATTTTTATATGCCTGAAATAGTAGCAACATGAAATCTATGTAATCTGACTGATGTACAACCGTAGCTGTAGTGCTGTAGAGACTTTATTTCTGTATAAATTGATGTACTGCTTTACATATACAGTGGAACCTCCCTTATAAGACCTCCCATTATAAGACTCCCTCCCACATAAGACATACTTCTCCGAGACATTGTCCTTCTTTGTAAGTATTAAAATTACCTACCTTATAAGACCTCATTTTGGATGATTTTTTAACGTCTTATAAGGGAGGTTCCACTGTATTAACGTGTTAACCTGCCGCAAAGCAAAGCTGGCAATGTTTTCAAAGATGTTCATTCCTCGCTGAGTGTGTGCGTTAACAGGATAACAATTGAACGGAGGGGGAGGAGGCTCAAATTTTGCATGCGGGTAGGTTGTTAGGATATATAGGCCAAGTTTGAAAATGAAGGTCATTGGTCAAAGGTCAAGGTCACTGAAGGCGAAAATTGCTGTGCGTGGCTGGTGATCTAGCGTCTTCACGCTCTTGTGGGTGAAAGAAGGGTTGCAGCACTCTTCTTCAAATACCCCCCCCCCCCCCCCACACACACACCTACCACCACCCCAAATACTTTTTTTATATGATGGAGACGCAATATACATGTTATTCTATTCTGTATTACTCTCTCTCTCTCTCTCTCTCTCTCTCTCTCTCTCTCTCTCTCTCTCTCTCAAATTTTACATCATCATCACCGTAATTTCAATCACACATTGCATATATTCAAATCAATTATCATGCTTATGTTATTAAAACTTTTAATTGCCATATCAGCAATTAAGGAGGAGACCCAAGTAAAATCGTGAACATTATATCTTGGATGATTGGCTTAAAAACATGATCAGTGTGAAATAATGTTTGTATGACAAATTTATAGTTTTAAAACAAATCTATGCAATTTTTTTTAATTAACTCTGCATGCATTGTGCCATCCATAACAAGTCTACTGACTGAATTTGAATGGCTTAAAATGATAGTTTCACTTGGCCATAGTATGATCTGTTAGAAATTATGTGTTATTTCTTTTTTGTGGTTTTTTTCTTTCATTATTTGTATTGAATCCTTGCAAGCTTTGGGGTCTTGTTTATTTTTATTTTTTTGCTTTTGAGTGTGTGTGTTATTTTTGCTGTTTATTTCATTATTAAGTTTTGGCACCATGAGTTTAGTTTCATGTTAGTTATAAAACCGTAAAAAACCCAGTTTAAAGGAAAGTTAAAACTTGTTACCATAATTTGTTTCTGTGCCCTGCTTTGTATGTCTGGACTATGGCATGTTTTATATACTGCTTGGCTGACTGAATGCATTTTGTATACTGTATTTTACGGACTATAAGGCGATACGTTTTTCCCCCTGCGCCTTATAATGTGACTGATAATATAGTAAGAAACTATGATAACAAAATCTGAATTTTTTGTGTAAAATTTGGGGGGTGCGCCTTATAATCAGGTGCGCCTTGTAGTAAAATACAGTACATAGCAATAATAATAATAAAGATTTATTTCACTCTATTTTAATACATTTTGTAAACATTAATATTGGAGATTTATTTGTTTTAGTTTTTTAGTTTCTGTATACTTGACCATACACATACTCTTTGCTTTGGATATGACTCGCCATGTGTGATTTGCTGCATGAAAATGGGAACACATATAAATAAGGATCTTATACCCTATGTTCTTTGATGTTTGATATTAAAAAAAATATTGATGCCAAACAAAGGCATTGATGTCACATGAGAAATGTTGAATATGATTTCATTGCCAGAAAAAGAGCCTGTTATATCTATGGATATTTTGATGACATTGCTATGGTCAAGTATACAGAAACTAAAAAAACTAAACAATAAATCTCCAATATTAATTGTTTACAAAAGTATATTAAAAAGAGAGTGAAATAAAATCTTTTATTTTATTATTGCTAGTACATGATTTTATACAAGGCGCACCTGATTATAAGGCACCCCCAAATTTTACAAAAAAATTCAAGATTTTGTATCATAGTCCTACTATATCATCAGTCACATTATAAGGCGCAGGGGTCTCAGTCTAGGAAAAACGTTATCGCCTTATAGTCCGTAAAATACGTATACAAAATGCATTCAGCGCCAAGCAGTATATAAAACATGCCAAGTCCAAGGGACATACAAAGCAGGCAACAGAAACAAATTATGGTAACAAGTTTTAACTTTCTTTAAACTGGGTTTTTTACGGTTTTATAACTAACATGAAACTAAACTCATGGTGCAAAAAAATTAATAATGAAATAAACAGCAAAAATAAACAACACACTCAAAGCAAAACAAATAAAAATAAACAAGACCCCAAAGCTTGCACAGCATTCAATACAAATTAAAAAGAAAAAAACCACAAAAAAGAAATAAAACATAATTTCTAACAGGATCATACTATGGCCAAGTGAAACTATCATTTTAAGCCATTCAAATTCAGTCAGTAGACTGGTTATGGATTGGCACAATGCATGCAGAGTTATTAAAAAAATTGAACTAGATTTGTTTAAAACTATAAATTTTGTTCATAAAATTATTTTCACACTGATCATGTTTTTTAAGCCAATCATCCAAGATATAATGTGCACGATTTTACTTGGGTTCCTCATCCTTAATGCTGATTATGGCAATTAAAAGTTTAAGAACAGAACATGATAATTGTTTGAATATATGCAATGTAGTGATTGAACTTACGGTGATGATGATGTAAAATTTGACTGAGGAGAGAGAGAGAAGAGAGGAGAGGAGAGTAGAGGACGAGAGAGAGAGGAGAGAGAGTATACAGAAAATAGAATAACATGTAAATATTGCGTCTCCATCATATAAAAAAAGTATTATGGGGTGGTGGTAGTGTGTGTGTGGGGGGGGGGGGGGGGGGTATTGAAGAAGAGTGCTGGCCCAAACCCTGTCTTTCACCCACAAGAGCGTGAAGAACGCTAGATCACAGCCGCACAGCAATTTGCGCCTTCAGTGACCTGAACGTTGCACAATGACCTTCAAGTTCAAAACTGGGCTATATTTCCTAAACAACCTACCCGCATGCAAAATTTGAGCCTCCTCCCCTCCGTTCAATGTTATCCTGTTAACGCACCACTCAGCGAGGAATGAACAATCTTTGAAAACTTGCCAGCTTTGCTTTGCGGCAGGTTAAACACGTTAATACAGTGGAAAACCTCCCTGATAAGGACTTAAAAAATCATTTAAAATGAGGGTCTTATAAGGTAGGGAATTTTTAATAATTCAAAGTAAGGACAATGTTCGGAGAAGTATGTCTTATGGTGGGAGGGAAAGTCTTATAAATGGGAAGGTCTTATAAGGGAAGGTTCCACTGTATATGTAAAGCAGACATTCAATTTATTACGAAATAAGTCTCTAACAGCACTACAGCTACGGTTGTACATCAGTCAGATACATAGATTTCATGTTGCTACTATTTCAGGCCATATAAAAATGATACAAAAAACATTCAGTGTTCACATAGCGTATTATCTGTACTCTAATAAACAACGCTCCATAATCGTCAAAAGGGAATAGGAAATTGTTCGGAAATAAGTAAGGGGCGTAATTCATGGTGTGTGGGAGTGATCGCTAATTCAATCAGTCAAACAGGGGAAGTTACTCTATCTTCAGCCTCTCGTCATAGCCTATCGACTCGTATGTTGAGCAGACAACAAAACACTTTAGAAAACACTGTGCGTATTTCTAAAACAATTATGTTCATTTATATTTTCACGTCCCATTTTGCAAAGTTTATCGTTAGTGGTTTACTGGCCACTCCTAATATAGTGTTAACAATGGTCTCAAAATCTTTTTCATATTTTCGAGAGAAAAAAAAATGGACATACAAACATCTACAATGGTTTTACAGCAAAAATGTTGATTTTCTACTATCAACATAAATGTTTTTTCAAAAGAGTTGTTCTTAAGAAATAGTGACAAAAATCAACAATATATAGAGGCACCAATTTAATTTCCAAACATTGAGAACCTAACCACATAAATTAAGCATCAAAAACACAATTATGCCTCCATTAATAAGCCTATGTAATTAAAAAACAAATAATAATCAAAAATGGGTCATGCTGTACAGAAACAGAGTAATCAAATACACACAAAAAAGACACTTTATGAACTGTCAAATTCATTTCCAATAGCTTAATAGATTAACACGAACCAGAGATATTGTATTTATTAAAATCAAATGAAATAGCATACATTCATGAAACTTCAAACATTTGTTGTAGAATAGGTCACAATTAAACAAAATGATAAAACGGTTGATATCGGGTACTTTATGATTTTCCGATTTTCTTGTTTGTGTGGTTTATTTACAAGAGGAAGATTCTTCGGAATCAATCATTATCAAAACTTAAGACATATTTTAAAATTAAAAAATAAACATTTGTGCATTGGTCAAAATTAATTTTTACACATAATGTAAGGCACAGTGCACACAATAAAATTGTCCAAATTAGCATTTTATAATTATCGGAAAAGAAACAGGAAATATTACAACGTCCAACATCCGTGCGCTTACAAAAGCAAGACAAATAATAAATGTAAAGCAATGTCAGATGAAGGTTCTTTGCATACACTTTAACTCTCAGCACTGAATGAATGCATAATTTTATGCGTATTCCATAATGCTTCAGTACTCGCAATGATGCAAATAATTTATACGCAGGGCTCATTCACATATATTGCAGCATTCAAAAAATACTCTTGGCAACAGGCAGCCAGGCGCAACTATAATAGACGACACGAAGGGCGTTAAACAGAAGACATTTACTCAGAATCGGCAATCGTGTGTAAGGTCAAATAGGCATGGCACTTTGGTGATAGTCATGCATATCATGTTAGGTACATCAAAAATGGAAAAGTCATATTAATTAATTGGTTCATTATTTCAAAAAACAAAACACATAAATTTTTGAAAAAAACACAACTTTTGTTTAAACATAATATTAACGAAGCAAGTACGTTTAGGGGTTTATAAGTAAGTTCCCCCGAATCGGAGTGTGGTGCCCACGGGAGGGTAATCAAAAACAATCACACACATAATGTTCATCCGTAGCTGATGCACTTGTTACCATAATGTTCAAGTTGCTTCGGCTGTTGGGATGATTCCCTGGAGTTTTTAAGCCAGGATAAGCAAACAAACCAAACATAAAAGGTCAGTTATGATAAATGAATTTGAAGTCTATTGTATTTGTTCAAAATGTTTTAAAACACAGTACAATCAAAAGTTATGATCTGTAAATTAAAAAAAGACGGTTACCATTTCTGATATTAACATTTTTGTACAGCAATTTCGCATTGGGAAGGACAAAAATTAATGTCGTTGAAACAATATTACAAACACATAAAAGGTCTTACAATGCGACCACAAAATAAGGAGTGAAGGGGTGAAGAGACATTGTTGACTTTTAATCAAACTGCTAATATGTATGTCAAATTTTAAAAGATAGGCAAAAGTCAACACTGACAGAAAACGTAATATTCACATAATCTTCAGAGGTTTAGAAACGAAATACACAGTCTTACTGAAAAATATAAACTTGAGATCCAATGAAGAAACCTACAATACTTCTATACAGAAAAGTTACAGTACAAATAAAAAGAAAAAGAATGGAAACAGGGTACTTTTTTAATAATAGCTTTAATTGCTGATTGTAAACTTATGGACGGACCTTCTTCTTTTCACCAGTCACCTTAATTTCCAATCTTTCTGTTGTTTGTGAAGCCACGTCATGATAATGATGATGTATTATGTTTAAAATGAACAAAAAACACAATCTTACCCATTACAAAAACTATACTAGCAATATTTACAAATGAGTGACTCAGACAACAACAAAATAACACACTTACATTTCTTGCCTGGCAACATCAGGAGAGTACCAATTGATAGCTAGGTTTTCCTCAAGTCCACTCCCGACACACCTCCTCACCCCACACCCCACTCTCCCCAAAAGGTTGTACTGCACTGCCGTGCATTCTCTCCATGTGGGAGTAGTCTCTGTGTCAAAAGACCCAACAAAGTACCTAATACAAAACAATAAAATTATAGAAAGCAGTAACACAATGCAGATTCATATTTGTCTCATTATTACAAGAGTTTTTACCAGCCAATAACCCAAAACAAATTGAAACAGAGCTACCGTAATTGCAAAGCATATAAAGCGTGCACCATTTAATTCTTAAATTGTTCTACATTTTTTTTCAAACAAGCACGTCCCCCCCCCCAAAAACAAAAAAGTGATGAAGCCACACAGGGATACCAGTGACCATACTACATAAGTCGCACAGCTAAATCTTCTTTTTCCTTTATGCTGCAAATAGCATGTTCTACAAATCAATACTCAAAAACTCTGTATCAAGATTTTTGCCTTCAAAAGGAATTAACACATGGAAAAACATGAGGTGAAAAAACCCACAAACACGAAAAACAAGTCTAATCTGCCTTGAACTTATCTACTTGATGAAATCATGAGATACAGACAGCCAGGACATTACATGGATTAATTCTTATTTTAACAAAACCAAAAATCTTATACAAAGCTTCTCACAGGTGAACATTATTTTCAAATTATCAAAAATAGTGACAATCTTTTTTAAGGTTAAAATAAACTATCAAACTCAATATTATGTACATCTTAAAAAATGGCCATCTCATTGTATAAAAACAAAACAAGAGGTGTAATGCCTCATATTTTATAAATATTTTTCACGCACCCCCATGGCAATCACAAAAGACCCAAACACATGATAAATTTGAAAGATCACACACTCACTACAGACATTACACAAAC
>JAGGCT020004036.1:1611895-1638194 GCA_017654935.2 Phymorhynchus buccinoides
TGGTCCAGTTTGACGTGGCAGACAGCTGGAGAACATACCATCAGAGACCAAAAGATACACGTGGTGCCGTCATTCAGGCGTTCACAGGCCAGAAGCATTGACTACACCTTCATTTCAAATAACCTTTCTACCTTAGATCGAACGAGCGAAATAATCTCCTTTCTTCCACTCTGACCATAGAGCACTTTGACAAAACTATTGTTTTCCGATAACTTATTCGTGGTGTTCATCCTATTGGAAGAATTTAATAATAGCCTACGAAGACACGAAGAGGACATTAATAAAAAATAATGGCTTTACGGAAGGACAGTATTGCACGCAGATCACTCTCAAAGACGGGAAACATTCGAGCAAACAAAAATGCGAGAACTAGTACAAAAAAAAATCAGGAGAGCTACCAATAAACTACGTCAAAAATAAACGAAAATCGGAAACGGTACCGCAAGTGGAGGCTGTTCGTAAGCCTATGTGACAATTGAGAGAAAACGCTTGCCAAAATCCAGTTGCTCCACATCTTCTGGAAGATCGATGGTTAAACTAAAACAGAAAAGAAAGCAGTGCACTAGGCTCTGCACAAGGGCACAGAAAGACAAGGACGAAAAGTCATAGAGGAGGGAGAGAAAAACACGGCGTATTTCCTGGACGTAGAAAAGACCAGGCAGCAAATAATACAATACGATGCTTAAAACTGAAGAAGGCCTCACAGTAACCAACAAGCAGAATTGTTTAAAGGAGACAAAACAAAGTCAAATTTACACTCAACTGCTATGCAGCCGACAATGATGTAACTGGGAGACGAAAAAATCGCATAAACTGATTCCTAGGTGAAAACAGCACTCGTTCCAACCTGTAAATGAGATGAACACAACACCTGCGAAGGCCTAGGGTAACAGAAATGAAACTGATGAGGGCACTAAAGAAATGAACAATGGCTCTTCCCGGTTGTGAGGTCTTACAACTGAATTCTACAAATGTCTTTTCTGGCCACAAGATAAAAAGCACCGATGCTGTGAATCGTACAGTTACTCCTTTCCAACGATATGGACAGTAACGTATTCTCAACAAAGGGGGATCATCACGCTGTTCATACAGGTAAGATCTTCCCGCCGTGACAACACACTAAACTGGCGTCCGATCACTCGTTACGAACACACAGACTACAAAACTAGCTTGCCAAAACTATGTATCTAAGAAGAATAAGACCTACAGATTTTTAAACTACACTCATCTCACAAGAACAGTGTGGACTTATAAAAGGTAGAAATATTGCCAAATATTTCTGGAACAACGGATGACGTAATTAACTATCTCAACAGCGAAATTGCCTTCCTGGGGGTATTAGTAGGCATAGATTTTACAAACAGCTTTTGACACCATACTTCCAAACAATTTCATACAAATAAACCTAAAAAACGATTGGATTCGGAATGATTCAATACACAGGATCACACTTCTCACACAGGCTAACAGCTCTATAAATAATATGGCAATGGATATCAGACACAATCCAAGTGGAAAGAAGGAATCAGACAAGGCTGCCCCTTCCCCATAGCTTGTTGTGTTCAGCAGTCGAACTTCTAAGCCTACAAAAGTGACCGAAAGCAAACCACAGCTGGAATAACATGTACCAAGACTACCAAATGCATCAAATACTGTATCCACTTTTATAAAAATCCGAACCCCCGGTTTGCGGATGATACTACAGCATGTTTTAAGAGAAGCAGAGAAGACCTAGAATTGACAATATTAATTTTGAAGACTGTCGCATTGAATTTCAGGGCTCAGAATGAATAAACAAATAACAGTAGACCAATGTGGCTGGACAGCAGAAAGGACAAACCGGGACAAGCAACATAATTAAAATGGATCAAGACAAAGTTCAACATTCTAGGGAAATACACTTTAGAGAGCGACCACGACGGCTTGTAACATTGACGACAAAATCCCCTGGACACAAAAAGTCGCACAAGCATTACAACGGAACCATCGACAAACATTGGTTAGAAGGAAACCTCACTATCTATGTGTAAAAATAATCATTAGCAAAACAGTTTATACATCTCAGCTAATCTATGTCAGGCAATCAGATTAGTATCCCTGAGACATATTAAATAAAAGGAACATATAATATGACGACCTTTATATGGAAAAATAAATACAAAAAGAAAGGCCGTTGGAAAAAGTCAAACGCATCATCCTAGCGCAAGACGGTGGACAATGGAGGAATGCCCTGAACGGATCAACCTGAAAACACACTGGCAAGAAGCACTACTCCTAACGTGGTCACCCCAACTTCTTCACAGTGAAACCCGACAGACATGGACAGCCTTTCCCAAAAGGCTGTTTCTAAAACTGGAAACAATCTTCTGTTTTACAACTTGGCACTCTAATCCTAAAATCTAAAACGCGGTCTGAAACAATTATAGTGGAGGGTTCTGGTACAAGTCCTCCTGCGCATGGCTCCAAAAACCCGACAAAAAATGTGTGTGACTACAGATGAACTTTTCCTAAAATCAGTGTTGTGGGAATAACCAAACTGTTTACCTATGTCAAACCACAGGATGATTATTATGAAGAGAGTGGATAGGAAAGGCATTATACATGAACGATCTACTCAACGACAACAGACGACATCATCTTTTCCAACAGATATAAAAAGGCAAGTTGGTAGAGCGCCACACGTCTTCTAGAATACAAAGCAGTCAGGCAGCATTTAGCTGCTCAAAAACAAAGCAAATTCCTTGCCGGTCAACAATGAAGACCAAGATGTGGAACAGGAAGGTCTAACTCTTAACGGAAAGCCCATAAAACACATTAAATGCAAAGACTTTCGCAGGGAGCTCTTAGAAGAAGCCAACCATTGTGCCGTAAATTTCTGGAAACATACATTGAACGCAGAAAATAACAAATAAAAGAGCACTGGAAACTCCATCTTTAAATGTACAAAGGAAACCACCGACTACGGGTCGTCATGGGAAAATAATGCATAATATTACCCCACCAACATACTATTAGCTAAATTGGGCATCGCTCACTCCAACGAGATGCAACGTGTGCAACGCCAATGCAATAGACTTTCAGCGAACATTTCTGTCTTCAGTGCGAAAAAAATCGCCAAAAGCGTTGGGACCTAGTGGAGAGAGGAGTCTATGCTAGAATACAAAAGACAATCATGGATCAAAGGCATTTGGCTCTGCTATGGTTTCATGATAACGCATTTCGTAAACATGACGAAATGTAATGTAACGCATCTAATCATAATCGACCAAAGATTGTTTATCAGCAACTACAGATACGGGTGGAAGAGCAAACATCAAAAGTCTTGTTGAAAGGGAGTTATCACTCAGAACCATTTTGAATCTAACACACCCGGGGGGACAGAGAGACTAGAGAGAGAGAGAGAGAGAGAGAGAGAGAGAGACGTAGAGCTGATAGAGAGAGAGAGGAGCAGTGAGAGACGAGACGAGCGCGGCATGTGCACGAGGAATTACTGACAATTTGTTACTACAACCCTATTACCGCATTGATGTATTCTTTGCCTGGCTCTGGCGTACCTCTCACAGACACGCAACGACCCACATACCCCATCATGACATAACCACCCGCCCCCACCCCCACCTTAGACAGATCCCCAAGAGGTTGTACCCAGTCCAACCACGAACGACCACACAGACAGCAGCCATGGTCGATCCATGGGAGATTCTAATAAACGTTAGGGCACCAGCCGGTACATTACATATTGCATGAATGAATTGCGTGGAAATATTGAAGAAATAGCCTACTGGCTTGCTAACTAACTAGACTCCTAGCTCAGCAGGGCGAAATCCATGAACCACGAAGCGAGCGATCAGAGGTACCTGTCTAGGCACTCACCCCTGGTTTCTGAGAACCCAAGCAACTAGCGAGGGCACAACGCAAATATAAGAAACCAGACAGAAATATCCACAGCACCATCGTGGGCCACGTCACCCAAAAGGACACTGCCAGTTACACATGTCACACAGTAGTAGCCATGCTGCCACTCTGACAGCGACACGAGAGCACACTACGTACACGAGCAAATACGTACGCCTGCCGTAAAACAATGTAAATGCGGGACTGGCACAGACCTATACCATGTCGTGCCCATGACGCAGTCTCTTGCGCCCCTCCTTGCCCGCTGTTGTGTACCATGAACATGCCAAACCTTGTAACCAACAGCTTGCGAGTGAACACGGAAATCAGCAGAGAGAGAGTAGATGAGGAGAGAGAGAGAGAAGGGGGGGGGGGGTGAAGTACGAATGTGCATGACGAAAACTAAGGTCCATGTCAAACTAGTCAAATCAGCATAGTGAATCATATAGGAGCCAGCATGTTTGACGTACTTTGCCATCATACATGAGCTATTCAGGGGCACGCATGTAAATACTGACATGTCTCTCTCGCATGTGTGCGTGTAAATAAAATCAACACACCAATTAACAACACGACAACACGAAAACCTTCATTATACCCCCATTTACCGAGTAATTCGTAAACTCACGTCAAACTATCTGCCGGTTACGAGTTAAACTCGTAATACAAGTCCATCTTCAAACTGAAGCGTCTAGTTCGTTCTCATCCTCAAATTGTTACACTTTGTTGTGCTTCTTAGCCTGTGTACAGACGCTTCCTTTCCGGTCATGCTTAGATTGATCAGATTTGGAGCAGATGTAATTCACATTATTACTGTATGATTTTTGCGTGATGATGGGTTATACCTATTATGTTTGAGTAATACATGCAAGTCGTAAAGTTATGTTTGGAATGATTTAAGACTACATATATGACAAACATAGCGATTGTATCGAGCTTTTAGCGAATGTAGTGAATTAGAAAGCTCTATTTTTGATCATTTCATAACAGAACAAAACAGTTTCTATATTACTGTCAATTTGGTATGGCAAAAAGAGTTTATTATTAACGACTTTAAAATGTTAAAGCAATACAGGGAAAGGTTGTACCAACAAAATTATAGCTAATTGTTCTAAACATTTTATACGTTATGTCTACACCGAGCCGCTCTACGCACAGCCATGCGGCCAGCGTATGTGATAAATGCCGCCTGCCTACGGATCGGGGGTCAGAAAAGTGTTAAACAAAAATAAAGATTTGTCTTGTAGTTAGGATTTTGTGGAGGATAGCGTTCCGGTGACTCACGTCTGAATGAGTTGATATGCGCACGACAATGATAAGGATTTTATGTACTTGTTTTGCATGAATGGTAATTAAAATGTAGCAGAATCGGAAGAAAAGGCGCTCAGTGAAGTGAAACTAGATCACTGACTCGGCAGAGAGGAGCTGGGGTGGCACAGATTGAGAAAAAGATGATCGATGTCAAAGAAAAGTTTGTGGATACGTTCCATGAGGACGGTTCGTTGCCCATTTTCCATATAGGAGTTGAGCTTGTCAATGAAAGAAGCACGAAGATTTCTGGATTAAAACCTTGATGTAAATTGTAAAACGAAGCAGAGAAGAGTACTGAAGAGATTAGGATTTGGAAATCAGCCCTATCGTTTTTTATTCGAATTCCGGTCGGGATATAAGTAGAACACACAACACACTAATGTACACACAAGCAAAAATAATGTTGTATTATAATAGTATAAGATATAAAGTCATGACACGGTTTGCGCAAAACCTGACAGTGACAATGACAGAATTGTTGGCTCGAAATGAAGGTCTATGAAAACAAATCTGACGCAATTTGAGTCACACCGAAATGAAAGATGAAAATAATCAGTTGTAGTTAGCTTCTAACGATACGTGACGTCTTCGACTTGAATCTGTGTGATTTACACACACGGCATGATTACTGGTTTATTCTATCGAATTATCCAACGCATTCTTTCAACGCATATTACGCGGCCTAGACGCTTCGCGTAATTAACTAAGATTAGGAACTACTACATGTCTTACATTACAGAACCAAAAGCAGTGGATGGCACAAGGTTTGACAAAATCAACTACAATGTGCCTTTTATCATCAATTATATTAGAATACCACTATATGGGCAATCACAGTCACACCGCAGCTGCGTATCCAGTCTTACGAGTTCTGAAATGTGGGCATACAATTATGAGAATGTTGTACAAGAGTTGTTGTGCACGTGCACCACGAATGGTGTTCCTTGGTCTTGTGTGTCGTGTGTTCGTGTGTGTTGTGTGTGTGGTGTTGTGTGTGTGTGAGAGGGGCATGCGGTGTGTTTAGTGTGTGTTTTTTCTTCACCCACGCGTTGATGTGCATGTGCGTTGTATAAGTGTGGCGTGTATGTGTGGATGTATGCGTGGTGTCTATGTGTGTGTGAATGTGTCGTGCGTATGTATGTTGCGTGAATGCATAGAGGGAGTGTGTGGTATGTGTATGTATTGTGTGTGTGTGTGTGTCGTGTGTGTGTGTGTGTGTGTGTGTGTGGTGTGTGTGTTGTGTGTGTGTGTGTTGGCTGTGTGTGTGTGCTTACTTTCAGGACTTTGTGATGTAATGTTTTGAATTCGGGGGCGGGGAATGTTTTTCATGAAAGTAGTAATACGTGGGTTGTCATTAAAGGTGGACGAGCGGGCATTCAAACAGAACCAATCAGTTCACACAGTTCGAAGATTTTGCATTCCTAGCAAGAACACATTTCCTCTTTGTATGCAAAGTTCAGCTCTCTGGGACGGCTTCAATTGCATTTTGGTAGCGTCTTTGAGCAAGGGTCCGGAATTGTGGAGTGTGAGCGTTTTTGTGAGGGCTAGGTGCCAGAAACATGTTCGTCCAGATAAAGCAATCTTCAACTTCAACATAATTCATAGGTTTGGGCAAATACTTTATTTTACAAGGATAAGAATTTAGGCTGGACGTTAAAATGACAAGAGAAAAGTTGGAATTCAAGCGCGGAGCTCAGTGATATGTCTAGAATAATGTGGTTCAAAGTTGGATTACCTTGCTCTTCTCTGGTAAGGTCATGGCGACCGTGCACCTGTAGGCACTAGCGTGCATTGTGTCATGTAAAAGTAAAGTTTTGTGCAGTGTAAATGGTTGGCGCCACTGTGGACTAATCTGGTAAATTCTGCCAAAGCAACTGAGCAAAATGGGCTGATGTGCAGTGGTTGTCGTAGTCTTTGGATTCATTTCAATATCACAAGCACTTGGGTTATTAAAAATAATGCAACAACGTTAATTACAAAAGTGGAATTTTGACTATAGATTCACTTCGTTTTTCCAGGACGAAATTGATGACAGAAGACGCTGCAAGTCTATGTTCTCTTTGATGACATCACATAGTCAGTATTTGGGTCCATTTTGGCCCAAACATTTTTGAGATTTTGTCAGACACTCATTAACATTGTTATGTTAGTCACTAGAGAATTTGAGTACCATTGTGGTTGCGCGTCTATCGATAGAAGATGGGATAGCATTATCTTTACTATTAGTACTTAAATTAAGTGTCACTCTCTCACTTATTTCACTGATCAGTGTCAAATATGGATCTTCATCAGTCAATTTCTAAAAGACAGTATGTTTTGCTGGTTCAGAGACGGCAAAAAGTGAACTAGATGGGTGACATAGCTTGGAAGCGTGTTTGCAGGACTGAAAACTTGTAACAAATTTGTAAGTTTTGCAATAAGAAGTAAGGCAATCTAATGAATTTTGCTATAATTAAGTTCCTAAATTCATGCTATGGTACGAGAAAGTCAAGTAATGCAGTTCAAGAATCACACCAATTTGGTCACAGGTGCTTACATAATATTTTCAATGACGTTCATACACTTCTCCTAGAACTAGACATCACGATGATAGCGTGCAAAGCAAATATGCTAAAGAATTGACATTTTATTTTGCTACCTCCATTATACTTGTATGGTTTAGATATTGCAAAGGCAGGACCGTTGCAAACTTTAATGAAGAGCAAATCGTGTATCCTAAGTAGTAGTGAGTGTATATAAGTTGAAAAAATAATGCATGATTCACAAATGTAAATTCATCAAAACCCAGAGTATTGTGTCAAATACCTCACAGTGTATGTAAAGATTTGATCATATTGTGCATGCACACAAACAACAGACCACGCGCGCGCGCGCGCACGCCACGCACGCACACACGCACACAACACATATATTGTATAGTAATATATATACACCATAATACACACTAACACACACACACACACACACACACACACACAAAACACAACACACACACACCCACACACACACACATATTTCAAATTGTGCAAATTTATGCTTTCTAGAGATCAGCTGTCCCACAAAAAGTTAGGAACACTTGCCAAAAAAAAACGCCCACTGCTTTGCTACTAGAGGCCCTCTAGAGTCCATTCGTTTCTGGTCTCTTCAAATTTGGGATCATTTCGCAATGAAGTTACTACAACAAGTGGTTCCAAGTAATGCACAGGTTGTGTTAGAATCTGTGGAAGTAATACCCTTGGGTTTCGGAATTATGAGACTTCATTATTTCCATTTTAGACTGCAATTTTCATTATCTTTGAAAAAAATATAGCCAACCACAAAATGTTATCAGTTTTGATATCAACAATCCAATGTGTGATGTGTGTTAAAATACTTTTGTGGCACTTCTCAAATGTTTTGTACTCTGGAGTTTCTAGTTTAGGACATCATCAAATATTTTTTAGACTCGAAAAAAACTCCTTGCCATCGACAAAACAAATATTGAACCAGATAGTTTTCTTTTGATACTACAAAAGCCATTTGGTTTCAAATGTGGGTGTTAAAATCTATGTATGAAAAAAATCCCCCCTAAAATGCTCTTAGGGTTTCTGTGTTCTGACAGGAAAATAGAAAGACAAATTGGGGGGTTTTTCACAAAGAATTGCATTTTAGATAGTTTGCACTATAACAAAGTAGAACCAATTGCAATGATTTCTAGGATTTCTAGCTTCAAAAGAAACTTTGAAAGTGTTAACAAAGTATCAATAACATCCTAAAGCATTACTAGCAACAAACAAGGGACCATGGTGGCTTGTCCGTATAAAAATAGATCATACTTTTATTTTCTCCCTTGTTGTTTTACTTAAGTTAACATTTGCAATTAAAATGGCCATAAGTAGGAAGTCCAAGCCTGTGATATTTAAGATAAAATCTATACATCCTAAGGCATCAACTTAATGATCAAAAGAGATTAGGTTTTCCACAATACATTTCTTCACTTGTTATGGGGTTTGCAGACACCCCAATGCATCGTTTGCAGCAAAAATCGGCTTGTAGTAATTAAACGAGATAATAATTTTACGCACATAGTAACTAGTTTGAAGTCTAAAAATAGAATTAATAATAATAATAAAGACAAATTTATGACGGCGCCACCTCCCGATAAAACAGGAGCTCAGGCCTTATACATTGACAAATAGGTAAAATTTTAAAAGATTAAATAACAGGCTTCATTAAGCGTCATAAAGATTTACCAGCACTCACTTCAGAAATCGACACATGCACACGCACACACAGACACTAGCCAATTATCGACTCATCCTCCCATTTGCACAGTGAGAAAACCACACCTATAAACACCTATACATGCGCACGTGCATAAGCGCAAATACTCACACACAACACAAACGTAGTCTCTCACTCTCGCTCACACCCTCGTCTCACACCCACCCATACCATCCCAACACACAAACACACACACACACACACACACACACACACACACACAACACACACCACACACACACACACACCTCCTCACTCCCCACACAACACAACAACACACTACACACACATTCACGGCACATAACAACACACATAATTCACACACACACACTCTACACACACACACACACACACACACACACACACAAGTACACACACACACACACACACTGGCACAAGCACACACACACAACACACACACACACACACACAGACGCCACACACACTGGCGTGAGCACTACACACACACGAGGTAACGTCACGAAAGGTGCCCAGTCATACACAAGCACGCCTGACATACACAAAAATATGAAAGGGGCCAACGCCAGTAGGAGCATGCAGGACTTTTCAGGGATTACAGTTACACTGTTACACTAGAAGGTAGTTGTGATAAACTTTTCTGAAAAGATGCGTTTTTAAAGAGGATTCGAATTCTGAGATTGTGGGAGCATGACGGATTGAATATGGAAGACTGTTTCAAGACAATAGGTCCTTGGAAGGAAAACAATTGTTTTCCCCATTGTTCTGTTCTAGATTTAGGAATTATAAAGATGCGACTGTCAGATGAAACAGTTCAGAAAGATAACGTGGAGCAGAATCAGAGAGAATGTTATAGCAGGTCACAGCTAATTTGTACTCTATTATTTGGGAGATAGGAAACCAGTGAAGCTTAACGAGCAGAGGAGTAACATAGGATTGCTTTGATGCTTTGAAAATAAGTCTAGCTGCGCAACTTTGAACCATCTGCAGTTTTTCAATGTGTGTTTTTTGAAGACCGGCAAGGAGAATGTTACAATAATTTAGATGAGAAAGAACAAGAGAAGAAACTAGGGTTTTAGTGGCATGCAGAGTTAGGTAATGACGGATGTGGCCGATCTTACGAAGTTCTAAGTACGCACGCTGATAGACTTTTGTAACCTGGTCACTTAGTGTGAGGTTTTTATCAAACATGACACCTAGATTTCGGACAGAGTGGGAGAAAGCAATGTCGTTATGTCCAACAGAAATGAATGTGGGAAATTCGGATGTTCTCTTACTACTAACAAGAAGCGCTTCAGTTTTTATGTCATTTAATGGCAGTTTGTTTTGTGTCATCCAACATTTTACATCTGAGATGCATGCTTCCAAGCCAGCAACAAGAGAAGGGAGGCATTCAGGGTGAGCGGAATCATGTAACTGAGTGTCATCAGCGAACATAGCATGGGGCACTGAGTGGTTCGCGATCAACTGAGACAATGGCTGTGTGTACAAAATGAAAAGGAGAGGGCCTAACACGGAGCCCTGGGGAACCCCATACGGAAGGGGAGCTGGGTCAGAGGAAAAGCCAGAAACAGCAACAATTTGCTTTCTATCAGAGAGGTAGGATTGGATGAATGAGAGCACACGACCATTTATACTGAAAACGTTTTGAATTCTACTCAGAAGTATGCCATGATCTATGGTGTCGAAGGCTGCACTAAGATCTAACAGTGCGAGAACAGAAGCTTGCGAATTATCAGTGGCGATGAGGAGATCATTCAAAACCCTGAGTAAAGCTGTTTCTGTGCAATGATGTGCACGATAAGCAGATTGAGAGACAGGCATCAAATCGTGTTTAATGTCATGGTCAAGCATTTGATTCATGACGACCTTTTCTAACAACTTAGAGAGGAAAGAGAGATTTGAAACAGGCCTGTAATGTTTTAGATCATTTGGATCAAGAGTGGGGTTTTTTCAATAGGGGTTTGACAAGAGCTTCTTTAAAGATATGAGGAAACGTACCAGAACGAAGATATTCATTTAGCATACATGTTATGGCAGTAACAATATTATCAATGCAATTCAAGAGCAGTGGGGAAGGGATTGGGTCAAGGTCACAGGTAGTGGCCTTCATTGATCTCATCAGTTTGGCAACACACTCTTCATCAACAACATTGAAATCATTCATGGTGGTTCCCTGAAAAAGAACATCATCGCAAACATGATCATCAGATTTTCCAGAATGATCTATGTTCTGTCTAATGTCGAACTTTTGAGCAAAAGAAACCAGAAAACATATGTGGCAATGCTGTGATAGGGACTGTTGATGGAAGAGATATGCACCGATTTCTGTTCATTAGTTTGTTAGTGATTGAAAATAGCTCTTTGCACGTGTTCACAGCAGATATCTTTGCATTATAAAACGCTGTTTGTGTTTTTTCTACAATGTGGTTAATTCTGTGTTTCAATTAATTGGAAATATGTCTATGCACTGTCAAGAATAAATGATGTCATATATCAGAAACCCATTGGAAAATCATGATTATTTACAAATTTGTTTTTCTTCTTCTTCTTCATCGATCACTAGAAGGAAACACCAATGGCCCTCACGAAGGAAGCAGTTGTCCGAAGGTCCGCCAAGCTGCCGTAGAGTTTGTCCCTCAGTGATGTTGGGTTTGGCCATGCTGCTTGTCTGGGGGCTTGGTGGAGCTGGCAATGTTGCAATATGTGGTCTACGTTCATGATAACATCATGATATTATCTGTTCCGCACTGGCACATCTCAGACTCACCAATCTTGAATTTCCGGAGCATATGAGCATGCAATCTTTTGTATCCAGTCCTCAGCCTGATCAGAATGATCTGGTCAGATCTGGCGAGTTTCTGATAGCAGTAAGACTGGTTGAAGCTTGGATGACGATGCTTCCATTTATTTTGGGACAGGGCTTTGATAGCAGCCTTTTCTTCTGCATAGGAGACCTGTCTGTCCTCTTGTTCCAGCTGCCCTCGCTGTTTTGCCAGCTTGTTTGCTTGCTCGCTGCCATGAATCCTACTGTGTGCTGGGACCCATTGCAGGACCAGATCAGTTTGTGCAGAGACGTCCATCAGCGCTGTCGTCAGCTCATTGAGTTCTTTTGTTCAGGGGTTGTGGAGTGCACTCAAAACAGATAATGCATATGTGAGCATGACCATTTTAGACCTAGTGACTAGTCTTTCGATCTCGATTTTATCCTTATGGATTATATGCAACAAAAGTTGGTATCCATGAGGAAACAAGATCAGTTTTGTTGAATTTTTTCGCACATAAGCTGGAATTTGCTGTCTAAATACAGTAAAAATAACGTCATTTATGGGAACCGCCAGATAAAATTATTGGAAAATTCACAAAAAGACTTCACATTGTACTGCATAAGCATTGGCTAATAATAATCACAAGAATCAGGTATTTCATTTTTTTAACATAAATAAAATAATGTTGTTCTGAGTCGACAAGACAAAATTAATGATGTCATGATATGTTGTTCTGAGTCTACAAGATAGAATAAATGATGTCATGATATGTTGTTCTGAGTCTACAAGATAGAATAAATGACGTCATAATTAGGAAACCCCAAGGGGAAATTCTTGGATATTTCACACAAAGATTCCACACATCATACTAATGAATGTTAAGCAACAAGACATGTCCTATAGTATTGAAAGAGGGTCGTCTAGTACAATACCTTGTTCTCATTATATGATGTTTTGGCCTACAACTAGAATTGATGACGTCATAACTAGGAAAGCCCAAGGAGAAAAGTTTGGGACTTTTTTCAAAAATATTCTACACATCCAAATGCATCTATGAATATTAGCTTGCCGTTGCTACGAATGATGGTTGGCTTAACGTCCAGTTAGGCGTAGGCTCTTCTGTACAGTGTTTCTTTAACATAGATCATGTTTTTATTATTTCTAGTTTGCAGGTGATGAGAAATTTATAGTCTACAAATATACATAATTACGTCATAACTCAGAAACCCCAAGAGTATTTTCTGTGATTTTTCATACAGAGATTGTACATCATTTCAAACCATAATTGGCTTATAGTATCAAAAGAGAACTGTCTGGTGCAATATTTTGTTTACATGGTAGGGAGTTTTCAGGCTAAAAATAGAATTGATGACGTCATAAATGGGAAACCCAAAGGGAATTTTTGAACATTTTCACAAAAAGAGTCTACATATCGTAATGCATTACTTGTGCGAATATTGGATTAAAATTACTGAAAGATATCAAGATCTTAGTTGTTTATATTTTTTTTCAAAGTAATATGGGATTTGCAGTCTTAATATATAAATACTAAGGTCATAACTCGGAAACCGCAGGGGTATTTTCTGGTAATTTTCACAGAGATTCTACACATCCTAGTGCATTATTTGGAACCAAAATTGGCTTGTAATACTTTCATTGCAAAGTCAGCCTAATTCCCTCTCTTGGCCTGCTCGTCTATTATTCTCTTGAAGCTTTGAAACGCTTCACAACTCGAATGCCAAACTTTGCAGTCGCATACGTAGGTGGCATGGCCTCCCATTGAATGCTTAAAAGTTTTGCGCTTGCTGTTGGTTGCTATGGAAACGTCGGTTGAAAAGGCGCCCAAATCCCCCAAAAGTGTCACAGATTTAGTCGCATCGGCATTTGTTTACTCTCGGATCTAGGGAGATCCCTGGCATAAACTGCTGAAATTGGGTCACTGACTTTAAACTCCCCCATCAGTCATATCCAGGCTGAAACAGCGGTTCCAGACCACCAATCAAGCCCAGGAAAGGCTGCATCCAGCTCGTGACAGCCCATGGCAGGGGTTCCATCATGGTATGGGCAGTCTTCTCGACTCATCACAGAACCCCCTGTTCGAGGAACTTATACACTCAGAAGCTCATCAGCGAGACCCTAGGCCTTCTTGTTGTGGCAGCACTTTATGTGCTTGCACTAGGGAAAGAGTTCTATGATGACAATGGCCCTACTCACCAGGCTCGTGTACCAAACAATTGGATCCAGCATTCAGAAGGGTACAACTAATTTGGTCAGCATAATTATACAGTCTGGATCTTAACATTGAGAAAAACCTTTGAGACCAGCTGAGTAGTTGAGAACGCAAGAACTGTCCTTCCTAACAGACACTGGAGCAGCTACAGAATTTGCTTCAGCTGCAGTGGCAGGTCATTCAACAAGGACAGACAATGAGATTTGTGCACTGCATGGGATGATACTGCACAAACTACATGGCAAATTCTGGTGAATATACCCGTTTTTGAGTTTTCCTCGACATTCTTAACTGACACTTTCTTGATACTTCTGAAATGTTCTCATGTTCCTATTTTCCAAAAAGTAGGGTTCCCCTGTTCAAAAAATCATAAAAATGCTTCCACTGAAAAGATTGCTGTCGTTGTTTTATTTTTTTGCATGCAGTTTGTCAATGCGTTAATTTTACTAAAACCACTGATAAAAGTTCAAGGACGTAGTTTTTGTTGTCTTTGAAATATCGACGATTTGGTAAGTGTTCCAAAAAAATAGTTCCCCCCACCCTCTTGAAGCTCTGTGCTTGTAACTTCCTCTAATCTGCCACTCTCTTTGACTCTGCCTTTTCCCTTTTGATTTCAATATATCTTTCTGACTTATTGGCCCAGACACTGGCACATACATGATGTAAAACGTAAATGCTAACATTGACAAAGACAACTTACTACATGTGGAATGGTGACACCAAGAGAACTGAGTAGTGGCCGTACATTGGTCAATGTCTGAACAGTCATATCCAAGAGGATATCCACCTGAAATTATAGCATACCCATGAACAATTACATTATTTTTTCTCAGCGTGCACATGTGTGTTTATATATATATATATATATTGTGTGTGTGTGTGTGTGTGTGTGTTTGTGTGGTGTGTGTGTGTGTGTGTGTGTGGTGTGTGTGTGGTGTGTGTGTGCCATTGTGGGTGTGTGCGCGCGTGCATGCATGTGTGCGTGTGTGTATGTGTGCGCTGATTGTATGTGGTGTGCGTGTGTTGTGTGTGTGTGTGTGTGTGTGTGCGTGCGTTGCGTGCGTGTGTGTGTGTGTTTACTGTTATGCACTTTTGATGTAATGTTGTTGATTTCTGGCTTGGGTTTACATACCAAGCAAAGGATTGATATAAAACTTGGCAGCATGATGCTTTGTCATTCAATGGTTGTATCCATTGTTTCAGTTTACTTGAAAGTGTGATAGTAATGTATTTGACGGTCACAATGGATTATTTATTTTGTAACTGAATAATCTTTGCAACTACCTGATCAATTTTGTTTTTGCTGTCCCATCTTCTGAGCCGTACAGTGGCGTTGCTCCCACGCCGCTCATTCTGAATCCCAATTTGCAGCCACACCCAGGCTTGTTCAGGTCGAAGAATCCGAGACCAGCAGCCCAAGGGGAGCAAATCTATGTTAGGCCGTCAGGAGTCAACCAACCGAGGAGACACTGCACTGCTGCTGAGTCACTTCGGTGGAGTTCAGTGGAGCCTGTCAGGACGCCACCTACTAAGCCCCCTACTGACGACACTATTCTCTTAGTCGCGGAGCCAGCGTGAGTGAGGTCCTCCTCTGAGTGCGCCACCACGGCCGTCCACCGACAGCTCCCCAGAACACCACTGATCCCCATGACTTTGACCCGAACGCACCAAGGCATAGACTGGATTGGAAACCAAAACTGAAGTCACCATGAGAGCATGGCCTGCCGTGACCATGTCTTGAACTACGGCAATTATTTCGTTAGTGTTTTTTGTTTCCATACTTGTAGTCAGTTGTAAGTTTTCTTTTCCCCGCTTTAACTCAGCTTACCACTTTTCAGTCTGAAGTATGCAAGAGAATAATCATAATAAGTATCAACCAAATCTTCATGCTTGTATCATGTATTTAAGCCTTTCTTGTGCATGAAAATTATAAAGACATGGTGTCAAATATTCTCAATTTCCCTCAGTTGCGGAGGGTAAGACACTATGAAGTGAAATTACGTCACCACCATGGTGACGTCATCTTCCAAAACTTGCATGTTATAATCCAAAAGGCAGTTGCATATGTGTGCCAAATTTTGTTTTATGTAGCTTAACCCCTTCATAGTAAGGCTCAAAACTTTTTGAACACTCGGTACATATTCAATAAGTCAGGCTGAAACTGCAAATTATGAGGAGAGCATGGACTGAGACAGGTAGGTATTGAGACAGACAGACAGACGACAGACAGAACAATGTAAAATCATACAGAGAGAGACAAACACACATGCACACATACATATAATCATGATTTGCTTTGATAAAACTTTTCTGAGGTTGACTAATACAGACATTGGACACAGAAAAGTTTTATCAAAGCAAACTATTCGGCATTTCAAATGCAACCAGCTTTTCAGTCCTTCAGATTATTTGTATGGAGCTCAGCTATTCACTGAGACTTACATACATTCATTACTCTTTTCATCCATCCACCATCCATCCATCCATCCATCCATCCATCCATCCATCCATCCATCCATCCATCCATCCATCCATCCATCCATCCCATCCATCCATCCATCCATACATACATACATACATACATACATACATCTACACTGCATGCATGCATACATACATACTTACATACCGACAGACATACATCCCTCCTCTCCCCTCTATCTCCCATTCTCACTTAATACTTGCACCGAGCCTCACTGCCTCATGTTTCTTTCCCTTTTGTTTGACAAGTATGTGTATGGAGGGGGTGCGTGTGTGCTTGTGTGCGCGAGTGTGTTTGTAATTTACAATGATACATATCCGTAGTCCAGAAATGTTGAAACACTTAAAACAGTAGTAGTAGTAGCATTGTTTCATGTTTCGGGTTCTCTCCCCCCACCCTCCCCTCTCTAATCTCTCTCTATTTGTCTCTGTCTTTGTCTCTCTCTCTCTCTCTAATCTCTCTCTCTCTCTCTCTCTCTCTCATTCTCTCTCTCTCTCTCTCTCTCTCGCCCTCTCTCTCTTCTCTCTCTCGCTCTCACTCTCAGTGAGTCCTTTTTTTCTGTCTGTTACTTGACAGATCCAGGGCTTTTGTCTGTTCATAAGATGTTGACGTCTGACCCACACACGCCTCAAACCAATCATGACTGACATAACTCAAGTACTTTGCCAGCTTCTTACTTTTGAATTTGGATAAACCTAGTAGGCAAAGGCCTGGAACAACATGCTTGTGCACAATGCCTAGTGACCCCACAATGATGACAACCACTTTTGTATCAAAACCTGCTTCTGTCAATGAAAAGCAAAGTGGCATGTACTTTTGAAATTTTGCCTCATAACATATTTGCATAAACGGGTCAAAGGGGTTGGATACTTCCACAATAAAGGCCTTTGAGTTGCCATGATCCATGAGACAAAGGTCAGGTTTGTACTGATTTGCGTTGTCGCTAACGGGAACAATGCGGTTGTGAAAGACCTCAACAAATTCAGTCATCACATGCTTTTGAAGTTCCTTCTTGATGATGTCCACACACCTATCATGCCTCTGAGTGTACAAGCCTTTTAAGGCACGGCAACCGTTCAGAGCACGCGAAACTGTGTCTGTGTGAAATGCACAAAGAGAACAGTGGTTTGGGTACGTGTGGGGGTAGTACCTATGGCACACCGCGTTAGTTTCAAGCAGCTGGAGTCGTCCTTTTGAAATAAATCTGGTCAGGTGGTCATATATGTTGGGGTTGATCAGATACCCAGTTTACTGCTTCATATCTGCTGACGGAATGCTGTCGCGGAAAAGTCTGCCCTGTTGCTGAAGGCCTTGCACGTGTTGTAGGTCATTGTCCATCTCCATTCTTTTGATGGCGCTGTACAGCTGTTTGGGGTTGGTGTAGTGGAGCCGAACAATGCCATGCTCTGATGCTGGGAGTACGATTCCAAAAGAGTCGCCTTGCTGTTCGTATTCCAGTTTCAACTTCAGACGAACACACAATTCGTTCAGTTCTACAAATGATGAATGGGGCCAGCTGACTCTGCCGTTTTTCTGTAAGTGTCCTTCATTATCCGTTGCGTAGCCCCCAAAATTATCTTCTTCCTGTTCTGCTCTTGGGATTTTTCTCTTCTCCATGTGAAGACAGAAACTGTTCCGTGCAACCATTCTGACATGCTTATCATCACTGTTTAGCACAGATATTATAAAGGACACGCGTTTGGCGTAGTACATGGTACTGGGTTTCAAGAGTCCTAGTCCACCTTGGTTTTTGGGCAGGAACATGTGAGCACGATTAGTAGACGTGTTGAGTTTAAGATTGGTTTGAACAAACTCAACAATCGGATCTTCAAACGCTTTCAGTTGTCTTTCAGTAAACTTCATGTTGCTGTAGTAAAAGTTCAGTTTTGATGAAGCAATCACATTTACAGCGTCGATTTTCTTGCATAGCGATAGTGGCGAAATGGAGATTTTTTCTAACGATGATTGGAATTCTTCACAAATCTGCAAAATCTGGTATCTGTCTGATGTTCCCGTCAAATTGTTCTGAAAGCCAAGATAGGGATATGGTCTGTCTTTTTTAAACATCGGTAACTCCTCCCCTTGTAGAGAAACCTGGACATTTTCTGTTCTACCTCTACGATGTTAAATGTGTTTGCTGTTTCCCTCTGTGATGTTTGAATTATATATAATGTATGTTTTAGTATTGTTTGTTTATCAAGCCTGTTAATGTGATATGTAATTTCCCCAGGTCTTACCTATCATCTCCTAAAGTCTTCCTTTCCTGTGAGCACTGGTGCACACGTCATCCATGTAAGCCTGACAAGGAGAAGGCAAGGAATGAGGTGGAAATGGCTCTTCCATCCAATAGTCCAAAGCTTGGATGAAGACTATCGCTGACCATGCCTTGAATGATGCCTCGATGTCTGGTGGTCCTTGGGGTGAAGCCGTCTACAGTCTGCACTTGGAACGTGGAGTCAGTGTAGATGTCTCTGGTGATGTCGATGACGTGTTGTGGGTAGCCAGCACTTTCCATGGCGTCTAACATCACTCTGTGGTCAATGCTCCCGTAGGCGTCTCTGATGTCCACAAAGGTCATAAAGAAAGGAGTGGACATGTGTTTGAAGTTTTTGATCGCTGCTCTCAAACAAACAACATGCTCCTGGAGTCCGTTTCGTGGCAGAGAACCTTTTTGTTTGGGCGACAGTCTACCAGAAAAAAAATAGGACCGAAACAAACCCTCGCCTCTGATGAGATTCAAACACAAGGCCTCCCAGCCAGCAGTCTGTGATGCTAACCACTACGCCACAGCAGCTGGTTGCCTGATCATTTCTTTACCTTGCAAGGGTGAGTGTGTGTTGAATCTTGGCTTCTCTAAATTTTATTAACCACATGCGATGAAGATGTACATATCGGTTTTTAACATCCAAAACTTTAGCGACATAAAGGCATGCTTGTGGGGACGAATAATTATCTAAAAATATAACTGGCCAGATTTCAAGCAGATTTGTCATCTTGAAAGTCGTCTTGGCACAGCTGAAGGGACACTTAATGCATAACAACCTGCTTGAGGAGCATCAGTCAGCCTACAGGAAAAATCACAGTGTTGAGACTACTGTGCTGAGTGTCATGAATGGCCTTCTTTTGAAGACGGATCAGAGGCTTGTTTCTCTGACAGCATTTTGGGACCTCAGCGCAGCGTTCGATACGCTTGATCATTCCATCCTTCTGACCCATTTAGAAGAGACCTTTGGGATACGTGGCATTGTCCTCGACTGGTTTAGATCCTACATTTCTGACCGCCACTTCTCTGTTGTGGTAGACAGAGTTTCATCAGCTCGTTCACCCCTCACGTACGGAGTGCCACAGGGCTCAGTGTTGGGCCCTGTTCTTTTCACGCTCTATTCACAGCCATTGTCTGACGTGATCGCTGCACATTCTTGTGATTTTCACAAATACGCTGACGACACTGAGTTGTCACAAAGTAGTGCCCCTGAGAGTTTCCCTTCCATTCTGTCTGGCATCGAGATGTGCATCACCGATGCATTAGGATGGATGAACAGTAACAAGCTTAAGCTCAATACAGACAAGGCAGAGGTTCTGCCTGTTGGTTCTGCTGGTCGCCTTGTATTAATTTACAGTGAGTCAGCAGACACTGGAGCCAATACTGCTCAGTTCAAACCATCCGTCAAGTACCTTGGGCTAACCAGACTCTGTTCATGCATGACCATATCAGCAGCATTTGTCGCTCTTGTTTCTTTGAGCTCAGACGTATTGCATCCATTCGACTTTTTCTTTCAGCTAACGCATGCAAGCGCCTTGTTGCAGCTTTTATTTCTTCACGTTTAGATTTCTGCAATTCCATTCTCTTTGGCCTTCCTACAGATGAAATTACTCGCCTTCAGCGAGTTCAAAACAGTTCAGCCCGCCTCATACTGCGTAAGCGCAAGATCACGTGATCACGTCACGCCACTTCTGAAGGAGCTCCATTGGCTCCCTGTGCAGTTCCGCCTTCAGTATAAGCTGGCTGTCCTATCCTTCCGTCACTTTGAACAGACCCTTCCGCCTTACCTTCTCCAGTGCTCTTCACACCTACACTCCTTCCCGCTCACTCAGGTCCTCAAACACAAAACTTCTGAAAGTTCCAAAACAAATCTAAAATCATTTGGTGACCGCAGTTTCAGTTTCAGTGCCCCTGCTGTTTGGAATTCCCTCCCAGTCGATCACGGATCTCCGCCATGAACCAACTCTCTCTAGTCTCAAAGCTAAACTCAAGACTCACTACATTCAAAGCTCATTCGGTTTGTAAATTTTTCCCTTCTTGATTTTGTACCTGGGTGAATGATTGGGTAATTATACTGTCTTGGGTGACTGCGGGTGTATCAGTGGATTGAAGCGCCTTGAGTGTAAAATAATTATAGAAAGGCGCCATAGAAATACTATCAATTAATATTTATTATTATTATTTGATCAAGCATTGTCAAATGTGATTAACTATTGCTCTGAGCAAAAGGTTACCATGAACACGGTTGAAATAACGGTTAGTAACGGCTATGTAACAGTAAAAAGAATAAACTTTTTCACACTTCTTAGTTTGAAAGGATTTGCATGTAGACATTAACACTGACAAACTACACTGTGATTATTACATCTCAATGTCCATTTTTTGCCTAGACATGAGGCTGTGTCAGACCAGTTGACATAATCTAGAACGCTAAAGGCTACATCAAAATGTTGTTTTGCTATGTATAGTTATGGCGGGGATTCTCTTTAGCCATGAGAAGCTCCCAGCATAACATCATCAGTCTAGAATCCCCCGAAGACGGAGTGTGGCCGCGCACAAGGCTGGGTAATCAAAAACGGTCACACACGTAATGTTCTCACCCCTAGCTGGTGCATTTGTACTGAAAGTGTTCAAGTGCATCTGGCTGTTGGGATGATCCCTGGAGTTGTTAAGCCAGGAAAAAAACATCAACAACAACAACATTGTCCAATGTTATGCCTGTCTGTAATGTTATATATTGAAATAAGTCAATTGACATCCAGGTTTACAGAGCTAGGACTGGTGGTTTCCCTGACTGAGCTCTGGCCCCAAGTCATAACTATCATACATTCGTAAGCCTCATATTATAACTTTCCTCATTCTGCACCTTCTACCAAGCATCATTTCAAACACTGATCAAAATTGTCTGATTACTTGCTTAAATCAATATTATATTCACAACAAAATTGGTAATGATAATCCCCTGACTTCAAACGCCCAACCACATACTACCACTGTATCCGAGCTATTACTTGTTTTAGCTAACGATGTCAAACGTAATCCGGGGCCGACCAATAAAGCCAACCTTAGCGTTGTCCACAACAAAGCCTAAGAAACAAACTTACACTTTTGGAGGCAGAATCAAAAGAATTTGATATCATTACATTATCTGAAACTTTGCTTTCTGACTCCATCTCTAATGACCTGATATGTATACCCAACTTCCATCCCCCTGTCAGGCGTGATCGACCCCATGATCCTCATGGAGGTGTCGCCATTTATGTCTCGTAACTCTTTGTATTGTAAACCTCGCCCTGACCTACATGTTGCAGAATAGAAGCAGTATGGATAGAAACTGAACTAAATGAAATGAGTATTTTAATTGGTTCCTTTTACCACCCCCCAAATCTGCTGGATCACCATTGGGATCCTTTAAGTGATAACCTTAGGGAAGTAAACAGCACATCATTGCCATTCATTGTGTTAGGTGATTTTAATACAGACTATCTAAATAACCCGTCTCCACATCTTACAGGTATCATGCAATTATATGGTTTTCACCCCTTAATAAATGAGCCTACCCGAATCACTGACACTAGCTCCACTTGCTTATATCTGATTATTACCCAACCCCCTGAACTCATTGAGTCAGTGCATGTCCTACCTGCAGCCTTTGGGGATCACAGTTTCTGTGCCTACACTTCAAACACACCGTTAAAAAGAATAATAGCTATAAGAGAAATATTTCCAATTACAACAAACTGAACATAGAATAATTTTGTCGACAACTACAGCTTGTTAATTGGGAACATATTTTAAACATGGAAACTGTTTATGTTACTACTGAACTTTTCACAGACAAATTTATGACAATAGCTAAACAGTGTATGCCTAATAAAGTAATAACTGTTTACGCAAATGACGTACCTTGGATGACTGATGATATTCGCTTATTAATAAAGGAACGTAAGTACATGCACACTATAGCAAATGAAACAAATGATCCTGAAGATTGGCAAAAATTTAGAAAATTCTGTAACTTTGTCACGACAAAAAGAGAGAATGACAGTCTGAGTTCTATACAGATATGGATGATAAGGCATCGGATCCTCAAAATATTGGCCAAAAGGACTAGTGGAAGCTAGTGCAATGCTTCTTTAACAGAAAAGGCATTAACAGTGAATAAATACCTCCTTTACTTTCAAACGATACACTCTATTATGCTAACAAAGATAAAGTCAATATATTGAATAACTATTTTTCATAGAACAAGTCTCTTTTGACAACGATGACGATGAATTACCACAGATACCTTTTGCCAATCACAAAATCAATGAACTAGTACTTACTGAGGATGATGTTATATCAGTTATTAGCTCTTTCTATACTAACATGCGCTCTCGTCGCAGGGCATGCGCACAACGCCTCGTTACTAAAGTAACGGGATATCGCATGTGAACTTTTAAAATTCATAGTTCATAGGTTAACAGTCATGCTTGCTTCAAAGTGGCTCAGAGGGCTACTACTACATTTCATTCATGCCTCTGACACTGACTGGCTGGCTGCAGACTATTTTGGGACCTTAAAATTATATTTTCGCTATTAGTATTATGAGTGTGCCTGGCTTGACAAAACATGCATTTATTTTAAAATATCACTAATCAAAACTAATCAAGTGGATGCTTTCAAACTGTTGCAGGTGTTAGTACTGTATCTTGTGTACATATTGCCAAAATATTAAGTTTGTATCTGTGTCGCTGCTGTTGATTTAGAAAATATGTTTTTTGTGGGGAACCTATGCAAATCGGCCAGTATAGAACATTTGCAAAGGGTAGTGCAACTGGGCCAGCATGGAATGAGTTAAAAATTGAGACAAAATTAAAGATCTCATACACAACAAGCTTTCTAATACATGTCATAGTTTAAACCTCGCTACTCAGTTATTCAATCAATGCCTAAATGAAAGTAAATTCCCATCCTTATGGAAAATCGCACACATTTTCCCTATCTACAAAAAAAGGGTCAAAAGAACTATGCACTAATTATCGTCCAATCTCACTTCTGAGTTGTCCAGGTAAAGTACTTGAAATATGTGTGCACAAACATGTGTACACGTTTTTCAAGACATACAACATAATTACCCCACTCTAATTCGGTTTCACAGCAGGCGATTCTACAGTTAACCAGCTTCTAGCCACACACAATCACCTCTGTTCTTCTCTTGATTGTGGCATAGCAACACAAACTATCTATTTCTATATATCTAAAGCATTTGATTGCGTCTGGCACAAAGGACTTCTGTTGAAGCTGGAGGCTGCAGGTATTAGAGGTAAGTTATTAATTTGTTTCCATGATTATCTTCATAACCGACAAACTCGGTGTAATCATTAAAGGAGAAAATCTGAATCAAAACACACGGGTTCTGTCCACACCGGGGTCCATTGTACTTTTATTGGTATATTATGATCTATTAATCTCTAACAGTGGTTCAATAATTAAAAAAATTGTTTTTTGTTTGTTTTTGCTGATGACGTAGTCTATATCTTGCTCTTACAATGATCCCATCATCAACCAGAAATCTTAATTCCAGATCTTCATAAAATTGCACAATGGGCCAACCATGGAAAATTGAAATTCAATGAAAATAAAACCAGAACTCCTCAACAGCACTCGTGAACAACAATCAACTTGTACCATGACATTGGGACAGCGGACTTTAAGCCCTAAAATTCTCACCAACCATTAGAGTAATTTGTTCAGGATAACAGCAGTTGATTGAGCACATTTGACTATAGCTACTAAATAAGTATGTTTATTGCTGTTCAGCAATTTGAAATATAGACTAACCTTGAAACTCTAGAACTATGTATGAATTCCTTTATTCTACCCCATTTGACTAATGCTGATAATTATGGACAATTGTACAGCAACACCGTCACTCTTAGAACACTACTTCTGGAGCGATTCGTATCAGCATAGGAGGATTAGCAGGTAACTAGTCCATGAGAAACTGTACATAGAAATCGTGTTTTTTTTCATAACTAAAGAAAGACAAGAAGACACAAATTGATTCCTTTTACAAATGGTCAATGGCAAATGTCCTGATTTACTTAACCCCTCTCAAGGATGCAGAACCGAAATCCCCCGATTTTTTTTTCTTCCCTGGTGCCGATGACGCCGATTGCGCACCCGAGCTGAATGCCAGGTCTAGTAGTTTTCATCTTCACTTTCCTCCTACCCACAATGCAATATACTAGGTTAGTTCTTTCCTGTTCCTGCACTCACTGATCCGTGTTTTGGGTCTTTACAGCAGGGAAAGCACCCAATAGTCTTTTGACGGATTTTTCGAATGACCCCATTGTTTTCTTCTTTTCCACCGTGACGTGTGCATTATTGACTCGGCGCGATGCCTTGAGCGCCATTACGGTTTTTTCTTCTAATTCAATGTTTTGTTGGTGTGACATTGTGTAGCTTTCGAATGAAAAATATCATCATTGCTAGTTCAGATATGCATCTTCAGATGAAATGTGATTTAGTAACTTTATTCTGGTGGATTTTTTTAATGAAAAAGATTGTGTTACGTTCGAGTATAATGCCCTGTCTCGTGGACTGGGTTCGAATTCTCGTTTCGCATGGTCGGTAGTCAATTGGGTTAAGTGATCTTCTCCCTTCCCTAGACGCCGAGCGCATTAACAGAATATTCCACGATCCAAAACTGAAACTACCAACATTCCTTTCTTCTAGTCCTACAAATTTTGTAGAATAACCTCACAGATAATATCAAAGCAACCAGGGGTTATATTATCAGTTCAAACGTTACTTGTCTCTTCATATGGCACAGTTCCCTCTACTACTACCTAGAATCGAGACAGTATCAGTTAATCATTGTCGACTACGCTTAGGAATGAGTATCTTATTATGAATACTTGTACAACAGACATTTAGTAATATACCCCAAATGTGCATGTGCCATCATACTGAAGTGCTGCACGTTATTGTATGACTTGTAGAAATTTTATTGCAACAATAATGAACCTGATCTCAACCATTAACCCACGATACTTATTTTTGGATTTTTTAAAGCCACAAAACACCAATGCTTTCAAGCGTTATATATCTTTTTATTATCT
>JAGGCT020004036.1:1638694-1689176 GCA_017654935.2 Phymorhynchus buccinoides
CACTTATGTAGCGTCCTCTCTCCTCTCATCTCCTCTCTCTTTCTCTCTCTCTCTCTCTCTCTCTCTCTCTCTCTCCTCCTTTTCTCTCCTGTCTCTGTCTCTCTCTCTTCAAGAAAGAGTAAAAAGGAAAAAACCGTATGCGTCGTCTCTCTCCGCTCTCTCTCCTCGTCGTCTCTCTCTCTCCTTCATCATCTCTCTCCATCTCTCGTACTCTCTCTCTCTTCTCTCTCTCTCCCTTTTCTCTCTCTGTCTCGTGTCTCTCTCTCTTCAAAAAAAAGAAAGGGAAAAAACACGTATTATGCCCTCTCTCTCTCTCGTCTTCTCTCTCTCTCTCTCCAAGAAAAGAAAAAAAAAAAATAGAAAACAGGTATCTCGCAATCTTCTCTCTTTCCACTCGGTATCATCTGTCTGTCTGCATCATCTCTCTGTCACTGTATCTATCTGTCTGTCTGTCTGTCTTTCCTGTCTGTCTGTCCTTGTCTGTCTCTCTCTCGCTCTCTCGACGCGTCTGCTTCGTCTCTCTCTCTCTCTCTCTCTGTGCATACATGTCCACAGTGTTTTTGTCACAGCTGACTAGAGTACTCTAAGCTGTAACTGTATCCTTACTCACTGGTACATGCATGGTGCTAGTATGGCCTGCAATGTTAGGCAAAAACTAATTTAAGCTGTAACATACACGGTGATTGAAAAGCCGTTTTAAAAACTCCTTCCGGTCTGAAACACCATATGGGAATTATTTGATATAAAGATGGTGGAACGAGCCTGAGGCAATGCCTGGAGTGCAGTGCTAAACTCCAGAAAGTCCCTAATTTTGAACGATACAGATGTATGATTAAAAAACCTCGATGATTCTCCACACTTATGAAAATCATGTACAGTGGCACCTCCCTTATAAGACCTCAAAAATCGCTCCAAATATAGGGCTTGTAAGGGAGGGGTCTTTAGTGGAGGTAATTTTCTACTTACAAAGAAGGTCAATGTCAGATAAGTAGGCCCTTATATAGGCGGGGTCTTATAATGGGGAGTCTTGTAAGGGAGGTTCCACTGTACATCTTATATAGAGAAAGACTAGACCGTCAAAACTACATGACAGTGACAGTGACAGTGCGAGTGGCTCAAGAGGTAAACAAGCGTTCGCCTCGTATTACCAATAAACTCGAGTTTGATTTTCCTCTCACTCTGCACTTAGGCCTAACGGCGTCCTGAACGTGGATTCTTTCGGACGAGACGATAAACCGGGGTCCCGTGTTGCCACACATCTACACACGTTTAAACCCAGTGCCAACGAGCTGAAAAAGTTTTCATTAATTTGTTCAAAATTTCAACTGATTTCTGTTAATTTATGCCCAAAGAACCCCAAAAAAAAACCCAAGAAGAATAAAGGGAGAACCCCCCTCATAGACCTTAAATGACTTGGCGGTTCTGATCTGGATCTGGTCAGGTGACGTTTGTATGAATGCAATATTATACTTTTATTATCATAATTAATGGACCTAGGCCTTTATCGCAGTATCTACAAGGCATCCTTAGCGCGCAACGCATTTGCAATGCAAACCCGGCCAGAGTTTGTCCTGTCCCCCCCCCCCCCCCCCCCAATAAACACCGCACTTTCCCCTTACAGAACGCATTAAAATACAATGCTCGAACTTTTGAAGCGATTTGTTCAGTAGTTCACGAGAATACAGCTGATACTTTATACAACTTCCTTGCACCGAGTGTTGTCCTCTCCTCCCCCCCCCCCCCCCCCCATAAACACACCCTTTCCACCCGTACCAGAACGCATAAATACATAGCCGAAATTTGAAGCGATTCTGTTTGCAGTAGTTCATGGGATTCGAGCTTAACTTTTATCCAACTCCTTGCACCATGGTACACCACAACAAAAATTTGAAGCGATTCTGTTCACTAGTTCACGAAATAAGCTGGGGAAATTAATAGCCAAAGTAAGGAATTTCGGTTTTCAAGGTCAAACTGAAGGTCCAGGTAACACAGTGTTGTTAACGGAAAGAAGCTTTCCTTTTCAATGCTGTCTACCCCTCTGTCCAATTTTAATCAAAATCAAACGTAGTTTTTAAGATAATCGCTTACACATACCGACCACACACGCCACACCAGGACAGACACAGACCAACACAAACCGATCGCAATACGTCGCTCTGTCCGGTAATATTAATCAAGGCCAATTCCGCTACCGTAACGGTCCTCATTGACCGTGACGAACCCCGACGGGCAAGCAGCTACCACTGAAAAATATGAGATCCATGTACGACCATTGAGACACCGGCTAGTAATGAGGAAAGGAGAGAGGGTATTGAGAACAACAGAGAATTTCCCCTTTGTTTGATTTCAACAACCTTATGTTTATAACCGTGAGGCCAGAATTTTCAGCATACTGACGTGGTGCCCTGAGGAGACGAAGGGATTTTACAATTAGTCCTATAATAAACGTTTATAACATTTTCACACTCAGCATAAAGTAGCTCACCTCGGAGCTTTCGGGGGCGTCGCGCCTGGGCCCTCGCAGGGATGTACAGTCCTACTGTACAACATACATCCCTGGCCTCGTCAGCGTGTCTTCTGAGAGGCCGCTGGCGGTTCAGTGCACACGATCGTGAGTACACTGACTCAAAGGCTGCATGCACCGCGCATGACTGTAACCAGGGAAGGAATAATTCGCGGTTAAGGTCTGTCTTCCACGGTCGCCGAGTGAGTGTGGGCTTGGCGGGTCCCGCGACGTAGATGCTAGCTTCCTTTCACCCTCTCTGGAACTTGTGACCATCTGCTGTCAGTCTCGGTCCAGCACAGAGATGAGGTCGGGGGAGGGTGGAGAGGGTGAGGGGAACCGGTGGTCTAGTTGGCCATGTGGGACGCAACGTGACGAGTCCGTCTGTGCCCCGGACTCTCTTCCTGAGGCTCTCTTTCTGTCTCCCCAATGTAGTAGACCCCCTTGTCCAGTCTCCTCAATCAATGCGATACCGGTAGAAGCCGACTCCCGACTGGTCGACTAGCTTTGCGGCCCGTCTGCTTTTTGGGCAAAACAACTTCCTCGGTGACCACGGACATATTTGGTAGCATGCCCGCGGCGAGGGGTCTGGCGCTGATTAGAGAGTTGGGATTGATCGTTTTGCTCCCTGATTGATCCATGTCCACATCGGGTACCCTGAGGATGGAAGAGCTGCAATTAGTCTATTGTTTCAATGCATTTCCGGGGGTACAAGACATCATAATCGGGATTGGGCGGGTGATGCCAATCCCTATTCCTCCGTCAAGCCGACGCAGACTGAGGAAAATTCGAGTTTTTGTTTTACCGTTTTACTAAAGATGATGACTATGTACTTGTAGAGGATTGTGCAAGCGAATAGTATACTACTCACATTAATTTTAGATCAGCGTTGTGCAGAATAGCGTTTCTGCTACATGAAGTTTTCCTTCTTTCGGTGGAGGACTTTCAAGCTCCGATCTGACCTCCCTTCCCCCCACCCCCTGCCTGTTCCCTGAGCTCCAGCTGCCCCCCCCCCCCCCCCCCCCGCTGACCCCCTGGATCTCTACTCCCGTCTACCTACCTCCCCCCCCCCCCGAGCTGACATCTGGGTAGCTGTCCTTCCTACAGTCTTGTATTTCTAGATAATGCCCTGGAACGCCCTAAATGTATACATCATTCTAGATAATACCGAACCCCCTAATGTATACATCATAGTTGTCATACAAGCGACGGAGGATGTTAAAGCGCAGAAGAAGGAGAAAAGAACTTCAAGAGAAATGATCAGGATCAAGTATGTTCGGCACAGGTGACAATGCTGGCAATAGTCGCGACGGAACTAGGATGGCTGCTAGATCATGATGTACAAACATATAATTAGAAAGGAAAGATACGGCTAGGAAACTGCACTCCACTGAATCTGAATCTGACTCTTAAGCTGATCCTATTATTCTTCTTCTTCTTACCTTTACTGAGTTTTAGTATCCAAATCACCAATTTGAGTTTTTGATACTGTTTTGTCGAGGTCCGAAGGTCGCACCAGAAACTCGATGAAGCAGGGATGTCTATATGGAAGAAGAAGAACAACAACACGAAACCCCACCCTAATCACTGTAGCGACGATGTATTTGTGCCAGGCTCACACAGAGTTATGTCCCTTTGTTTTTAAATTTAAGCGAATAGAATTACCCAAAAAACTTTTCGGTTCGCAAACAGGGCGCAATATGGAAAAAAAGAAGAAATTTCTTCTTGCGCTGCATTATTTTTACACCACCTTAAAAAAAAAGAAAGAATCATGACGGGTGTACAGGGATTCAGTTTCCCTCACTTTCAAACTGAAATTTTCCTCTTCCAACAGTCACTGATCGGCCGTGGGCGGAGATTTCCAATTTGAAAAGCGTTAACAGAATCAGTTGTCCGCTCGCTAGTTAAGCCCCCACCGCGGCGCCAACATTTTGCCTCGTTTTGTTACAAAAGAGTGGCTTTCCTTGCATCGGAACAAACGCTGAATCTAACAGTACTTTGCAACCAACATGACCAGCTCTATTAGTAATCCTACTGTTTGCTTCAATCCCATACTTTAACTTAAATTGTTGCACACAATAATTTTTGTGGTTTTAAACTTTTTGAATCGTTGGGAACAAAAATGTTGCTACTGCTGAGCCTGTCCTCGCGAGATAACGTCATGGGAAGACTCCATTATTAAAGCGAAAAATAGTTTCTGTTCGTTCAAATACATATCAGAAAACTCACATATTTGAGAGGGCTTTTTGCCTTTTCTCAAACAAAAAAACATATATGCTGATATCATAGTTTTCTGCAGGTCAGCACTCTGATTTTTGAATGCCTATTTTTCTGTAATTAATCGGTTTTTGTTGAACTTTCATCGCTTGATTCTTGAAGAATTTGGCCACACAAATGTCTCTTCAGCCTTGTATCGGCAATGTATGAAGAAATAGACCAATGTTTCGATAATCGCGCTCAATTAATTTTATGACGAAAACGCATTTTTACAGCATTTTTTCTCTCATTTCAATAACTACTCTGAGAATTGCTTACATTTTCTTTTTCTTCTGCATACCGCTATCTACCTGTGACCCGACCAGCGCCAAGACCCGTTCACGAAGCTCGGCTATGATCTGAATCGCTGGAACTGAACCCCTAAGCTAATTATTTTTTATTTTTTAAGAGGGTATTTACAATGGTTATTACGTAGACTGGAACGGGCTGGTGTAGCGTTCAGACACCGCTCTCGGCAACTGGATATTAACGCATTACCCCCCAGTTATAAGCCGTGCAGGAACAGGCCCACTTCCAGCAACAACGGGGGGGAGGATCTAATTTTGGTGGTCAATTGGGGCAGTCAGATGCGATCTGATCACGCTGATGTAAATGCTCTGAGAGAGCGCTGCGTTTGATGGTGTCCGATTCGCTCAACTTGTCCACTCCGCACAGTCCCGCCAACGAAGAAAGAGCTGACGATATTGCTCTGTTCGACGTTACTCTCTCTCTTTCTTTAGTTTTCTTCTCTTTTTTGTCTGCTTTGAACTGCAGTTTGAGGAAATTTTGAGGACAATGAGGGTATACTAAATTTGAAATATTAAATGATTTCGCCATTTTGAATTTCTTGAAACCGCGAAATCGGCGAAATTTTAAACTGGCATATCTCCAAACAGCTGGCGGAAATGCGCTAATACTTTCAGTGTTTCATTACAAATTAAGGGTCCAGAGCCTAATAGACAACAAATTAGTTAAACTAAAGGCGTTAGTCACCTTGAATTACAACACTGATAAGGATAGTTTGAAACACCATCTCTGAAATATAGAAAATTCGTGGGTATCTTATAAACCGTACAAAATGTTCACAGTGATAACCAATAGTATAAATCTTTGTTCCGCTAACACTGACTCAAGACCCCGTAACAGTGATGTAAAAATTAACTAGCCTAGTATAGCGCGCAATACTTAATATTAGAAGGAAAAACTATATTTTCTAACAACTGTAACCGATAGTAACGATTAACAAAGTTTTTTTGGAATACTCTTCCTGCACATAGTACACGAGCACAGAGTCTAACACAATTCAAACCTCCTTGGTAAATACCTCACATATCAAAAACTACAATTGAGCATGACTAAAACTAAAAGGCAGATTGCACAAAACAAAAATATAAAAACCTCTCAGCTGGCAAAAGTTCATACAAAAATGAAATGGACAGTGGAGGCTGGATCCTAATGTCCTAACTACCTTACCTGAACCTGTAAGTTGCAACACTTCCGGTATGACACCTAACCAGACGTACCACCCGGAAGTGTCCATGGCTAGGTACACTGAAAGCAAGACATTTAGATTTTTCCTGCCACTTGGAGGATTTCCTCATTTTTGGATGGGCCCCAGGGTTCATTTTTTGAGTAAATAACAAAAATTGGGTGTGCGGGTAGGTGTTAGCAGACCTGGTTTTTTTATACTCTTTTTGAGTAGTATTCTACTCAATTTGGGACCTCTACTACTACTCTTCAAAACTGAAATATGCTCTTTAATTGTTGCGGAGAAATGCAGGGGGGGTGGACACATCTTTACCTTTCCGCTTGGTTTAATGAATAAAACTTACACATTTTGGACCCTCAATCTACCATTTTCAGCTACATCCAGGCTACTCAATACTTGTGTAGGGGTACATAACAGGTCTGGGTGTTAAGGTTTTTCCTGTTGAATCGTAATGTACCATATTATGTCTGTCAACTTTTAAACCCTTTCATCGCCAGTGTCGTGCATTTTTGGCACCACCAATGATTAAAGACACCAAGGTTTCATTTAAAACCTGAATTCATGGTCCAGCATTCTCCAGTGACCATTGTGTTCTTTCTTTTGGGAGATAAGGATATGGCCTTATTTAAACCATGATAGGTCACTTGTAGTCACTACAGACCAAAACAATGACCGTTTACACTTTCTTCAGGATGATATTTTTCCTCCAATGAGGCTTTTATACTGGAAATTATGCTTCCCCATGATTCATCACTAGGTTGGCCGCTTTCACGTAGGCCCTAAAGCCAGCCGGCATACTGTCATCCAGTGTATGCTAGGTCTACTCTCTGCTCTAGCTCATCTCTCTCTCTCGTCTCTCTCTCTACTCTCTCTCTCTCTCTCTCTTCCCTCTCTCTCTCTCTCCTCTGCTCTCTTTTCTCCTCCTTCTGCTCTCTCTGTCTCTCTTCTCTATCTCTGTCTCTCTTTCTCTTGCTCTATCGCCTGTCACTCTCTGTCGCCTCTCTCTCTCTCTGTCTCTGTCCTCTCTCAGTGTCTCTCTCTCTCTTTTCTCCTCTGTCCTCTCTATCTCTCTCAGTCTCTCGTGCTCTTCTTCTCTATCCCTGGTGTCCGTCTCACTTGTCTATCTCCTCTATCCCAGTCATCTCTTCTCGCTCTCCGCTGCCTCTCTCTCTCTTCTCTTCTCTCTCTCTCTCTCTCTCTCTCCCTTTCTTGTCCTACTCTCCTCTCTTCTCTCTCTCTCTCTCTCTCTCTCTCTCTCTTCTGCCCCTCCCCTCCGCTCTCTCTCTCTTCTCTCACTCTCTTCTCTCTCTCTCTCATCTCTCTCTCTCTCCTCTCTCTCTCTCTCTCTCTCAACTCTCTCTCAAGTGAACATTAGTGCCTCACATGAAAAGCGCCGACCTACATAAAATTATCACCTTTGGCAACACGAAGAAGCAGTATAAACTAATAAAGCCTCATTGGTGGATTTCTCCTTTTGGATGCCCCAGGGTTACCTTGAGAAACGTTGGGTGGTGCTAGGGTATGGGATGTTTAGGTTTTTGTGTTGAATCGTAATGTCGGCAAGTAACGTTATGATTGCTTTTTTGTTCTCAGATTGGTTTCTTCCCATAGTGGGACATTTCCATTACTTGCTTGGGGCGCCAAGACTGCTCTATTTATCATCTCTTTGCAGTTTTGCCAGCTTAAAGCAGAATTTTTCTCTCCATTTCTTTGATGTAGCCTACACCGGGTCCCGGACCCCTCGGCTTCTTGTTCCTTCTCTTTTTGTGTTTGTTTTTGACAATCTCATCTCTGGAAAGTTATTTGTGTTCTCCACGGAATTACCATACAACCCGGATTGACGAACTACAACATGCTGACTCCTGGATATTGTTTGCCCTTACTCTGGTCCTGGGTCGAGTTGCGTCTAGATAACGTCAACCAACAGGCCTGAAGAAACACTGTAGAAAACATTGCGAGAAGAGTCTAATCAAGCTCTTGTCTGATTGGTCAAATTTTAAAAACATTATTTTAACCAGTCTTAGATGGACCAATCAACACAAGAAATGTATTCAACGCCATGCAAGTCATGTGATAGTTCGCCACGAGGTACGTTTTTGTGTAGCAGCCACAAAACGTTTTGGCAAACGTCTTGCAAAAGATGTGTTCCTTAGTACCGTTTTTTGCTCAATGTTGCGCTCACCGCTACGTAACGTTAGCCCTTGTGAACGGCCCCCTGTCTGAAAGGAGTTTATTGATGATAATGTGAAATATTTCAGAGCGTCATTTGTTTTCAACTGGCATGGGTCCATATGAAAATTATGGTTCAATTTCCAATAATGGGCCAATAATGTGTCACAGTAGTATTACAGTTAAATTTTATTGGCAGACTGTCATGGGGTCATTATCCCTTGCTGCCCGAAATGAGGTCAAAATCATCATCAATATGGTCTATGACTGGGCCGGTGACCTATCTAAAGTTCCTTGAATAGTTTTAGAAGTATTCAAATTTATGTGGTTGGTTGCGTCGTTAGGATTCCTATCCTTTATGCAGAATACTATTGCATTTGTAAGAGCATTTTTTCTTTTCTCTTCTCCTCCCCCCCCGCCCCCTCCTTTTTTGGGGTCTTATTTGGCTGGACATTTTCAGGAAAGTTGAAAGGAGTTTGGTGAAGATATCTGTAATAGTTGTTTAGGATGTTTTATTCGAAATTTATGTAAATTAGTTGTGTCAAATTCCATTGCAGTAAGATGTATTTTTTTTTTATCCAAATTTAGCTGAAATCTGCAGGGTCATCATAATACTGGTTTATGCTATTTTGCTATGTTTAAGAAATATATCATCCCAACCTGAATATAAAAGGGGACACTGGTTTATGTATTGTTAAGCTACGTTGCATTCTTCTGTCTTGACAAGCTGCCAAAACTCATCAGAATAAGATCAACTTTCGCGTCAGGGTAACAATAGGGCCACCACCATTTTTGTTGTGTATTTTCGCTGTGAAGAGTAGAGATATAGAGAAGTATGAGATAGGAGAGGATACACGAGAGATAGTACAGAGAGAGAAAGAGGGAGAAGGCAGAATGGCTTTTCTTCCACAACTGACATGTAACATCTGCTTTAAGCCCCTGTTGGGATAAATCCCCTTGCAAGAAGACAGAGGTGGGGTCTGTTGTTGTTCTGTACTTTTGATTGTTTCACATGGTACGTACAATTGAACCTCCCGTATAGACCTCCTGTTATAAGATTCCATCCCTATAAAGACCTACTTTCTACTGATTACTTGCTTCTTTTTAAGTTATTAAATATTACCTCCATTTAAGCACCCCGTCCCATCATTTTGGGTGATTTTTTAGAAAGGTCTTATAAGGGTGGTTCCACTGTATAAAAGAATCGCTAAACTGTCAAAGTTAGGAACCTGTTTGGCAAAGCATGAAAAAAGTATGTCTAAAGACAATCTCCATTATATTTTAGAACATTAATGCAAGGTCCTGATACTAGCCATCCAGACATCAGCTCAGTTGTTCAGTGCTTGCTACTTTCTGAACGGCAAACCTTGTCACGGGACACTCACATGTTCAGTCTTTCGTAATACTAGTTTGCCTTGTTTCCGTGTGAAACGTGCAACCATTTTTGCTTGTTTTCAACTTTCATTGAAACCGCGCATATTATGCTTGTTTCATGAAAAACCAAGTCCTGTTTGCTTATGTCACAAAAACAAGCAAAATACCTTCCCCATTTCATGCAACATGCTGTTTCGACAAAATTTAGTGTAACACTTACACTAACTAAAGTTTGGGAGTTTATGAATACGGTGAAAATGCAAGGGCTCCCATGGTCCTGCAAACAAGGTCCCAGGGACTCCTTCACTTACAGTAAAAGGGTCCTAGGGCGTGATAGAGGTCCCTAGTGTCATTGTGGGGGCTAAAAAGATTTTTCTAGTGGCAATCCTGGGCCCCCTGCACGATTCTTAAAGTTTCCTCTTGGGTTAGTTTCATAGACCCCCAAGTGGGGTCCTGGGGAACCCTTAATATGTTGTTCCTGTAGACTGTTTTCATAGGATGCAGGTGACTTTTCCTTGGTATACAAGGATTTCCTGTTTGACTTTTACCATGAGGGAATTCCTTTTTTTTGTGGTCAAACAAGATCTTTTGTCGTCCTAAACTATTTTTCAAAGGACTTTAGAAATAAGCATTTGAATGAATTGTGGAGAAACATACTAAAATACCTCATAAATCAATTTTTTTTCTTCAGCTGCAGAGGGAACTTACCCCTGGACACCGGCTTTCAGGTTTTTTCATTTTGTGTAGTGGCAAACCCATGCGGTTTTCTTCTTTCCCAACATTATTTGTTACTCTCATCAACCCGGAATGTACCTTCTAGCTATACATGTCTCTGCGCAAACACGTTCAGTCACTATGGCCGGTTTGAATCATTACATCACATTTTTTTTAAAATAATAGCTTACGGTACGAGTTTGAACATTTTGTGGTCAAAGCTTAGCATGATGGTTAGATGATTCCAAGTACAAAAATTTTGATTATTAGCAGGTTATTTAGAAAAACCATGACATAACACGAAGACTGCAGAGAGGGGTGAACTCGTTTCATTCATTGGCCGTCCTAATAAAAGACTAGATGAGTGTCCATTTCATGTTGGTTTGTAAAACTATTAAGGGCCCGTCTAGGCTCTTTAATCCCAGCTTGGGTTGCGATGGCTTCGCTGAGAGTTGTGAAGGTGTGAATGTTTTAAACACTATGCAGACTCTTAGCGTACTCTCGTGCTGAACGGTTGTGAAGGAAGCAATCGGGCCATTGTTTTAATTTTGTTTTTCTGTCTTGGTCAGGTCAAACATACCAAGTTCGGAAAGAGTGGTGAGAGATTCATCCGATCATCCTGTTCAGAAAGTGTGGGCTATGGTATTGGTCGACTTTTAAAAAAAAATTTAATGATTTTAATTTTTTTTTTTTTTTAATGTTTGTGGTTTGTTTGTTTGTTTTTTAACAGCACAAAGCATACTTTTTATTGTGTTTTATTACTGCTTTTCGGCACCTCTTAACGTGCCTGTTTCAACGCCACCATTTTCAGCCAAACTTCCATTAAACTTACCTGGGTAGAGAAACTATTTCACTCTTGCATTTGTGGGGATTCCTTTGGTGACATCCATAAATTAGTGGGATATCTTACCTCCCAAATTACATACATATGTCTTCATATAACAGACCCTCACAAAAAACAAAACCCAAAATAACTCAACAGACCTCATTTGATGCTTTCATGACATGGTGGTGCTCAATCCCCCCCCATGGGGATACCGGGGGGTCTTTCGTACAAATAGTTTCCCCCAACTCTGTGAAGTTCTGTGCTTTAACTCTAAATCCTCACTCTATTTGACTCTGCCCTTTTCCCTTTGCTTACTGTCATCTGCTATCTTTCTATCTCATTCCTCTCCTTCTCGTCTGCCTTTCTATAAGATTCTTACAAAAGATCTCTTCAGCCTAGTCTGGGTTACAGTTGCTGGCCTAATCGGTTTTTCTTAGTTAGCGCATTTGCAGCAGCATGGATCAGCGTTCTACACTCATATTGAAGGAAAGGTTCTGAGCGAACTGACGAATATAGAGGCTGCTCAATCATTGTGGGTGCCAAGAGGCGACAGTGGCGATGAAAAGGGTGTGTGTTGTGGTGTATTGTGTGAGCATGAATGTGGTGCAATACATGTGGGCTTGTGTGTATTTTGGTTTTGGTGGGTTGGTGTGTGCACGCTGTGTCTGTCTTCGTGCGTACGTTGTGTGTGAGGGTGTTTGTGTATGTGTGTTGGTGTGTATGGTGGTCAGTCCATGCTGCTTCGGTTTCTGTGGCTTACTTAATGGTTTGGTCATGAATGAGGTTGGCGTCAATAATTGTGTGTGTTGATTGTGTGTTTGTGTGCGATGTTGTTTGCGTGTGTGTGTTGTGGTGCGTGGTGCTGTGTTGTGTATTTGTGTTGGAGAGAGAAGAGAGTTGCTTTTGTATATGCCGCTGTTGCTGTTGGGGTCACTCTTGTAATGTTGTTTTTGTTGTCTGTTGATGATAATTGATTGTAAAAAGCTGTCTTTGGGCCATCTGGTAAAGCACTACATAAATGTACTATTATTATTATTGTATTATTATACTTGTTTCCTAGCTCAGGTAGTGAAAAGACCCTGCACCTTATACATGTGACTGATAATATAGTTAAGCAACTATAGCGTAAACCACAAACCTGAATTTTGTGTGACAATTTGTGGGGTGCGCGTATATCCGGGTGTGTCTTGTAGTCTGTAAAATACACAGTTACTTTTACATGGTTATATATGCTTCTTTTTTTCCAGCAAGGATAGCAGGTTTGGAATGATGTTTTTGCCATTAATGGAGATATGAATTTTTGTAACATGTAACCTTCTGTGTGTCAATGTCACTGTGTGTGTGTGTATGTATGTGTGTCATTGATCCACTGTGATTGTGTGTGTATGTGTGTGTGTCAGTGGCACTGTGTTGTGTATGTGTGTGTGTTTGTGTCGTGTGTGTTGTGCGATGCTTGTTTTTAAGTAATATAGCAAAAAATCATCTTCAAGTTAATGATTGTTACGATTTTTTTTTTTACTTTAATAGTTGTCATTTGTGTGTGTGCGTTTTTTAACATGTCGAGTCTGTTCCCTTATAAGAAATGATGACAGGAGTGCATTAAGGTGATCCATGACAGGATGTTTAGAGTGATGGTTTTTGAGTGATGTTGTGTTTGTATGTGTGTGTTTGGATACTAGAGCTTCAGAGTTTTTTTCAAACATCATTGGTCCTGCTACGCCCTCCTACATAAATGTAGGGGTCATTTTTCTAAAAAAATGAGGGCCACTATGGTGTTACTAAACCTTAGTTTGACCTAGATCTATGTTTCATGCAAATGCCTTTGCGTGGAGGCAAAATGTTGTGTGTGTTGTGTGTGTGTGTGTGTGTGTGTGTGCGCGCGGATATGCGCGCATGGAGTATGGTGTATAAACAAACATAACTTTTATTGATTTAAAGTTACGTAGATGTTTGACAACAATTATAGGGTGTGGTGTGTGTGTGTTGTGTGTGTGTCTAAAGTATTTTGTTTACAGGTAGCTTAAGTGTATTTCTGTAGCTGTAAAATTGTACAATATTGAACGAATGACTATTATAATATTGGTAAAAAGTATAGCATGATGTAAACTGCAGACCTTTTACCTTTACCATTTTTCCGTAATTTTTGCGAAACAAAGTCAAATTACGATACTTACGGTCGACGGGAAAAAACCTACGGAAAAACCCCCACCACTACAGTTTGTCGGCAAGCGATGCCTTTTGAAACATGTGGCGGTGAAGGACAAGTCATTCCTGTCCAGCATACAACCGTGCGTCAATTTCTTTTAATTCTGTTTTAAGATAGCGATCAAACACCGCGTGGTGAGAGTTCTAAATCCAAAACCAAAATCTGCTGAACGTGACACCAACAAGAAAAGGCAATACATGTTTTTAAAAATGTTTTTAAAGGTTTCCCGTGCACTATTGCTTGCATTAATTTGTGTATTACAAATAGTTTTCCTTGTTAATGCGGGTTTTGGAAGAAAAAGAATTTTATCCGTGCGTTTGATGCATTTTTTTTCACAAACTACTATTTTTGGTTTCAGAAATTACAATTTTGCAAAATATGTGTAAAAAGGTCTGTACTGTACGCATGGTTTCAACGTTGGTGTTTGGCAGGCGGGTCACATGACCTATCTTGGTCTGAATTTCATCCGAGCCAACGCGGCAAGATGGGTGTTGGACGTCAGTCAGTACTTCGTCTGACAGTGAGGAGAGGAAGGAGGAGTTTTTGTTTCACCTTTGTCCAAAGCTGATCACGGTGTGTATGTGTGTGTGTGTGTGTTGTGACGTCAGCTAGGTAGCCTTCGTCTGACCTGTAAAGAAGGATTTTGTTTATCACCCTTTGTCCAACTGAATCAAGGTGTTGTGTATGTGTGGGTGCGTGTGTGTGTGTGGTTGGTTTGTTGTGTTTGGACGTCAGCAGTCTATCGTCATCGGACAGTGATCAAGGAGTTTGTTTCAACCTTTGTCCAGACTGAACGCAAGGTGTGTGAATTGTGTGTGCGTGTGTGTGTGTGTGTGTGTTGGACTTCAGTCAGTAACTTCCATCGTCACCAGTGATGGTAGGAGGAGGAGTTTGTTTCACCTTGTCCAAACTGAACCAAGGTGTGGTAATGTGTGTGGCGGCGTGTGTTTGGTGTGGAGACGTCCGCAGTACTTCGTCGGATCAGTGAAAAGGGTTTGTTTCGCCTTTGTCCAACTGAATCCTGTGTGTGCGTGTGTGTGGTGTGTTGTGTTGGAAACGTCAGCAGTACTTCGTCTGACAGTGAAAAGGAGTTTGTTTCACCTTTGTCCAAACTGACCAAAGTTTGTATGTGTGTGCGTGTGTGTGTTGGACTTCAAGCAATTACTAGGATCGTCGTACAGTTAGTGAGTAGGAGGAGGAGTTTGTTCACTTTGTCCCAAACTGAATCAAGGTGGTATGTGTGTCGTTGTGTGTGTGTGTGTGTGTTGTTGTACTCAGCAGTACTTTCAGTCGGACAGGAGGAGGAGGAGGAGGAGTATTGTTTTCCTTGTCCCACTGAAGTCAAGGTGTGGTAATGTGGTTGCATGTGTGTGTAGTGTTGGACGGATCATCAAGTACTATATTCGTTCGGACAGTGAGGCAGGAGGGAGGAAAGTTTGTTTCACCTTTGTGTCCAAACCTGATAGATCAAGGTGTTGTATCATAGCACTAACGTTTAATCAGTCTTTTCAGTCCCTCTTGCCCATAATTGCATGAGTAAAGGAGCGTGAAAAAGATCCACGTCAGATATTTTTTATTTTATGTAGGTCGAACCCTCAGCATTGGGGGGGAGAGGAAGAGAGGGCATGCAAATTAACCTGCGTATTTCATACATGCAATAAGCATGCGTTTTTCATAGCACTTTTCTTTTTAGCCCTCTCGCATTCGACATGCTATGTTAACGGGAATTCCCCAATACCCCCCTAGGTTTCACAGCGTAACTGGCCGTGACCTCAATCTTGTTAGTTTTCCATCACGTGGCCGAACCCCGTGAAAGTGTTATAATGGAACAAAAAGTTGTAGCAGTCCTGGGACAGTACCAATGAAACGGCTTCTAGTATTATTGGATGTTTTCAGTTCCATTCGTCATGGAGACGAATACCGAAAACTGCTTGCGTGCAGTGTATCAGTTGTTAAATGACAGCGGGCGGCTGTGGTCTGAATTTGTCGTCTGCTTGCAGCGTCTAATTGTGATGTGATTGTAGGATTTCTCTCTCGGCTTTTCGAAGATTGAGTAGGATAATCTGTCTATTGAAGAATAGGAAATATGACCATGAAGGAGTTAGAAGAAGAGTCATATGTTTTAGAGATGGTGTAAGCAAAACGTTAGCAATTCGAGTCAATTTGTCACACTCAGGCAGTAGCATCGTGCTCAAACAAATGCCGCCCTCGTATGGCCTGCAGCTGACATTCATTCGGAACCAACTGTCCGGTACAACGCACTTCCAAACACTGCGCCCTCTCGATTATTCTTTTTGTTTTACCCCATCCATTCTTCAAAACAGTAACAGCAGACCGCACACAACAGATGCGCAACACGACAAGCATCGTAAACAAAGGCCCACACTTGACCCACTTTGAAGGGATCCAGCAGACGAAGATGCCTAGGCCTACATGTTGATTTGTGTGCTCTGGCATCAAGCGACAGTCCGTCTTTGCGCTATCATGAATGTGCTCTTCTGTCAGCTAGCTCTCAGTATTCGCAAGAATTTGAATGTTTTTTGTGACTCGATGTAACACAGTAGTGTAGTGTATTGTGGGTGGGGGTGGGTGTATGCATCCCTTGTATGATGTGGGTTGACACTATTACACAACGACAGGTTGGTGGTACATCACTGTGACTTGTTCACTGTTTGCAAGCTCTGGGTTGAGTGTTGTTGTGTAATTATTATAGTGTATTACAGTGGTTTGTGAAGGTACATAAGTTATAGCAGATAATGTAGCCTTTTGGGTTTGAACTAAATCCGTATAGTGTTATATTTGTTGCATATACAGTTACAATTTTCTGTGTCACTCGCACACTGAAGTGACAGAGTACAGACTACGTCGGTAAGGCTTCAGCTTCATTTTCACCCTAGTAACCTGCATGATCATGTGCAATAAACTCATGTCAAATGTGATGTTTACAATGTTAATCCTAATATGGTTGACACTTGTGCTTCAGCACACATAATCTATGTTATGCTCTAAAACAGTTTGCAATTAATCTTGTTAAGTGTCAGAAACAGTTTTTGAGCTTGCATGAAGCTAAACAGGCTGGATACTGTGAAGGGAAACATACCTATACTACATAAATATGACATTGAATAATCCACAGACAAGCGCGCATCAGTATAATAACGCATGGGCCAAAGTTTAAGGATAAACAATGTAGCGGCTTATAGTCCGCATTTTACGGTATAGGGTTATGAGAGATTACCAACCTTCTCACTATGTGGCAGCCGAGAGGTTTATCTCGAGGCGTGGTTCTGTCTACTCCATATCTTTATTGAAGCAAAAATCAGGACTTTACTGGTTAAGCACTGGGGGCCTCCGGTATTGCCCCCAGTATTGTCCCACCATCTTTATATTTACAATGGCCGAAAGGCCAAAGAGGGCGTAAACCACTCATTTTCACATATTATTATGAGAGAAAACAATGCCTTTGCTATGCTGTTAGTCCTTTCTGCAACGATTGTGTGTTGTGTTTGTGTGCAGAGGAAAGCCACCAAACGAAGGCGGACCAGGAGAAGAAAAAGAAAGAAGAAAAAGGGAGAAGAATAAGTAAGTATGTTGGCATATAGCTCGCGGTGTAGAATTCAAAAACCTCTGTGTCATCTCAATTTTAGTAGTTTTGTGAGGAAAATATCTGCAAAGAGAACTTTTAAAATTGCCGCGTTGTCCACTATGGATTTTAACTATGATTAATATGTTTTCAAGACATTGCGAGTTTATCTTGTTTTTTGTTAGACTGAAAAGACGAAAGAACGGGATTTTGTCTCTGAATTTGGTGACTTACGAGTTTGTCTTCTATTTTCACGGACGCCTCATTGTACTCCAGACTCCAAAGTGCTTCGTTAGAAGATACGAGCTTTGTTGAGGTGTGGGAACAATGAGAGGAGCTATGTCACTACTAAAAAAGACAAAATCGAGGCTACCGACATGTTTTTGGAATTTTCAACCGATCTATATCTTATCAGGCCCAATCAGGTCGTCAGAATAGCACGCTTTTTCTGAAAAAAATAGGGGAGAACACTTCTGTGTAATTCGAGTGGTTACCTCCATTACTCGGTGTCCTCTCAAATACATAGCACCAATGGCTTGGTAAGCTGAAACCCCTGGCAGGATGCGACGTCATTTTTTGAGAAAATAGGTGTCCATTGGCACAAACTGATAAATACTTGCCAAAATGTGCCGTAAAAAAATTATCATGACATGACGCACGGTTTTTCTAAGTTTTCTATGTCCTGCTCAACACACTAGTCGATAGGCTATGAGAGCTGATGGTGAGTGACTTCCCCTGTTTGACCGAATTGAATTAGGCAAATCATCCTCCACACCATGAATTACTCCCCTTAATTATTTCGGCACATCCTATTGTTTTAAGTTTTTAACTGTTATATTTATCTCAGTAGTGGTCATCATATAATAAAAAGGCAAGGTTGTCTGTGTGTGTGTGTGTGTGAAACACAACAACGTGCCTTATAACTCCACGGGTTTTTTTACCGCGTGGGAGGTACAGCGCTTATGAGAGAGCAATCGAAGGAAGCGCGAGACCAAAAGTACTGCGGACATGGTGGGGTGTTGTGGGGGTGTGGGGGGGAGTAGGGGGGGGAGAAGTGATTGGGGTGGGGGATAGGGTGTTGTGGTGGGTAGAACAGGTGAGGAAGATGGAAAGAAGGAGTAGTACACAAAAGTAATAATCGAATATTTCGTATGACCCAAAGAAACTCGCTGGCTGCTGCATTACTGGTGCTGTCGTTATTTCTCATAGCTAAAGGGAGGCTTGGCGGTATTTTAATAAATAATAATAAGGTTATCTGTAATATTTAGGATGCACCCTAACCATGATGTGTTGGATTAAGGTTCTTTAAGTACAGTGGGCGTTGCGTATATAATTAAAGTATCATACTTATGGATATGTTAATTTTAATTTTTTTTTAATGTTTTCAATACGTCTTTACATCAGCATTCTCACGATTTCGCGGTATAAGGGAGTGCGCGAGGCACATCTGGTTTTTTTGATGGTTTTGCATGCCGGGAGCCGTATGAACACGCACGCACAGACACGACCAAGTATCTAGCGCATGCACCCACCTGCTACAGAAGAAAACCACACGTTATATAACACCTTATAACAGTTGCGCACGCATATACACCGCAGTGTAAAGTGCATCATCACACACAAGCGGAGTCTTTTCACTGCCTTCACCCCTCGTGCTCACACCCTATGCGACACCACTCACAGGATCCTATGACCGAGGCCGCCTGCCCCACAAACCCCCTCTCCCCACACATACATGCCACACACTCACACACACAACATAACAACACACCTTCGCCGGCACACACCCACGCATCAATTCAAACTGGCTCGTTCAACTCAGCCACGTTCCTTGTACAGCAGACTACGCACACACACACACCACACCGACACACACACACACCACCACTGTCATGCAAGGTTCGCCCAGAATCTTACACAAGCACACTTCCCTACACATCAGTCAGCCTACACCATCACACTACCACAACACACACACACAAATGTCACCATCGGCATACTAGCACACACACCTTCACCCAGTTACACACGCTCACGACATCAACACGACACACCAGCACACTATCAGCACTCACCCACACGAACATTTGGTGTGTGGGAGATCACCAACACACAAGCGCGTTGCTATGTCGTTATATGTGCCCAGTCCATGGACAGCAATGCACCTACCCGAGCACATACAGCAACACACTCACACACAACAACACCGCAACATCACGACACACATACAGCAATCACACCACACACACTACACATACCCACACTCACCACTACACATCCACACCCACAGCACAGCATCACTACACAACGCGTCATAAGCAAGTTGTCCCAGTTCATACACAGCACACATGTCACATACAGCCACCACACTCACACACAACACGGTAACTGCCCATACAGCACAACATTGCACACACACACACACACACACACAACCACATACGTTCATTGCATTTGCCCTAGATCTAACACAACGCCAGCACCTTCTCGCCCACATAACACGCAACACACCTCACACCAACAATTATCACACACACACCCAATACAGCACGACACTCACGACCGAGCACAACACACACACCACAGCATACAGCAACACACTCACAACACAACAACACACACACACACATACAGGCAACACGGCACACACACCCACACACACACATGATCACGTCATGCAATGTGCCCAGTCATACACAAGCACGCCCGACACATACGCCACACACTCAACACACACACACACACATTCACACACACCACACCACGCACGTCATGCAAGTGCCCAGTCATACACAGCCCCGCGAGGTCACATACAAAAAACAGGGATGACTACTTAACCCATTGACTGCCGGAGAAATTAAAGAACATACTGGGCACATCATGACATGACAAAGACCACCGATAGAGCCAATTTGAGAAAATCGTCTGGTGATATTACTCCTTTGTTATTTAAGATGCAAATGCCAGCATATCAGGTTATTCCTCTTCATCTGATGACAATCATCAGTGATGTCATCAGTTTTCAGTACGTAATACGTTGGTGTTAGTCGAGGGGTTATGTCCGCTTTCTGGGTCACATAGTTCTATTTTTCTGGCTGGTATCCTTTTTTCTGTCCGCACAGAAAGAAGAGAACGTGGTGGTAAAACACAGGAGAAGAGCCGATAGAAAAAAGACGAAGAAAGAGGGAGCAGAGAGAGAGGGAGGGGGCCCGACACTCACGCAGCACACCGCCAGAAGAACAAGAGAACAACTCCGGCCAACGTCGTAGCGACAGCGAGGACGAACCTCGACGTCGAATCACGGCGAGCGAAAGAGGCAAAAAGACGAATGCAACGGCGATGACAGTGCGGACATTATTCTACGATTTCCAGCAGAGAGTGTGGGTGGTGCAAACAGGACGCGGCGAAGGAGGACGATTCAGCCGGGTGCGCAAGCGGAAAAAGAAAGAAGAAGCGTAGCGAAGCGAAGACGATTCCGATCGCGCGCTCACAAAGATAGAGGAGATCAAGAAAACACATGCGACGTCTAATTCAGACTCCGACATCTCGAGCTGCGGTTCTGACAGCTATTCTACTCTGCGACGCAACGGAAGTCGCATCGACTTGAGAATCCAAGAGTATCGAAGAAGTACCAAAGGGACATGGAAAAAAAAGAGGTAAGATACATCGAGAATGAAACTGAGGGACCCAGATTAATGTCATTGTGTTTACTAGTCATCAGTTTCTAATTTGATATTTTAACAGTGGACTCCTTATACCTCACATTATAAGACATCCCTCCTGACATCACGATCTACTTCTCTGAGACATTGCCCTTCTTTTAAGGTTAAAATTACCTCCCTAGAGGAACACTCCCTTATAGACCTCATTTGGGATTATTGTTGAAGGTCTTATAAGGAGTGGTCTTATAGGGAGGTTTCCCACTGTATTTTGGGTTGTTTGGGGGGGGAAGCGTTAAGCCACTTTGTTTTAATGCATTCTGTTTCACTTTTAAAAAAGATTTTTCATAATATAAGTCGAGAAGAGACTCATGAAAATTGATGCAGTGGTTATTGTCTTGCCGTTGGCTGTCTCATTACTTCTTTTACCGTAATTTTCGGGTTATAAGGCGATATATTTTTTTTTCCATTTTCAACCTATGCACCTAATAAACGAGGGGTGCCCTATTAGTGAATAAAATTGTGAGAAGAGAGGCAACAATTGCATTGCTCAGTTCAGTCTACTGTGAGTCAGACCTCGAAAGTGGTCACGAGTCGCCGATACGATGGACCTCTAGGACCCTCTATACCCTAAATGAAAGTGTCCCTGGGACCCCTTGTCTTGCAGGACTATTGGGAGCCCTGACAATTATAAGACATACAAAAATGTGGAAAAAGAGTAGAATGAGTATCTTGATTGGTTTAAAATTTTGGGGCCTTTACTACTGTGTGTTGCACTGCTCCGGGCATGCCTCCGATCATTCTCACAATCTTATATCTACTAATTTCCATATGTCTGTTCCCAACGAGAACGTAAAACAGATTTTCATTCGAGTGAATTCCAACCTTATCCTCAAAGTGAGCATTCTGTCAAACAATTTTTGAATGGGGAATCACTAATCATCTTCTTAAATTGTTGCATCATTGGGAAGAAGTATTTACAAGTTACAAGGGAAAGTGGGGGGTAGGGGGGGCGGGGGGGTAGTTGCTTGAAGCTTCTTTATTAGACTTAACTGTAGGTAAACTTTTTAAAAAGACATTCACCACTTGTGAAGTACAAATACTACATTGTTGGGTGCAGCTTTGCAGCTGTTCAGTATGAAATTCTTGTTTGTGCTTTGAAATATCTTGGTAACACTTTTAAAAAGTGTGTTTTAGCAGGTATAATTGTTGCATGTCTCCTTAAAATAACTTGTTATTGTGTTTTTTTTCCCCTTTGTCATGGGGGTGAGCATGAGTTCAGAATAATGAAACTTTTGGAACCTACTGTGTAGGTGCTAGTTTGATGGATTCACTCTCTGTCGCTGCTCTCTTGTCTCCACATCTCTTTTGTCTAACCTGTCGACTGTTGCCGTCCTCTGTCGTCTCTGTTTGCCTGTCTGTCTCTCTCTCTCTCTCTCTCTCTCTCTCTCTCTCGTACTCTCTCTCTCTCTTTCTCTCTTGTTTTTTCTACTCTGTGTGCCCCTGTCACTCTGTCCTGTCTCTGTTTGCACTCTCTCTCTCTCTCTCTCTCTTCGTCACTCAACGCGCATCTCCCCACTCTCTCTCTCTCTGCTCTCTCTCTCTCATCTCTTCCTCTCTTCCCTCTCTATCGAAATAATCCGCCTCCATGATCTCATCACCAATCTCCCCACTTCTTCTCTCTCGTCAATCCAGATTCTCTCTCTCTCCCCTCTCTCTCCCTCTCTCTCACCCTCTCTCTCAATCTCCTTCTCTCTCTCTCTTCTCTCGTCTCTCTCCTCTCCCTCTCTCTCTCAAATATTACAGGACCACTTCATTAATCAGACTGCTGCTCTCTGACACTGGGAATGAATATTATCACTTGCAAGTTTTATTGCCCTTGCATGAATCTCAGAAGTAAAAACGTCCTCTGTTTGACAGATAGGCTTTTGCTTCATTCCTTTTGCGCCAGCCTTTTTTCAGCAAAATACCCATTAAGCTTAACTGGGTAGAAAGATCCAAAAATCTGCATATTGCAATTCCTCTGTTGTGATAACATTACCGCTATCCTTACCTCCAAAATTAAGAAAATGGATGCTTCGGATAATAGCCCTGATTTGATGCCTTAATTAAAAGTGACATTGGTGTTGTGAAACCCATTGTGGGGGCAAAAATGCGTCTTGGCGGTGAAGGGTTAAAGGTCTGTGTGCGCGTTGGCAATGTTTCGCGGATGTGTCCTGTTCCCCTTGGCACACAGTGGCTAGTAAGTCCGTATTCAAGAGTGACCTATCACTGTGTTGCCATGGAATGGAGGTATCTCGTGAGTGGTGTTGACGTGTACACAGACCTTTACCAACACTTAGTTGAATGTCCGCCATATGATTACTATGTCCGAAATGTCATTGAAGACGCGTAAGTGTGTGTGTGTGTGGCGTGCGCACTTGCGACGTGTGTGTGCGGGTGTGTGCGAGCGAGAATGTTTTGTGGTGTGTGTGTGTGTAGCGTCGGGCGTATAAGCACTCAGAAGAAAGCCTGCACGAAGTGGTGCATTGATGTGTGTTACGTGTGTGGAAAACATTTCAATTTGCACCGTTGTTCATTGTTATAACGCATAAATAGTTTTTTTGACTTTGTTTATTATAATTGAATGACTGCTAGTGCAGTCAATATATGACCCCTTGTTTATTTAATTGAATGACTGGCAGTGCGTCAATATATGATCCTTTTGTTTGTTATATTCTTATAATTATACTTATTTTCCGCTTCTTTGATTATTGAGTTAATTTTTAAATCACGTGTCCCCTTGCCATGAAGATTTGTATTACATTGGGCATTAAACATTGTCAAGAAAAAAAAAAAAATGTCTCTTCTCTCTCTCTCATCTCTTCTCTCTCTTCTCTCTTCACTCTCTCACTCTGGTCTCTCTCTTTCTTTCTAATAAGAAGCTTCAAGCACCCCACACCCCCCCCCCCACAAACTCCTCGCAAACTATGTGTCATACATTTCCTCCCAAAGAGAGAGAGGATACGTTTAGGTGTTTGAAATAATTGCAATCGAAGTACTTCACCTCCTACTTAAAATGTTCATTGTTTCACCTATCCTTTTCGGTTTTACAATGTTGTTTTCTGAACGATACACTATGTGAGAGATGGGGAGGGGGAGGGAGGGGGATGGGGGGGGGAGAGAGAGAGAAAAAAAGTTTTATGTGTTGAAATTCGTTCTCAGTGATTTGTTTTTGCACTCTTTCATTTTTTTTCAAGTTTCTACAATTTTATGTTTGTTATTTTCATCCAAGACAGATTGTAAGACTAGCATCGCCTAAAATCTTTTCCTTGTTAATAAAGATTTCATGTTCTCTCTCTCTCTCTCTGTTCAACCATGCACACATACTTCACCTTTAATTTTCTCTGTCCGCTCTCACCTTATTTTCTCACTATTGTTTTCTCCCTGTGGTTTTGTGGTGTGCACAGTCAGTCCGGTCCAGTTTCTCTATATAACGTTCGCCGAGCAAGAATAACGCTACGCCACGGGGCCTAAGACACACCTTAGAAATGTTTTGCGGCAAGAAATATTCAAACTCTTGTCTGATGGTCATTTGTTAATATTTTTAAACCAAACTTTAATGGACCTCAAAAACAGAATTTATTCACCCCATGCTAGTCACTGTAGTTCGGCGAAAAAGATACCTCGATGACAGCCACAAACGTTTTTGGTCAAAGTCGCGAAAGAGTGTTTCTTATACCGTTTTTGCGTTGCGTTCCGCTACGTAACGTTAGCCCTTGTGCGGCCCCCTGTCTCACCATGCTTCCAGATACCACGATAGCAGCCCATTATTCTAAAGGCTGGGCTTGAATTCTTTTTTATAGCGGAGAAGCCTTGCCCCCGGGTGCATCCCCCTTCTCAGCCAGAGAACTTGGCTTAAAACTTCCCTGCGACTGTGGGGAAAACCCCAAAACTGCCCTTAAATGTAACCTATGAGATATTACCGAATGTTCATAGCATCAGTTATGGTTTATTATTGTACAACCATATAAACCAATTCACACTAATATTTAAAATTACAATTAAGTGAAGTACCCTTATTTGTTGATGGTGGTTGTTTCAGACACCATTACATGTAAGATTTTAACCCCAACATTTCCCTATTCTCAACTGTGTACTTCTACTCTTTTTAAAGTGTATTCTACTCAATTTGGCCACTCTACTACTCTTCAAAATTTGAAGATAATTCTCTATATTACCATTTATCAGTGACATTTTGATGGTTTAATGAATAAAACTACACATACTATGAGCCCAAACTGCTATTTCAAGCTATCCAGACTACTCGAGCTTGTGTACAAATAAACATGTCTGCTATCTGTCAACTTGACCAACTCTCCAGACATGGAGAGAGCCAGCATCAGCAGGCTCTCAGCTAAAAACATCCCCACCCCAAAACCCGCAATGAAAACCTAACATATGCCCCCACCCACAGTCCCTTCATCCCATACCCAATTGCCTTTTTTACCCGTAGTTAGGATTTGCTTGTTTGTCCCTGTGGGGGGTTGGGCCTGGCACGGCATATGGAGTTTCTATGTCGGCTAGTTCACCAGCTTTCTGGGGGCGAACGTGAAAATTTATCTGCCGGCAGCTCCTATAAATATCCCCATCCAGTATCAAATTCTGATCGTTCGTCGCTTTGGGGGATAAAGAGACAGTGATTCGGAACCATAATTTTTGTTTATACCCTGGTTGGTTTGTTCAGCCCTTCGTTACATGGCGAAAGCCGATACACGAACGTTAAAACTGAACTTCCATCCAGAATAGGATTTTTTTATTTTGTTTGCTGCATCTATATTTTTTTCTACTGGACCAAGTAACATTCAATATACTATGTGATGCTGATTTTTCAGCGTGGCTGTGTCTTTGTTGATCTCTCCTGCTTCTTTTTTTATGTCACCCCCTAAAGTGTGTCTATCACTTCTTCTAAGAAGTTGTCACCACCACGAATAAGAAACTTCTGTGGATGTTTCACCTCCAAGTCCATCATAGGATTCCTTATGTGATTTTCTTGCAGAGATAAAGTAAATGTGCTTCAACCACCCAACTACAAATGGGATTTGTGTACCATTTCCACTACAGAGAGTGCCATCTTTCATTAATTTTGAAGCGGATAGCCCAACTAAAACAACGGCAACCCCCCTAAATTTAACCTCTAACCACGCTGCTCACTGCTTCAAATGGTATGCCATCCCAATCAGCCATAACTTTAACTGTGTCCGCAGCAATTTTCCTCGGACTTTTCTGGACCATGAGGGGGTTCCATGAACTCGTGATACACACACTTTTCACACTTTTTTGTGCAGCCAACCTTTTATGATTTTCAAATTTGGGGGTGATGTACTGCTTGAGCTATTGCATCGACTAATCTACGTGCAATAAAAACTTCAGTTTGGGAACACAAGTAATTGAATTGACACCTGCAAATTTTGAATGAGCCATACTTTATGCGCTATAAAATGCTTGCGTAGTTGTCCTTTTGGCCGCAGAGACTACAGTCTGAATGATCTGCTGAATCCTACTATGTTTTGTGTCACACTGTAGTGTAGTCTATTGTAATCTACTGGCATTGGCCGGCTGCAGAGATCATCCAAATGACCGTACTTCGCCATCCGCATGCTAGTCGGTCACACCTGTGATGGAGGATGACTGCGCGCCCTTCGCTGCCTGCAACTCGTGCGACTTCATGTCGTCTGCCATCTTCAATCTCAATGTTTTGGGTCAAAAAAAAAAAAAAAAAAAAGAACACGTCTAATAGCTTTATTGAATTGGGGGCTGCGCATGCGTTAATGCTACTTTTAAACAAACCTGTCCTATTTGATTGTGTGTGGTGTGTTTTATGGTGACCAGTAGACCTTGTTTGCACACATGAAATTTGGCGAAACTCTAACCCGTGATGTTCACCTCTTGGCCTGGCGTCAGTGAATCGAGTCATGTCCCTGAGGCATATTGAGAGAGATTAGTGTTCCTAATCCTTGACTCACTGACCATACACTGCTATGCTATCATAATCACTGACTGTGCTGTCTAAGATGTTAATGCTGGAGGAGATTTTTTTCTGGAGTAGTGTGTGTTGTGGTGTGTGTGTGTGAGAGAGAGAGAGAGAGAGAGAGGAGAGGAGAGAGAGAGAAAGAGGATCTTTGAAGTGCAACTACCTCACTAATAATAACCTCAGTCCTCATTGATTCTTTTGAACTGTACAAAAGGAAGCTGGCTGTTGTGTATTGTACAGATTGTTTGTTGGTTTACAGTACTGACATTTCTTGTAATGTTTGACAGAGAACGGTCCACTGGGCGAATTTCAAACGCTGAATGTACCGATTCGCTTTTACAAGACCTTCATTAGTTTAAACAACTGAACTTTCGTGAAGATTTACGTGTAGCACTCTAGTATTTCAAAGACTTGGTTAAGTTTGATCGCTTTTATGTTATAGTTCAAAGAAGGACAGCCAAAAATATAGGCTGATGTGATATATTATTATTGTTGATACCTTTGAGACATGGACAAGGTTTAAAAGAATGAATGTGATATCACCTATTTGATTCGCAAGAGAGTGCAATATTTTACACAGATAAATTTTGTTGCCTGTGTCTTTCGTTTACCGGGGGAATGACTGCCAGATAGCAGAGGGGCACTGCTCTATTTCGGCGGCTGTACTAAATTTGTTTATAGTGGAGACCGAAGCCTTTGCCCTGCATGCTCCTCGCTCTCTCAGCCACAGGGATTTTGAGGAGCCAGAGTTAATTGGTGTTGGGGGAGGTTCCTAAAGGCCACCCACTCCCGGTAGCTGCAGCCTAGAGCCAGTGCAATGCCCCTAGTAGAAAGAGTCCATGGTCTTCCACGAAGACTAAACTGTACCGTGGATATAATCAAGGTGCTGATTGATTCGCAGAGGACACACTATCACTGCCGCATACATAGAAGCTCCATACAGCAGGGCATATCATTTATATCTTAATACCCATCTGTATTGTTTAAAATTCGGGCCTTTCCTGGTTGTTGCACTGCTCCGTGCTGTGCCTCAGGTCGTTCACCACCATCTTTTATATCGATAATGTCCTAGTTCCTGTTCCCGACGGGGGACTTAACTGATTTCATATTACAGAGTTATATGCTAATCTCATTGTTAAATTCGGGACTTTCCTGGGGGTGTGCCTGCCTACGGCATTGCTTCCAGGATGGTTCCACCATCTTTATGTCCTACTCTGCCCTATTTGTGGTCTGTCCAGACCGTAGGACGTTAAGCAAATTTAATCATGACAGGTTAATTAGTTGCTATTTTCGCATTGGTACTATATATAACGTGGACTGTGATAGTCAGTGAATGAGCTGAACGTAGACAACGACCCCCAAGAGATATATATCCAGACCATTGCTTTACAAAGATTAATTAGATAACACTTAGGGCATGTGCATGGCTGATGCCTCGTCCTCCAATACGGGGGAGCTGCAATTCCGGGGGGGGACAATCCACGAGTCCCCTCTCCCCGTGGTGATCCGGGAGTCTTTCATAAAATAGTTCCCCCCCTTCTGGAGTTCTGTGGCTTGTCACTTTCCTCTAATCTGCCCTCTCTTTGACTCCACTTTTTGGTTATTGGTCATCTCTATCTTTCTGACTATTGGCCATTCTCCTGCTTTATTAAAAAAAACACCATAAAACTTTTTTCCTTGCGCTCTGAAATCAGAATGTGTCGCTGTACTGCGCAGCGGCCGCGGGGACCAGTGTGGAAAAAAAAAAAAATTTTTGAAAACGACACGTATGTAGCGCCCATCCTACTAGACGTAGGCACAGGCGCTTTGGACGAATGGAATAAAAACATGAAGCCAAATCATACATGAGCAGACAAACAATATCGTCAGACTTCGTTTGGACGGGTAAAGGCATATCATGACCTAGCACTACTAACTACTAACTACTACTACTACATACTACTCACTACTACACTACTACTACTAACTACAGTGGAACCTCCCTTATAAGACCTTCACAAATCCATCCAAAATGGAGGTACTTATAGGAAGGGTCCTTATAAGGGATGTAATTTGATGCCTACAAAGAGAGGCAATGTCTCTGGAAGTATGTTTTTTATGTGGGAGGTAGTCTTATAATGGGAGGTCTTATCAGGGCGTTCCCTGTACTACTATGCTTATAATAGAACCATAAATACCCACGTATGCATTCTTCGTAAGCCATGACATAACCGTCCCATTTGGTCATATGGACGCAGATAAAGAAATAACAACGCAGAAACGAACACTGTGCGTAGGGCAGTTGATATTATGACACAATTATACCACAAACACTACCAGCCCTCCATGCACGTACATGTGCTTGACCGCTTTATAGCTTAAATGCTAACTGTTTCCATAGTGGTGATCATAGAACCAGTGGTTCTACCCATAATGGAGATACTATTTGATCAAAGAAACCACTAACTGTGTATACTTTTGAAGGTTGCCCTGTGCTGTGAAAAGAATAATGAAATAAGTAAAAAGATTGTGCTGGTTTACTTTTTGTCCCAAGCGGGGCCGATAGTGTATGAGCATGGTAAACATGCGAGATTCCCTTTCGTAGGATTTTCGTCAGTATGTGTACCTAGATAAAACACTAGCTGTTGTCCCCACAGGAACACATTTCCCTATCAAGCTGGATTTATTGACATTACTAATGTTCATTAGGCCTCCGTTTATATTACGAAAACCATCAACAGTGACTTAATTACTGTCCATTCAGCAGCCCCCCAGAATTCATGGGGGATTTTGTCGCTAACAGGTAACATTGGTCCGAGAGCCAGCGCACAGAAAGAGTGGGGGGGGGGGGGAGGGGGACAGCAGAGCAATGGATCCATTACGAAGGACAGGGACAGGTGAGACTCCACTGCGGGGGGGGGGGGGGGGGAGTTTTTAGGTTACTGTAATGGCTCCCCCCCCCCCAACCCCCCCCCCCCCCCGTCTCCCCCTGATGGTTGTTTTTTTTGTGCTATATAGGATATTAACAAATGTTTTCATAGGTTGCATAGATATTATGCTGAAAAAGGCTTGGCACATGAATTGCTTGAAGGTTATGGCTTTGTTTGGGGTTAGGGGAAGAGAGGGTATGTGTGTCTGTGCTTATTGCCGTACTCAGGATATTCTATTTCGTATTATTCGGTAAACAAAAGCAACTAATAAAATACGAAACTGTCGTGACATCACAATTTGAAAGAATTCCGGAGTGGCGTGAAGGACGCCACAAAACTGAAACAAACGTGAGGTGAGTTTTACTGCTCACTTTTTTTGGGTTGGCAGACCACTTGTTTGTTTTTCGTTGACTGGAGAAGTGGGTATCCTTGTCAGTGCGTCATTTGCTACTGGAAGTTTGCTGTCGTAGTTTGAAGACCAGTGCGGGATGAGAGTGTATCGCCATTTATTTGCAAGGTGGCAAGACAAAAATTATGATTTCATTTGGATTCATTATCACACAACTACTTTCAAAGTTTCACTTGTTTTTGATTCTAGTTCACCCTGTTGTTTACGTGCCTTGCTTGATTCAAAATGTCTGTTATTATTAGTCCATTATCGGTGCTTGACCATTAGTAGCAAGCACGGGTGCTACTCTTCATTTTACCCCTGATCTCACTTTTCAGTATTTTAAATTTGACCCAAAAAACTGACATCAGTTTTTGTTTAATTCATCCCCAAAATTGACCACAAGCGATTTAGGTGTTTTGACTTAGTTGTTCTATCTTGGAAGTTTCCATAAGTCTCATATATTACGCCACTGTGTGTGTGAAACACAGACCGGGCCTTAATTAACTCCGCCGTTTTTCGACCGAATCGCTTCAAATTTGCGCCGTGTGTGTGTGTTGAACACAGAACAGGCCTTATACTCCGGAGGATGACTTTTAGCGAGATTACTTTAGCGACGTACTAATTCGCGCTTTCACTCCCTTGCTTGCAAGGGGAGGGGTGGGTGGTGGATGGTGGTGTTAGCAGTTATTTACTCCAGAGAGAAGAGTGAGTTCATCGTATCTACTTCATCCGCGCGACCAACAAAAGGGTTGAAATCGTTTGAGTAGAGTTACGCATGCGCGCATGTGTGAGGGGTGAGGGTGGAATTGGCCCGGGGGAGGGGGGGGGGGCTGGATGGTTGGCGTGGGGAATAATATATTTTCGATCTATTATTTGCTGAAGATATCCCAGATGAAAAACTTTGCCATTTTCCATTAAGATTTTAAAAAACAAAAAATATTAGCAACGCTCATTTGCCTCCACCTTGGCCCTTCATCCCCACTGCTTTTCCCCTTTATACTGTCTTAACAACGCTGGTTTGGCTGCCCCAAGTTTGGGCCATAGTAAAGTCACACACAACAAGGCACAATGTTGCCTATAGTGGGTCCCCTGACACGTCCTGTTATAATATTAACCCTACATATCTGACCATTATCATATAATAATAATAATAATAACAGTACATTTATATAGCGCTTTACCTCAGATCCAAGCGCTTTACAATCCATTATCATCATTACAGATAACACCAAAAAACAACATTCAAGAGTGACACAACCACATGATCGACAGAGCACTACTCTCTCATCGTCTAACACACACGCACACCGCACGACGCACACGCACACAAACACACACCACACTACACACACACATAAACACACATTATTGACGCCAACTCGTTCATACCCCATTCGGTAAGCCACAGCACTGAGCCGCATGGACCTGCCCGAACACCAACACGCATACACAAACACCCTCACACACACGTACCACATCAAACGTCACGATCAGAACACGATTTGCTGTTGGCTGGTGGTGGGTTAGAAAAATGTTTCTAGGCATTACAGTTATCGTTTTGGAACCAAATTTTCAAATTTGAAAAGATGTCAGGCAGAAAAAAAAACCAAATTGCCTTTTTCTTAAATTTTGTTCAACAATCCCAGTAAATTTTTGTTCATCTAATATATTGCAATGTTCATAAATCAGCCTGCTGTCTCCTACTGTCTTTTTGAGGGGGCATGACCCGTAGGTCGTAATTGATAGGATTAGGTAAGTACTAAAATAGTCTTTAACATTCTCGATACACGAATATCCAGTGTGTAGGTAACATTTAACATGATCTAGCCATTATAGGTCTCCTATTTTCGTATGATATCTCACGTTTTGTCACTTTGGGAGTACATTTTGCAATTACTTTGTGTATCGTGAAGTTCCGTTTTAAATAAACAGCTTTCAATGTTGTAACACAAAAGTAACTATTCTATTCATTACACCTTATACATCATCAATATAAGTAAAAAGCCAACTGTCCCTTCCGTGTGGTGTGTGGTGTGTCTGAACACACGGCCTTATAACTCCGCCGTTTTCGGACGAATCTACTTCAAATTTGCTGTGATCCCTCGCGGGGCGATGGCACGGCAACCGAGCGGCCGTTAATTTGTGCGTTTCGCAAATGCGCGAAACGCTCATCCGCCGGCTCTCGGCGCCCGTATCTCCGGCATTTTCTGGCCATGTGCTTCGAATTTGGCAGGAAGATGACTGGGCCAGGTACTATCGCGTGTGCAACCGAAAGCGAATCGATTCGAAATGCCGAATACGGGCGCCGCAGGCCGCTTCACGTTTTCACAAACGCGCGTAACCAGACCGACATTGCTCGAGATTTGGAACATGCGTGACCAGGGATAGTGACGATCCGTCCGGCAAATTTCAACACCATCCGTTCATAACACGCCTCATAAACCGATTTATTTGCAGGACCTAATTTCAACACACTTCACACATAACAACACTCAAAGGGGAAGATGGCCTCTTAGAGTTACGCGAGCCTGGCTGATAGAGTTCTCTTAGTGGGGTGTTCCAGTGGCGGCTATGCATAGCTCGGATTGGGAATTTGAAACGTAGGATATCAACTGGCCTATCGACGTGTTAGGTATAAAGATGTTTAAAGGGACACACCAGTGTTTTCTGTCCTCACTACTCATATAGGGAACAGGACTCAGATGCCGGTCTTTTCTTTTTCACAATGTCTTTGGCTCTTTGCTTGCCTCCCGCGCGAATCCCAGCTGCAGCTATTTTTATACAGACAGTGAGATATAGATAGAGAGATAGAGATAGAGAGAGAGAGAGAGAGAGAGAGAAGAGAGACCTGACTGGGGTTGTGGGTGAGGGGTGGGGGTGGGGTAGCACGCCACCTTTCCCCCCCTCAGGGATAATGGTAGGGGGGGGTCGTCCGTACATAGTTTCCCCCGCCTTCTGGAAGTTTATGTGCTATAACTAACTCTAATCTGTCAGGCTCTTTGCATTCGGCTTTTCCCTTTTGCATCTGTTATCACTTCGTTCTGCACATCCGGTCCATTCTCCTGCCTTTTTTCAAGAATACTTTTAAAGATTTCCTCTACCGAGTCGACATGCTGGGCTAACTATTCTTACTTAGGCGCTACAGCAGCAACATATACACAATCTACTTCGTATTGACAGAACATGCCCTGAACGACCGGGGAAGACAAGACAACTTAGAAGACGAAGAGAAGAAGAATATACTCGCTCTCTCTCGCCCTCTCTCTCTCTCTCTCTCTTCTACTCTCTCTCTCTCTCTCACTCTCTCTCTCTGTCTCTTCTGCGCGCGCGAGGTCAAGTCGAATGTATTATGAAACCTCTTTCTGCGATAGGTCAGATGTGCCACCCCCCCTGAAAGAAGACCTTACCATTTGTGATCAATTGGATTGGAAGGTGAAATGCTGCCTTCTCTTGGAAATGAAACCGAAAGTTCACTATTGTCGTGTCCTTTGAGCTGGCTGGCTGTTGGAAAGGCCACACAACGTGGTGTCGCGGTTGCAGATAAGTCCCGGCAAGGAGTGGAGGGTAGGTGTAGGGAGGAGATGAGTGTGGTGTGTATCGTGCGTGCGTGCGTGCGCGAGTGATCATGTGTGTGTGTCATATGTTATGTAGCGTGCCTGCGTGGGTGGGGTGTGGTGTTTGTTGTGTATGCTCTTGCATGTGTGTGACGTTATTTGTTTTGTTGTTGAATTTCTTGCTTTTTAATTTTGTTTTGTGTAAGCGCATAGAGTCGAATATGGGGTGTAGACACCCCCCACCCCCCAGGATACGGTAGGGGGTGGATGTTTTCCAGACATAGTTCCCCCCCTTCTGGAATTCTGTGCTTATACGCCTCTAATCTGTCAGTCTTCTTCCATTCTGCCTTTTCCCTTGTCATCTGTTATCTACTATCGTCTGCCTTTCTGTCCTTCTCCTGCCTTTTTCAATACTTCAAAGATTAGAGCCGAGGTCAGACATGCTGGCCTATTATCTTTACTTAGGCGCTAACAGCGCATGATGCATCTAGTTCATATTAACAGACATGCTGCGCCGAAGAAGAAGACAAAGAAGAAAACTACAACAGACTCTATAGCCTGAGTCAAAAAAGTGATGTTAGCAGGGGATCGGAGGGGGGGGTGCGCGCGGTCAAATTTAAATCATTATGAACACTTTTCTGTATGGTCAAGATTTGGCCACCCTACATTTCTACGGTTAATCTCTCTCTCTCCTCTCTCTCTCTCTCTGCTGTCTCTGTTCCTGCTCCCCGGGACGGAGGACGTTAACACAGTTCACTCATCAACCGAGCAGCAATTGTCCTCTTTGCCTTTGTTCCTCTTTATGTCTGTCTTTCTCGCGAGAGGGTGTGTTGGGGGGGATGAGGGGGACGGGGATGTTGGTGTAGGGGGTACTGTTGGGGGGTTCTGGGAAGAATGAATGCTTTTTTTTGTTTTTAGTTGTGGGTCCTCAGATTTTATTAAGATGGAAGATACAATGTGAACCACAGATTAGAACTCTCTGTTTACTACGTAGGCTTTCGTCGTTTTTTCCTTTCAGTCCTTGCCGATCGACGATCCGCAAGGGGGGTGTTTTCATTCAGGTGGGTTTTCCTTTTTTTTGTTTGTTTGTTTTTCTTCTTTTCTATCTGTCCAAGGATCTCCGAACCGCTTGACGCGAATCGTCAAATTTGGTGTGGTTGTATATATACACACCATGAGGAAGGCATCCGGCCAACTTTTTGCCGCCCTGACCTTGACCTTGGCGATGACCTTGAACCCGACCGTTACGGCCATAACTTCCCGACCGAGGGTCCTAGATTCCTTCAACTTGGCTGAGTCTTTTTCCCTTATGGCCGGTCTCTGATGGCTTACCATAGGTCAAGTTCAAGGTCGGGAGATCGTATGCCTTGCAAGTGGTAGGGATCTAATATTTGCGGTTTTCTGTCCCCGCATATCTCCCGAACAGCTTCACGATCGTTCCAATTTTGTGTGGTGGCGTGTCACCTGAGAGGAAGGCTCCGCACATAAATTATTGCCGTTGTATCTTCACCTTGCTCTTGTATGACCTGAACCGTAAATATTAAGGGCTCATAACTTCCACACCGTTGGTCTTAGGGACTTCAAACTTGCGTAGGTACTTTGGCTTACGGTTTTCTGATGATTGCATACCGATACAAGGTCCGGTCAAGGTGTGGAGATCGTAGCCCTTGAAAAGTAGTAGGGTTTAATAATTGGGTTTTCAGCACAAAAATAAAATTAAATATAATTTTCACGACCCAATGAAACCGGTACTCTAGAGTTACATATACTTGGCGTTACCTGTACGAGCGTTATCGGTACTAGGCGTTACCAGTACTGGCGTTTGCGTCTAGTATATTGTGAAAAGCCAACCTGGCCGGTTGTGTGGTTTTGGAAAACAGAACGCCTTATAACTCCGCCTTTTTTTTTTACCGATTCGCTTCAATTTGCTATCAGTCCAATAACGTGGCGATGGCAAACGGCAACCAATGCGCTGTGTCCCCCCATTTGCGCATTTGGGGTGCGGGGATGAGTAATGGGGATTGTGTGCGGTGGGGGGGGGGTAGGGAGAAACGGGATGATAGAAGTGATGTTAACCGAAATAGTAAAAGCGTGTTTGTATGGGTTTGGGGGGTTGGGAGGTAGGGGGTGGGGCCGGGGGATGTTTGGGGGGATTTTGTGCGGTGGGGGGTAGAAGCTACAGAATGGGATGAGAGAAGAAGATGGAAGGAGGAGAGAGAGAGAGAGAGAGAGATAAGAGAGAGAGAGAAAGAGAAGAGAGAAAGAGATAGAGAAGATTAGCAGAAGAGAGAGAGAGAGAGAGTAGGCAGGACCGGTACTCGTGATTACCAGTACTAGGAGAGAGTTGTAGGGTGAAATAATTTTACAAGAGAGAGCAGACTCAGATTTTGTGTGTCTAGAGAGAGAGCTGTCTGTCTGTCTTGAGAGAGAGAGGAGACGACTTGCCCCCCTGAGTCGTCCGAAGGAGATCTGCCCTTGTAGAGTGCCGAGAGAGATAGAGAGAGGGAGAGATGCCTTTCAGAGCTTTTCATTTTGTGGAGTTGCAGAAAGAGTAGAGAGATAGACAGAGCAGCGTCCTTGGGCTTGGCCCCTCGAGAGAGAGGAGGATGAGTTTCTCTAGACGATGGTCGCCGAGCACAGAAGAGAGACGAGAAAAGAGAGTAAAGCGAGGACTTTAAACGTGAGCTGAGAAGATTACAAGAGAGAGAGAGATTCGAGAAGAGAGCGAGAGAGAGAGAGAGAGAGTGAGAGCGAAGTACAACAAGACAAGCTAGTATCAGACTATTGGCCTTCCATATAGTAAGGGGAAAGGGGTGGGCGGAAGTAGTCGTAACGGGGGGGGACACACTATCGCAGAGGAGGTACTGTCCTGTAGGCAGAAGCACCTGTGTTGATGACGAGCGCATACTGTTACGTCAGAGGCACAGTGAAATGTATGATTGTTGTATGATGGAGAAGAGGACCTCCCAGACAGAGTAGTCTCCCCCATGCATTCGGGTCTTGCTGAGGATACTACCGTGTAGCTTAGCCCAAGAAGAGCAACAGTACCAACAGCAGCTACAAGGGTAATTGTTGTGTGCTGGAGTAGTGGGCGCATGAGTGCAAACAACCTTAGCGTGCCAGGGGCAGGTAAATGAAATGTCAGGCGGGTTCACCCGGAGGACTATTGTGTGTGTCCCCAAAGTACTTTCTTCACAATATAGAGAGAGAGAGAGAGAGAGAGAGAGAGAGAGAGAGGTGTGCGTGTGCAGGATTGTGTGTGTTTGTGTGACACCCACATGTGCTTGTGTGTGTGCCAAAGCCATGCGCGCCATTGTGTTTGTGTGAAAGGGTGTCAAGACGTGCGCAAGTTGCATGCGTCTGTGTGTGTGAGTGAGGAGAAGCAGAGAGTGGGTCCCCACTAACTATGAGTCACATGTGTGTGTTGTGACCCTTGTGCATGTGAACTCATGACATCGAGTGTGTGTGTGTGAGCACCGTATGTGAATGTGCTTACCATGAGTGTGTAGCGTGAGTGTTTGCTCACCAATGTGTATGTTTCGCACAGAGAGATAGAGACGAGAGCTAGAGAGATAGACCTCGTGTGTTTTGTGTGTGTGTGTGGTGTGTGTGTGTGTGTGTGTGTGGTGTGTGCAGCCCTGTGTTGTGGTGTGTGTGTGTGTGTGTGCAGTTGTGTGTGGATCCCTGCTGTACCCACCTCCTTGTTGTGTGTGCCATCAAGTGTGACGCCCTGCTGTCCAGGTGTGTTGTGTGTGTTGTGCAGTGAGTGAGTAGTGGTCTGCTGTTGTTGACAATGTGTACGGTGGTTGTCGGGTGGAGTGTGGGTGGGTGTGTATGTGAGGTGTGTGTGTGGGTGTGAGCGTGTTTGTGTGTGCGCGCTCGCGCGCCGCTGTCGCGCGCGCGCAAAACTAGGTGTGTCTTGGTGTGTGTGGGTGTGTGTGGCTCAAGAACATATTGTAGTACTTTTTTTGTCGACCTATTGACGCAACCATTTGTTCGGTTACAAATTTGGTCAAACTGTACGATGACTTTGGCAACTTTAAGGAAGAATAGACGAAATGTATGCATCTGGGTTGTTAATCGCCAGTGACAAACATCGAAAGGTCTCCATACTAGTGGGGGTGGATCACCCAACTCTGGCACACCACAGTGGCCTCCACGAACAATCAGTTATACCGGTCGGCAATTCTCACAACCGATCTTCAAATACGACCTAGTGATAATTAGAACTTCAAGTAAATAATTCCACTCATCTAAATGGACTAGCATCAAAGTTTGTTGGTAAGTGTGGAGACAGATGTGGGACACTGCTACCGACTTCATACCTGCCTGAAGGAGTCATTGTTAGCAATAGTTTTGTTTTGACACAGACAGTCTTCCACAAAAAATTAATTACTAGACCAATGTGAGCCATAGACTTCAAGTGCTGGAATTATCGCCTCGGCCCCAAAGTGATCCATATTCTGCCAGGTCCCCAACGTGGAGTGCATATGTGCTTAGATGTATGGGAGTCTCGGTCGGCCGTAAAGGCGGGGGACATCAACAACATGGAGTGTGTGCGCCTAACCCAGATTAGCGCGGTATGTCGCAAGCGACTTAACCACACGTAGCTTCAATCGTGATTAACATGCTGGACAATCTGGGGGTTGGCCTAATGTCATGCAGACCTGCAGGAATCTACACAAGGCTGACGTAATTGTTTACGGCGTCGCCAACGTTCTCCAATGGGGGGCTAACACGGTGTGAAAGGTTTGCAGGAATAGGTTGCGGGGCCCTACGTGTGGGCTAGCTTGAACTAGAAAAGGGCAAATTTTACAATTTTTAAGAATCACCTGCCACACCCAGCAGCGCGGCTCCTGCGTGTGTACATCCCGTGCACCATCCGTCACTGGAAAGCCATGCATCCTGAAAGTGTGACAGTCCCCTTGTGCCACAGAAAAGCCTTTGGAATGAGACTTCTCGCCAAACTATCACTACATACATCTCAGAGTGGGGACGCAGTGGTTGGGCCGACATCCTGCTTTGGTACCGCTGAACGGTAATTTTTTCACCACAATGATTTACCACAACTGTCACCATACAAGAAGGCATCAAATCAGGTCTGTTATCCAAAGAACCCTATTCTCTTAATTTTGGATACACACACATTATTTAAAAATATGCCACGAGGATCTCCATATTACAGACATTTGTTTGTCTCTACCGGTAAGTTTAATGGGTTTTGCTGCACGTGTCTAGCGCATACATCAATGTTAAATAGCGTGTTTGGTGTATGTGAGTCGCGCCTGAGGTTGCGGTTGGTTCTGGAGCTTGTAATGCAGACACCTGATGTTAGGGAGCGCGAAACAGATAATCAACTTAGCTACTGTCCTGTCGTTTACTGACTCTGAGCCTACTGAAAGGGGAAAGGATCTTCTTCTTGATATTACTTCTATCTTCACAGTCTGAGTAATCACAAGTTCTTATTCCCCCCCTTTCATGTTTTCAACATCCAGAATCATGACACAACAAACGTCATGAATATGTGAAAACGTACTGTTTGTGTCAATCATGTTGTGCAGATTGACTGGCTGGGCAAATAGGCAGAATAGAATAAGCTTCATAGGTGAATGTTTAGTACTAGTAGCGCCTTAGTTTGACAACAATAGATAGACTAAAATCGCACATTGTGCTATACGCATGCAATTCTTCTTCTACCGCATTTATTACAACAAGTCCTTGATTTTATGATTTTGATATCACTGTCGTACCTCATAAACAAGACGACGTACTTAACCTTTAGCGTACATTCATTTCAGTCTTGACAAAAATGTGTGTGTGTGTGTGGATGGCGTCCGATGGCCCCGACCTTTAACCTTGACTCAAACCTTAACATTGTCATTTTCTCTAAACATATAAGGCGTTAGAGGGTTAAATTTAGCAGGATACTTGATTTTGACGTGAGTTTTCAAGTCACGACGAGCAAAGCAGTCTGATACATTGATAAAGAACAAAATAAACATGGATAATTTGTTGCTGAGATTACTGTTTTGCAACCTTTGACCTTGACTCAGTCACTCTCTTCAAACTAGAGAAGACTCTCACTCTCCACTGGGGGATTAACGTTGTCATTTTCTCAACGAAACATAAGATATTAGAGGACTAAAGTTAGCAGGATACTCGATTCTGACGTGAGCCTTCAAGTCATGGCGATCAAAGCAGTCGGATACATTGATAAAGAAACAAATAAAGATATTCATTTGTTGCAGAGATAACTGTTGTTTTTTACCGAAAGCTAGGAGACTACATACTGTTAAAGAAGACTGAGCCATTAGTATAAACAAAAACGCTGATTAGAAAGAAACAGCAAGACTTCAGGTGTGTGTGTACAAATAGGTACATTTTAACTTCGTCAACTTATATTTTCTGTAACAACTGGATGTACCGAGTGTGTGCGTTGACGGCCCGTTTGTTTAGCTTTATTTGCGCCTTTGAATAACGGTTGTTCGTGTTCATTCGCACATCATCTCTGCGCATAGCTTATCCTACTGCACTTCCGGCAACAAGGCCTAGGCCTAGAGTCAATGCCTTACCTCATAATCAAGACGACTTATTTAACATTTAGCCCACATTCATTTCAGGCTTGAAAAAAAATATACGGAAAATCCGGTTCGTCGATTTCACTGCTTCACGTACGAATCCTTTGTTAGGCTAGACATTAGATACTATCAAAGACTGTACAGGGGAAGATATAAACATGGATGAGCTTGCTGGCTGGGACCTTGACCTTTGCTTTGTGGCAGAGAGAGGGGGCGGGGGGGGGGATTAACGAAGCGAAAATAAAATATTAAGACTAATATAAGTATCTTACAGAATTGTAGATGATGTGGAACAAGTTTTCAATCGCATGAACAATCAGTTTAAAACAGTTACAGATCAGGAGTATGGCCTTACGAAACACGCAACTTCAATTATTATTTTCTAAGAGTAAGAGGCTTAGACCACGGCAAAGACAGCCTACTCAGGTGTCCGTATGCCCCTTACCCGCTGAGGGGGGGGGGTGGATTGGTCACTATGTTTTTTCTGAATGCTTGGTCAATATGCTTTTCAATTTTTACTTGTTTGCCAAAAATAAAAATAAAAATAGGGCTCCACTGTTAGTGTTAAATGCGCATACATATAATTAAATTTTAAAGAATGGGGTAGGGGTGCATAGAAATAATTTTAATTTTCACAGTAAAATAAAAATTAATTCTGTTTTCAGATGCACAAGTGTCTACATAGCAGTATTCTCTCTATACATGCATGGGAATTGTCATGGGAATTCCCAATGCCTGCTATAGTAGTAACAATCAGACGTGAGCCTTGCAGGCTTTGACTCTTGTTATGATACTGTTCCAGGTTCCGAAGGGTCGCACCACAGATTGCAGAACAAAACAAAAACCTAATCTTCTGTGACCCAGCCAGCCAAGACCCGTTTAGCGGAAGCTCGGCATGATGCTGAATGGGCAGGAACTGGAACCCCTAAGCTAAATTTGTGTGTGTTTTTTTTGGCAGAATGACGGACTGGAAGCTGCTGTCGTTCTAACACCAGTCCACGGCCCGGCCGCACAGGATGGACGACGGCAGGGCCGACGGGCTTCCTCTTCCCCTGGGGGTCGAAGGTCAAGGTCCCTTCGCCCGGCCCCAGGAGCTGTTCTGCTATTGACTCACAACGTCAGCAGCTGCGTCGACTTTCTGACAGTATAAAACGAACATTAACATGTATGCCAGAAATAGTTGTCCGTAACGTATTGTAGGATTCCTGTGAATTACTAAGTCGTGAACGCTCGTTATTAAGACCTTCACCTATTATGACTCCCTCCCACTTAAAGACCCACCACGCTGATGTGTATTTTCCCGTCTCTTGCTCGGAGATTTCTAGATTTTTTAGCCATGGGGCTGAGAGAGGGAAACACGTGGAAATGGTTGATTTTCGCACCTCGCGGTGGGGATCTTTAGACCTACTCTCTGCACGTTGCACTTCTTTTAAGTACTGTATTAAAATTACCTCCTATACTGCAACTCCTCTCACTTAACCTTATTTTAGATGATTTTGAGGGACGTCTTGATAAGGAGTGTTTATCACTATTATTAAGGGTGGTGTCATATTTTACTGTTGTACCGTACTTTTCGGTTATAGTATAAGGCTTACTCTGATTATAAGCGCACCTCAAATTTATAACAAATTCAGATTCGGTTATTAATATTTTTTTACTATGTTAGTAGTCCATTATAGACGCAGGGTCTCAGTCTGGAAAAAAAGTATCGCCTTATATCCGAAAATACGGTATTTTGTTTTTATTGAGTAGAGAGAGAGGGAGGGAGAGAGAGATGAGGGCGGCGAGGTGTGAATACAAATACTGATATTAAAAAGAGAAGAGGGGAGTACAGAGAGAGGAAGAGCATGCAGGGTGTCAATGTGGGAGTCAATGAAACAGTCTCTTCTTTCTATGTATTGTGTTAAAAAAAGAAGATACAGTCAACCTCTATTTTAAGACTTCCCAAAAGTCTGGAAAAATGGTCTTACAATGGAGGTGTCTTATACGGAGTCGTTTCATACTAATGTATCGTGAACTACATTATCGTTCCACCCACAAATCGTCCTAAATGAGAGGTCTATATAGAGGTTTACTGTATCATAGAGTTAGAATAATGGTGTACGTACTATGATGTTTTGTTTTGTTTTTTTCGGAGTTACAGCTGTTGGTCTGCCCAGATAACGCTCACAACAGAATCAGCCGGAAATGGGCCACGGGCTCAACCGGGCTACACTTTTCGTCTACCAGAGAATATACTCCACCTAAGACTGGAACAGGTATTGAGAGAGAGAGAGACGGAGAGAGGGGAGAGAGGAGAGAGCGAAGGAAGAGAGATAGCGTAATCAACAGGCCTACGACTTTTTCAAGCTCCAGAGGATCTACTCTTCACAAGAGGAACGGAAACCGGTAGTGAGAGAGAAGAGAGGGAGAGAGGAGAAGAGATAGAGTAATCACAGGGCCTCACTTTTTTTCGCAAGCTCAAGCGATCTACTCTACACAAGAGAGCTGCAAACAGTATGAAGAAGAGAGAGGGGGGGAGAGAGAGAGAGAGAAGGAAAGAGAGATAGCGTAATCACAGGGCCTACGACTTTTTCAAGCTACCAGAGGATCTACTCTCACTAGAGAGCTGAAACAGGTAGGAGACAGAGAGGACAGGAGAGAGGGGGGAGAGAGAGAGGAAAGAGAGATAGCGTATCAACAGGGCGCTACGACTTTTCCAGCTACCAGAGGATCTACTCTACACAGAGGAGCTGAAACGGTAGTGAGAGAGAGGGGAGAAGAGAGGAGAGCAGGAAAGAGAGATAGGCGTAATCCAGGTCCTACCTTTTTCAAGCTACAGAGATCTACCTACCAAAGACTGGAAAACAGGTAGTGAAGAGAGAGAGAGAGAGGGTGAGAGAGAGGAGAGATAGAGAAGGAAGGATAGCGTAATCACCGGGCCTCGACTTTTCCAAAGCTCACCAGAGGATCTACTCTATCACAAAGGAGCTGGAAAACGGTTAGTGAGAGCGGTGGGGGGGAGAGAGAGACCAAATAACCAGAGAGAGAGGGGAGAGAGATAGCGTAATCAGCAGTGCCTATGACTTTTTCCAATGCTACCAGAGGTCTACTACAACACAGAGAGGAACTTGAACATGTGTTGTATTTATTGACGCGTATGTGGTGCGTTATTGTTTCATGTCATTGTGGAAGCGGATACATGAACGCATAGCTGTTTGTGGATTACAGATTGATCTTCTTCAAATCTCATGTCTTTCTTGTTTTGCTTCCCTTGTCCTGTCCCTCGTTGGTAGGTGATTGGTATCTTGATCAATTTGGTGAGGGAGTTTTGGGGGGGGGGGAAGAGAGTTTCTCCCCTTTTGTTCAATTTTTTTATTTATTTTATGGTTTGAATTTGATTTTCTAGATCGCATGTCTTTGCTTTTCTCGTCTTATGGGTCATCTCCCTTCTTTTGTCTGCCTCTGTGGGTGTGGTGTGTGTGTGTGTGTGTGTGATTGGGCCCTCCTACTCTCTTTCTCTCTGTCTCTCTTCACCTTTAGATCTGGTTTTCTGCTGTATACCGTTGTTGTCAACGGTGTGCTCGCTTGTATTGCATTTTGTTTGAATGCGTTATGAATGCTAACTGTGTGTGCGCTTTGATTTGGATGTATATCAAATTCAGCGATGTATAAATACGTATGTTGTTGTTGTTGTTGTTTGTTGCTTGTTGTGTTTGTGCGTGTGTGTGTGTGTGTGCTGACGTGCGTGATGTGTGTGCGTGCATGACGTGCCGTGCGTTGCGTGCGTGCGTGCGTGCATGCGCGTGTGTGTGTGTGTGTCGTGTGTGTGGTGGCGTGTGCTTGCGTGGTCTCATATTTTTTATCTATTTGTTGTGGGAGTGAGTACTTTTGTGGTTGCTTGTGTGTCAGTGTATGTTTTTAATTTTGTTAACTCTTTTTTTTTGTTGTTCAATGCACTAGAACTTGCTTCCAACTTATTTTTATAGTGTATAAATAAAAAAAGTCATTGTAGGTGTCTTCTCTTTGCTTTGGATTCAACGGAAGTACGTTACTCTAAAACTGGGTCGTGCATTTTAAGGTTTTGTTTTTACATTTTAAAGGTCACTGACAGCACCACGATTAAGGTCCCTATGGTATTTTTCTGGTAGCTGTGACCCGGTTCGGTTTGATTTGGGGGCATTGTATGGGAGTTGAGACCTGGTCGAAACAAACTTCTTTCTAGCTACAGTGACCGTTAGTACGATTTCAGGAGAGGACAATTCTCGTTGTAAGCATTGCTCTTCAAACATTTTATCGTTTTGGCAACCCTGACGAACTATCATCGCTCCTCACATCTACACTGTGATTGTGCGTGCTTGAAAGTGTGAAAGACTGAAAAACTGAAACAACCACTTAGCAAACATGGTTGTAAGCCCAGTATCCTGTATCCATATGGTTTTTTTAATGCCGATTACAAACAATTTAAAAACAGTTGATCACACCATGATAACTCAAAACCTATAAATCCACACACGCTCTTTAGAGAGTTAAATTTCCGGAAGTCACAAGTCAGTGCCAAAGAGTGAATCCAGTGCGTCTGCTTGCGCTCAGACACCGCAAGTTGTTTATTCGGCAATCATGGATGTCCGCTTACTATCGAGGTCAGTCAATATGGTGGATGCTGTTGTCAGTGTGTCTCTGTTATAGCCAGGTAGTGGTGCAGAAGCTGACTAGGATGGCGGTGTGGCTGAGTGGCGTTCTCGTTCTAACCGGTAGTTTTTGTCATAAGCATCGACTTTGGGAGTCAATAAAAATTGTACGTTAGAATGCGTTGCTCGGTGTAGCGAGCTCGTTGTATGCGAATTATTATAACAGGAAAGAGGCTTGTGGTTGATTTGAAACTCAACTCGTTAACCGGTCTCTCGTTGAAACCGTACTCGTACTAAATGGGTTTCCTATATAAAGGAAAACCTGATCTGGTGGGTCTTTATGCGGCTAGTAGACGTTTTAACATTTTCAGGACCCCCCCCCCCACCCCCTGCCCTCATTAGGATCTCTCATAATTATGATGATTTATGCGCCGGATCCACCGGCTGTCGGGGCGGACCACCCAAGGCGACCATGTATCGGTTGCCCGGCACAGGACCAGGGAGCGCTCTCTGGCTCAGGAAGGAGAAGCGCGCAATGTCGACCGCACAAGACACCAGCAACAGCTGAGGCCGAGAAAAGCAGGTGAAACACGGCGCCTTATACTCATTCACATCGCGCGATTTGGAATTATCAGACCTGTTTACTCTCAACTCGGTTGCAAGGGAGGGGGGAGGGGTATTCACTCATTTGGCTCTAACTACGCTCAATTGAAATAATGCGCTAATTACTCATTTTCAGTGGAACATTGTTGATGGTTTAATTAATATAACTACACATTCAGCCAAATCTACTCCTTCAGCATCCAACTACTCAAGTCTGATTAGGGGTAGCAGGTCTTAATTTTTAAAAAAACTCTCAAATCACTCCAGCCCTACACACAGCACACAGCGTGCATAAATTAAAAAGAGAATGAAAGATTACATGTTGTTTAACATTAGTTCTTTAGACATAGGAAGTGTTAGAACAACTTTTTTTTATGAGACTTTATAGACTCTCCACGATTGGTATTTCCACACAACAACCACTACAAAGCAAGGCACGAGGCAAATTGTGGTGTAGATTGATCGAGCGAGTTTAGATGTGACGCAAGGTATGGTGTGCCATAGAATTACTCCCTTGAAGCTGCATACAAATAGGACAGCTTCTATTAATCCCGGCATAATGAACGACTGAATGAGTTAACCCTCTTATTCCTCCTGATGCTCTGGTGCTCACTACTCCTCTGTAATCCTAGCCAAGGGACGTCACACTCACTCCGTACAAAAGGTGGGGGTAGTGTCGAAAATCACCCCCCACACCCCCATCCAGCAGACGTGTGTTTTTTGTTTTAAAGTGTTTGTCGAGATGTCTGGCTTATAGGCGGTGATGATGTGATGATGATGGTGATATTTATGATGATATGATTATGACTGATGATGGTTGATAATGATTTGATGACGATGATGGTGATATTGATGACGATGAGATGTACATGATGAAACAGCGCGATAATTATGATGATGACACAATGATGATGATGGTGAAGAGAGATGGGATATGTGATATGATGATAACATGATGGTGAAGATGGTGATTGTGATATGATGATGATAGATATTTAATGCTGATGATGAACGACACGATAATGATGACGATGATGTGTGATATTTATGGGGATGATGAGGATGTTTTTCGAGGTGAAATGCCTGCAGTCGGTGATCCACCACAAGCTTGCGTCAACATGAACTGAAGAGAAGGAGAGAGAGATCCAGCTGAAGACAACTGGCACCAGCTGTTGATAGGATAAAAAAATCCCGACCGAAAGTGGGTGGTGTCCGCGGAGTCTCACCATAAACCAATCGATGTGCATTTGTTCGGACCACATACGGCGATACTATTCCTCCAGACTGAGAGCCTGCGCTTTATTAGATGACGAATAAAGTAACAAATATATTGTAACAATCTAAATTTTGTGTAAAATTTGGCGGGGGTGTGGGGTGGGTTCTTAAAGTGCTATTGTTTACTGCATATATTTGACTTTCCGGCATATTCATAATACCTGCATTTACCCTGACTAAATTGACCCTTGACCTTCGTGTTTAACCTTGAGCCATGAACCACACAGACCCTTGCGGAACGTTTCTTTCTCGTCAGCCCCTCCTACTTGGATAACTCCCTTTACATCTCTTGTCTGCCAACTCTTTCTTCTTTAAGTCTTCTCCAAAACTACTCATACATTACAAAAATACTAGTCTGCTTCTTTCCTTTCAACAAGTACTTTGTCCATTCCAATAGCACGGTGTTTGTGCGTTCGTGGGATGCGACAAAACCACGCGCGTGTATGTGTGTGTGTGTGCTTGTGTTAACATGTTTTTGTCGTCATTTGTTTCTATTGATGCTTTATTATTTATTATAACTTCTTTATTATGTACGCGCTTCGGCTTTATTTAAGATTAAGCGCTAATGCCCATTATTATTTTTATTTATTATTATTAAACTTCTGATTTTGAGATTTTGAGGACGTCCGCTGACTTGACACTCACTTGCCCTACGCCTGATTATAGTTCATCTAACTTCTAAGGACAAGATCTGCATATGGTAGACATTTTCTTAATTAAGCTTGATCAGTATCCTCCTTGCCAATGTTTGTTCGTCCATCCCGAGGATGATGAACCATGCACGTCAACTTCGTCCTTGTGGAACTAGGCATGCTGGCTGAGTTTCGCATATGGCTAGTGAGCAATGCGAAAGCCGGAGATCTCTGACAGTAGGACAGGAGAAAGAGTTGGAGGATCGTCTGGGTTTGGCAGAGCTGCGACTGTTAGCGGATCTTGCGGCCTCCGCTTTGCCTGCTGTCTCGATACGGCGTCCTCGAGTGTGGCCCTTTGTGAACTGCTCGCACGCATGCACTGGTCTGTTCTGTGGCCAGGGTTTCCCATGAGGATACATTGATGTTGCGTTTCTTTAGGGACACTTCAGGGTGTTCTTACTACTTCGAGCACGCATGGCGAATGTATTCGCCCAGCACATCACATCTTCACTCCCCAAATGCAGACTTCACTGCCAGTGGGCGGCCGTGCAGTTTTTCAGAGCTTATGTCAGTGGTGTTTCAGTTAAGCAACGCATGCGCACTCACAAATAGTACAACCCCTCTTGTCGTTGAGATGCAATGGGACAACAAAGACTTTAAAACTACATGGCACCAGAAGAGTAAATCTCAACTTTGGTCCTATCCTAAGAACTCCGTGCACCAGTCTTCAGCTCTCATAGAAGACACGTCTTGGTAGTGCAGTGTCCAGACATTCGGACGACATGCCCAACCCAGCGTATTGTTTGACTTGTGGAAGCGAGTGAAGATCTAGCTTCCGTCCTCTCATAATCTCGGTGTCAGGGATGTTTGTCCAGCCATTTCACTCTCGATCGGCAGAGGCATCCTATGCTAGAGTAGTATCTTGTTTACTCCTGCATTCCTTGATGATGCTGGTAGTGAGGATGGACAAACGACCACACGATACTTGATTTATGTGCATAGATTTGTTGGATTGGTTGTGTGTGTGTGTTTGTATCTGTGTGTGTGTTTGTACTAATAATGTGTGTGTGTGCACGTGTGTGCGTGTGTGTGTGCGTGTGTGGTGTGTGTTTTTTTGTCTAGTCAGTGTATGCATTTATCTGAGTGAGTGTGTGTATGTGGTGTCTTTCATTAAGTCTATCCACTTCTCATGCTATTAGACGGTGTGTATGTGTGTACTGAGTGATGTGTGTTTGTGACAATCTTCCATCTTACACCAAGCGCGCACTTTACGTTCAGTTTCTGACCTCTTTCTCTTCCAGATCCCTAGGTATAATCTTTTCAACTGGTGTCGGGGCGCTCTTTTGCTGTCTCAGGACAGACCCTCCTGTTGAACAACTTCCGCTCTCCCTACCGCAGATCGCCCGACTCTCTGCTTTCAAAGCTTAACCTCAAAACCCACCTGTTCCCATCATTAAAGCTCCTCTCTCTTTATTCTCTCTGCTCTTGCATTAGGTCTGTTTTCTTCTGCTATATTCACTTTTATGTTTATCTGTGTGTGTTCGCGTTGTATTGCGTTTGTGTTTGAATGCGCTTTGAATGCTATTGTGTGTGCGCTATATAGATTTGATTTCTATCAAGATTCAGCGCCGTTAAATACTGTATGTTGTTGTTGTTTGTGTTGCGTGCACAAAAATTGTTGACGCATCTGTGGGCGGAGAGATGTGCACATTTGCATATGATTTGTTGTTTCTATTTCATGCTTGTGTGTGTCTTGTGTCTCCCAGGCATTTGACATTGATGAACACACTCCACACATGGAGGGAGACGCGCCATGGAAGCCCGACTGAGCAAGTAAGAATGCAGTCTCTGTGTGTGGGTCAGACATACAACATGTGTCTTTTTGTTGTTGCGTCCTCATCTTCTTGGCTTACAGGAGACAACTGCTCTGCTGCTGAGTCACTTCGGTGGAGTTCAGCGGAGCTTTAGATTAGAGAATGTTTTTACGTTCCTCTGCTGACAGGACCAGGCTTTGAAGGGGTTGTAACACAATGATGGGGCACAGGGGGAACACCAGTTTCCCCCCCATTCTGACTGCTTTTAGTTCTACCCATCCCCTGTGGGGATACGGGGAGTCTTTTGTATCAATAGTTTCCCCACCTCTGAAGTTCTGTGGCTTGTAACTTCCTCTAATCTCTCACGCTCTTTGACATCTGCCTTTTCCTTTGCTTGCTGTCTCTACTATCTTTCTGCGCTTACCGGTCCGATTCTCCAACTTCTTTTTCACAAACACTTTAACAAAAAAACATTTCCTCCTCCAACGAAGTCGGACTTGACTGGCTAACTATTTCTTTTATGTTATAGGCCGCATGACGGCAGCATGAACATGCAAAATAAACATAAGTTCGTATAATATGGACAGGATACTGTCTGAGCGATTGAAGATGAAGAAAGTTTTACTACCCAGAGAGCTAGTTTTTTCACATAGTTACTTCCTATTCAAACACAGGCAACGTTCCTTTCCATGAATATGATGTCCGGACAGGAAGACCTTACAAATGCACACACAAACAAAAGAAAGGGATAAAAACTTTGGATTGGATATACATGGAACCTCCCTTAATAAGTCCTTCAAGTCAGCCAAAATAGGTCTTATAGGGGGGGTTCTTAAGGAAGGGAGGTATTTTAATACAGTTGAACCTTATAAGACCTGCAAACCATCATGCAAAACGAGGTCTTATAATGTTGGGGTCTTATAGGGAGGTCCAGTTTCATACTTGTACAAAGAAGGGCCATGTTCACGAAGTAGTCTTCATTGGGATGGATGTCTTATAATGGAGTCTTAATAAGGGAGGTTCCACTGTACTTAAAAGAAGGGCAATGTTTCGAGAATAGTCTTATGTGGGAGAGAGTCTTATATGGGAGGTCTTTAGGGATGTTCCACTTACTCCAAAGAAGGCATGTCTCAGAAGAAGTTGGTCTTATGTGGGAGGGGAGTCATAATAATGGGATGTCTTATAAGGGAGATTCCAAGTGTACTCACAAAGAAGGGCAATGTCTCGGAGAAGGCGGTCACTGTATGGGAGGAGTCTATAAATGGGAGGTCTTTGTAAGGGCGGTTCCACTGTACTCACAAAGATGGGCAATGTGCCTCGGAGA
>JAGGCT020004036.1:1689676-1712062 GCA_017654935.2 Phymorhynchus buccinoides
TCTTGGTTCTAATTCTTTCGGGGTTTTTTTTTCTTCGTCTTCTGTTTATCGTCACATCCCAGTAAAGAAACATGTTAAAAGACAATACATTCCCGAAGACGCCTTCTGTCTTAGAGTATTGTTCTTCCCTGTTTGGTAAAGTGATCATTGCTGGTGACTTTAAATCCACTATGAAACTATCACGGACAATAACACCATGAAATTTAGAGATATGTAAGCATGTATAATTTTGTTCATCTGTCATCGGAACCTACGATGTTCATGGTGCACATTCGATTTGTCTTGTCGCCCATGCTGGAAAAAATTTCGTCTGGTTACAAATGTGGTCACGATTTACGTCCGATCATGTGTCTGGTTGTGCAAAGTAAGTCTCCCAAACGTCCGTCGCCGCACAACAAAATTTCATCCGCTCTTTCATAAGATTGACAAGACTAATTGAAAGATGCATTAGAACTGCCATAACACCTGACATGTCTCTTCCCGATTTAAACTTTTCTTTGCAAAATCTGTCGATACGCATGCCCCATCTCCATCAGGGTGTCTGTCAGGATGGAGAGAGCCACACCTTGTACCATTCAGTTGCTCCCCAACTCACAGAGTTCAAAATCGAGCGCCGAGGAACAGCATGTGCGCTCTCCTCTGGTCTGACTGTTCACAAAACAGATCGACACTGCATCAAACGGACCAAGTTACCGATTAGGTACAAAGGGCTAAGACTCAGTTTCCTCTAAAATTCCGATAGCAAGGACTTGCAAAGACTCTACCGAACATGATCAAAACCTAGGCAAACACAAGCAGCTAGTAATTCCTTTAAATATAGCACCTAAAAATTCCATGAACGCCTTTCTAACTTTTTCCGAGAACAATAGTAGCATTCGAATGCTTTTCCTTCTCTCAGCCTTAGACATGTCCCCAGCCTACCTGGTCCAAATTTGTCCGCCTTAAACAGTCACAACACAGTTCGTGAAAGAGATCTCCAAAAAACGGCCAAGAAATCTTGTGAACTGACCCTTTCCCTACATCTCCTCTATGAAAACATTGATACCTTGTTACCAGTCATTAACAAATATTTCAAACGTTCTTGTCAAGTGGTACAGTCCCTGATGATTTTAAAGACGCAATTGTGAAAACCCCTCTGAAAAAATCTACTCTGAACAAGATGACTCTACAAAAAACTATCGGCCAATCTCTACCTTCCTTCCGGTCAAAAATCTTTGAGAAAGTAGTTCTTTCGCAGCTGTCTCAGCACCGGGACGAAACAATCTTCTCAGTCTCCATCAATCTGCTTACCGTGCTGAACACAGCGGTACTCAGGCTGAAACAGCTCTTATATTAGTATCTTAAATAACATTCTGACCTCCCTTCACGACGACAAAATATCTGTTCTCCTTCTCCTTGATTTATCAGCAGCACTTGACACGATAGACCATGACATTCTACTGACACGCTTAACAACTGACTTTGGCATTTGCGGCACCGTACTAAATTGTTTTAAATCATATTTCTACAATAGAAAGCAATTTGTTCTCATTGAAAACATGCAGTCATCTAAAATGTCTCTTGAATTTGGCGTTCCTCAGGGATCAGTACTCGGGCCTGTACTTTTTATCATGTACACAACACCAATGTCCAAGATAATTAATAGACATTCTGCTCAGCACGAAATTTTCGCCGACGACACCCAGCTCGAACATTCTGACATACATGGAAACTAACACCAACTTGTTCAAACACTTGAAGAATGTGTTTCTGACATTAAGCATTGGATGTCAACCAACAAACTTAAATTAAATGATGATAAAACAGAGGCTATCCAGTTTGCTAGACATAATCATGCTCAAAATCTCCCACCCTCTATGGAACTTTGTTCCACCGAAATTACGTTTTTATGTCGTGCGTTCGTGATCTCGGCTTTCATATTGACTCTGAACTATCTTTGAAACAGCACATTACCAAAATCTATCAAGCCTGCTTTCTTGATATCCGTCGCATCAGTTCAATTAGACCATTCCTTCCTGAAGATGCCACAAAGACACTTGTCAACTGGTGCATGTATTCTGTCTAAAGAATTAGATGTATTGCAATGCCCGCCTGCCTAGGCCTCCTCCTACACTCTCTCCAACCTCCTTCAACGTGTTCAGCAGAGTTCTGCTGCAATCGCCTTGTATTCAGAGTACCAAAACGGCGCCATACATCAGATCTTTTTAATTGAAACTACACACGTGCTCGTCAAATCGAATACAGCGATCAAATACACATCTGCCTGCCTCTGCTACAAAATCGTTACGAAAGACGCACCATCCAATATTTTGCAACCTTTTCAAGATCTACGAAGTTCCTGCCCGTAGCCTATAGTTCTTTCCTCTGATGACCGGTATTTTTTCAAATTCCCTCTTACCATCGGAAACAACCCGGCTCACAGTAGCATTTTTTATCGAGAAGAGTGGCACTGCTACCGCTGGAACTCACTCCCTTTGCCGCCTTCGTCATACCAAAATTTTTGTAGCGTTTAAGTCTGCTCCGAAAACCCACTACGTTCAAACTGCAGAACATGGCAGAGTACATTAAAACTTAGAACATATTGCCAGCCCATCTATTTGTCCTCTCGGTGTTATTGTGTAGTGTGTGTTCATCAACGGTGTTCTGTGTGGGTGTGTGCGCGCGCGCTCGCGTGCGCGTGTGTGGTGCGTGTTTGTGGTGTGTAGTGTGTGGTGTGTGTGTGCGTGCGTGCGTGTGTGTGTGTGTGTGTGGTGTATGTGTGCATGCGCAGGTTTTGTGTTGTGTGTGTGCGTGTGATTGCGTTCATGTAGGCCCCTATATGAGTGTATGAGCATGGTATGTGTGCGTGCGTGTGTGTACGCGTGCCATGCGTGTGCGCGCGTGTGTGTGTGTGTGTGTTGTGTGTGTGTGCTCTGTGTGGGTGATGCGATGTTTGAAATTATGGTGAATAGTTCATGCTGTGTCAATTGTGTACAAATGCATACGTGCATTAGTGTCAGTAGTAGCAGTAGTAGTGTCGAGTAGTCCTAGTAGTAGTAGTAGTATTAGTAGTAGTCACAGCAGTTGTTTATATGCTGATTGACATGTGTATGGTCTTTTTGTCTGCTGATGTTATTGGATTTTGTTTCATGTTTTTATTCCATTTCAATTCTGTGTAAAGCGCCCTGTAGCCCTACATAGTAGGATGGGCGCTATACATTTTTCCTCATTATTATATTATATTTTGAAAGTGTTCCCCCTCCCCACTTTGGGGCGGCTTAATAAATGTTCCTCCCGAAACAGCTGTGCGTTGTGAGATGGATCCATGGAACGAGCAGATGAATGCTCTGCAGCAATATGTAGATGTGATATTGCAGGAAGTGTCTATCGGACACTTTGAGAATCAAAGGGGTGGGAAAGAGGAAAGACCAGAGTGTTGAGAGAGCGAGAGAGAGAGAGAGAGAGAGAGAGAAGGAGAGAGAGAGAACGAGAGACGAGAACACTGAGCAATGAAACCCGTTAGAATAAGTTAGGCTAAAAAGCTAAATGCTACCAAAGAGTGATAACTTCGAAGCAAGAACCTTGCAAAAGGAATGAAGACACTTTCGCACTTCACCTGGAAGGTGAAAAGGTGGAAGATGCGGAAGTGTTTAGTGTTGGGGTGGTAGTGAGTGAGTTCACAAGATCCCAGTTGTAGTGTAAGTGAAAGGGTGGAGTAAAAACCAACCCGGCTTTAGTCAGTGCGGAGTGCGAGCTATTGTGTATATTCAGTGCTTTTGGGTGAGGCTAGGCCTATAGTCACCAGGTCAGACAAAACCCCAAGATTAGAGAGAGAGAGAGAGAGGAGAGAGAGAGAGAGAGAGATACAAATGTGTATTCATGTAGTATTAAGTTTGAGAGTGAGACGGGTGGGGGATGAAAGGGAGGGTATTCAAGCCTTTGAAGATGTGGTTATTTGCTCTAAATCTTCTTGTGAACAAAATTACTGCGAGCGTCCTGTAAGTAAGCCAGTCTCGCATGTGCTTCATCTTAAAACATTCGTTTTGCTAAACGATTTTCAGGGAAGCAAAATCATTAACGTTCATTTCATCATTATAATGTCTGCCACTATTGTGCATATGCAGTGCCCTAATCGGAGGGAGTGATTGGCCACTCACACTGGAAAAGCGGAAGGGAGCTGATCTTAACATGCAGCCGTTGTGCATATATATCATATATATGTGTGTGGGGTGTGTGCGTGTGCGTGCGGTGTGGTGTCTGTGTGTTATAAGACACGGTACAATCACTTCACTACCCAGGCGATGACTAGGTTTTACAAGTACGTGGAATGCATGTTACATTGAAGATGTAAGTTTTTTCTTTCTGCCGGCAAGTTTTTTTCTCTCAGTCTGTCGTCTTAATGCCGTGTGTCTTTGTATGAATGTGAGAACATACAGATGCATCCCATGGATGTGTATACTTATGTATGAGTGTATAGATGGATACATACATGCATACCACTAATACGTACATACATACAACAGTGTAGGAGTGGCACAGTTCGCGCGTGTCAGTGAACACGAGTTCGAAAATGAGGTACACGGATTTTTCCTCCACTCTGCATAGGCCCTTATGGTCTGAACGTAGAGTCTTCGGATGAGGACGAAACCGAGGTCCTGGTGCCTATGCACTTAGCACACTTAAACCCAGTGGCAGCGAAAAAATGGTAATTGGTCAAAATGTACCCCCCCTTTCCTTCCTCACCAGTCACACAAAAATCGCAGCAAAAAAGGGTGGCGGCCTACACTGCGACGCAATCTCCAGGTGGAGCAACTCAATTCATAGACGCCTCTGTGACTAAAGTACAAATACCTGAAATCACCATAATACATGCATACATACATATATACAACATCCTACATAGTAGGATGGGCGCTATATAAATTTCCCTCATATATTATTATATCATAAGTATTTGAACAACCTGTAACCGTCAGCACCGCCATACATACATACATACATACATACATACATACATAAATACATAAATACATAAATATCATACATACATACATACATACATACATACATGCATGCAGATTCATACATGCATGTACATACGTACATACACAATTATATACACACATACATATCATACATCCATACATACATTAATACCTAACATACGTACAACACAATTACATCACACAACATACATACATACAATACATTGAGGTGTAGAGTGGCCCAGTGGTATCGCGTTCGCTTCGTGTCAAGTAAAACCGAGTTCGAACCTGGTACAGGGAATTTCCCTCATCTGCACTAGGCCTTAACGGTCTGAAACGTGGAGTCTTCGGATAGACGATAACCGAGGTTCCCGTGTCCATTCACTTAGCATACTTAGACCCAGTGCAACGAAAAAGTTGTCATTTGGTAAAATTTACACCCCCCTCATCAGTGACAAAAACGCACGCAAAAAAAAAAAAAAAAAAAAAAAAAATTGGTGGCGCGCCTCTGGCTGCGACGCGCTTCCAGGTGAGAGCAGCCGAATTTCACAGAGACGCCTCTGTGACTATAAATACCTAATACCTAATACCTAATTAAATACATAATACAGACATACATAGTATGAATGAAAATCTCAGCGCATCGAATGAGCTCCGTCCCTAATCTGAAGGACTCAAAGTTGGTGCGATTGTCATGTGAATACTGCTTGATAAAACGTTTGTTCAGTCTTTTATTTGGAACTTCAGAAAACATAACTCAGCATTATTCTAACTCAAGTTTTTTTCTTCTGCTCAATGTTTTTCTCTCGGTCTGTCTGTTAAGCCGTTGTGTCTGTAATGACTGTTGAGACATACAGATGTAGACCGGCTGTCTAGACTTATGTAGAGGTTAGGATAGATACATAACATACATACATAAATACATACTAATACAGATGCATCCGACCAAGTTTTTTCCCATTGCAAAAGAAGGTGTGACACATGCCGCCACTCAAACAAATGCCAAACATTAGTTTCAGCAGGGGACAAAAAAAGGGGAAAGTGGCCCCACAATTAGAACAACACATGACATGTGAAACACCAAAGGCTTATATATGTCCTCATTGTGAACTTCATATATTGTGTATGTCGGTTCCCAACAAAAGATGTTAAAACCAGATGGAGGAACCATAAGCTGATGGTAAAAACGGGAGGAAGGCTGCAAATGTGGGGTTGACGAGCAGTATGTAAAGTTACCCATCCTGAAGTACCAGACTCACTTATCTTACAATCATCCCTGTTCCTGCCCCCCCCAGTGAGATCGCAGATATGCTCCTAAAGCGGGAACATGCTGGATGTGGTAACTTGGGAACAGTATTTGTAGGGTTAAACAGCAGGAAAGACCTCAGAAGCATCAGCACATAATCCCCAATGTTTGCCTTTCTTGATACCCTACCCCCACCCTTAAAACTAGTACTATATGCTGCTACTACATTTCTTAACGCACCCTCCCCTCAACACCCCCCCCACCCCCACCTAGATCTGAAAGGTGTTCTTTCTGAAAAATGCGTGGGTCGCTGAGGAGATAATTCTACATGGATCATTCTTGTTTGGTTGCCCGCGGGTTGAGTTTTATTTTGTTTGGGGTTGTTGACGTCGCTGTTTGGTTGGGTCCCTTGGCTCTATCTGGGTCAGCGGGACCCGGGTTCGACTGCCCCCTTGCGGGAGCGGGGCTCTTTGGCATGTCAATAGGTGGCCTCGTTCCTGTGTGTGTGTGTGCTTTTGATTGTGTGTCACGTCGACCCGGGGAGCTCCCTGGGATTTAATTTTGCACGGACCACTGGGGTCTTTAAACTTGTAAAAGACTATGACTATGAATGTACAACATTGTGCAACCATATATACATGTTTTATGTTTATGTATTTGCATTTCTGTGTGTGTGCATGGGCGCCTGCTTGTGTGTGCGTTGTGGGTGCCTCAGGGTTTGTGTGTGTGTGTGTGTGTGTTGTGGCGTGTGTGTGTGTGTGTGTGTATGTGTGTGCTTGTACTTATTCATGTGGTAGTGTGTGGTGCGTGTGTGTAGCGTGCTCGTTGTGTGTAGGCCCCTGTGTGGCATGTGCCTATGGCGTATGTGTGCATCTCTTATCTGTCTTCATAATATGTGTGGTTCGCATATATTGTGTGTGTGTTTGTGGCGTGTGAGACTTGCTTGTGTGTGAACACTAAACTACTGGCCACGGCCTTGAAATATGGGTCCACCTTACCTTGGTCCTACTGATCAGAACTAGATAATGACATATGTGGCCGGTTCTAGCTCACGGGTCTTTTGGCTAACCCTAAGCAACCCTCCTAAAAACAGATTTTAAAGCCTACACAGGAAAAGGGGCAAAAAATTTCGGAGGTTTTTTTTTTTTTTAACAACAATAACCACCTGTCTTTTCTCTTCTTGATACCTTCTCTTTTCTTCGAAAATTGGCATAAAAAACCCGTGTCGAATTTGTGCCTCTTTGTAACCCTCCAAAATCTATTTAATAAAAAATTAATTAAATCGTTTAATATCATGGATTATTAACCGCAAGAATCGAGAGAGCTCAGAAAGAAAACCGGCATATTGTCATTCTCCTCTAAAATACCGACCCACACAGTTCGTCACTGGTGTTATTAAGGACCCAACCCAATGACAATCGACACATGAGACAACACTAGACAGACATACAGACGCCTGGTTTCGCATTGACTTTTGCCAGCGACCGTGCCTGGACCCGCAGTAATCAATAGTCCGTGTTACTCCACTATGCCCAACTCGCGATCAATAGTCTTTATTGCTCAGCATTAAGTGCCGTTAGGAAAACACATGCGCGGCGGTTTTTTTTTGTGGGTGTGTTTGGTTCTCCCTCGTCTCCACTCTCCCGCCTCTCGTCTTTCCGGGTCCCACCCTTTCTGAGTCACACCTCTCTCTCACATTAGCAACCAAAATCGATATGAACTGCGGAACCTCTAAACCTATCAGAATCCTCGTATCTGATCACTGTTATTATGTTAATATGGTGCATCAGTCTTGAACGAATCAGAAAGCTTGTAACTGATCACGTGACTACCCGGCCCTCTGTCCGCCATCTTGGAAAACATACACAGCCACCCATTCCTCGGCTAGGCGTCGAAGGGAAAGGACGTGGCTCTGCGTTTTCTACATTTCTGTGTGTGTGATTCTCTGTGCTTTGCAAAAACAAAATGGCTAAGGAGATGATGATGGAGCTTGCTGCGGAAAAAGAATACGAAGACTTAATAGGATCTGTCGAAGGATCTTCAGCAGAACTTACTGGAAGCTTGGGGCTTCAGCCAGCCTTCTGGCTAGATGTTCCACGAGACCCAATCAGATTCAATGGACTTGATGCTTTTTTTGCGGGAACATTGAAAATCAAAGAGAAAGCCAAGGGGACCAGGAAGGGACTTGTGGACAGAAGATCAAAAAAAAAAAAAAAAAAAAAAAAAAAGAATGGAAGAACACAAAATATTTTTTTTAGTTTAGGTGTTCCTGATAGACGCGGCATCACGTTGGGGATCCATGAGGATAACTGACTGGCTGGGTCACTAAACTAGTTTTAGGATGTTTAACTATATCTTTGTTTAAACTCGCTCAGCTAATCTTAGTTAGGGTAACTCGCCATTGTCTGATCCCAAGTTCAGGAGCTTAATTCCTTCACTGTCAACCTACGAGTAACACCTTTTCAATGACAGTGAGGGAGTTAAGAAGTAGGAGGGCACTAATTAAGATTAGCTGAGCATTCTTTATTCTTTAACTAATAATCTAAAACTGAACAGTATGAGTTGCTAAACTAGATTGGAATAGGGTGTGGTAAAAATAGCAGATAGCCTTTCTTTGTCTCTTCGTCTCCAACTACCCGGGATGAAGGCAGTTTCTACCGGGTTCTAGTTCTACTACGCTACTCCGCTCGCACACAACACACACACACACACACACACACTCGTCTCTTTCGATCGAAGACCTAGTGGTAGAGTTAGGTTGCGTTGTTCGGGTGGAGGGCCGGTGACAGTTTTGCCATAATATGATTAGTCAGGTTGCGTTGGTTTGGCTCGGCTCGTCGGATCAGAAAAATAGAGCAAACAACTCCTGAAAGAGGTGTTCGCTCTAGTTACAAATACCTTTTGACCAGTACAACAGCGAAAAAAACTGGAGCCAAAACACTCTGAAAAGAGTGTGCGCCTCTAGTTACAATAACCTTTTGGACCCGACAACAGCGAAAACGGGCAAACACTCCTGAAAGAGTGTTCGACAGACTTTCACAGGCCACCCCCGGCAATCAGGTATAGCCCTGCCTAAAATTAAAGCAAATAGATGTTTGCACCTCCCCACCACCACGCACGCACGCATTCACACACGCACGCATACACGCACACACACACCCACGGCACGCACGCACGCACGCACGCATACCACGCATACACACACACACACACACACACACAAACAACACACACACACACCACGCAAGCACGCACACAAGCACGCAACGCACGCAACTTGTTGTATCTTGTGTTGTTCTTCCCATGTTCTTTTAAGTTCTAACTCAAGTCACTTGAACTGTCATTGTTAGTCAGCTCAAGTTAACCCCCAAGTCCTTATTCAAGAAACCACAGTACTTATATATATTGAGCATTATATTCAGTACTTATCAGTTTTTATTAAGTTACTTATAAGTTATTTAGGCATAAAAATGGATCGTGTCAGATTTTAAACCTTTGCACCTCTGGCTGTAAGCTGGTGTGTCGTTACTTTCTCTCTTTGCTCTGTTTGTATATGTACTCGACTGTCTGGCACTGATAGCATATATATTTTATATATCATATTATAAACCAGATAACCAACACAAGACGCCCAGAATGAAACAGAATAGATTTATTAACCATTGATTGTCTTCCCTTTGTACCTGGGGGGGGAGGGGGGACGTTGATCTACATACTGGTTTGCTCCTTCATCATTTAGTAAACAGGTTAGTTTTGCCTTTTCGTGGATCTTTTTCTGACGGTTCACTCTGCTAACGTTTACCAGCCTGAACACTACCCGATTTTAGTCACTTGGATTCACGTGATCAACCCCGAGGCTCGGGTTCATAGGCGCTTCCTGATTTCGTTTGATTCTGTTCTGCGTCCATTTTATAGCAATAAAATTATATGATTAAAATTAATTAGCCCCATGACTACAGGTGAAGAAGCCTCCAAACCTATAATAGAGATCACAACCAGAGACTCTAAGACTTTGTTAATACTGGATCTTGCGACTAAATGCATACATCAAATCTGTTCAGAATCAACAGGAACGAACTGACTAACTAGCCTTAGGTACAAACTTAGTACGTGGCCTATGCTTTTAACCATTTTAGACTAACTGCGCTTATATCGCTGTGTACTTCCCCAATGTCAAGACTGTGGACATTTGCTGATTGTTCATTTACGAGTCTGTCCCTAAGTATTGCTTCGTCTTCCACACGCGCGAGAGAATACAACTTCTTTTTTAGCGCATCATAATCATACACCAACACATCAGGTTCCTTTTTCATGTAGAGATAGTCGCAATTCTTTATTCATTTATATTTTTATGTTTACAAAACAATACATGAGTTCCGAAAAAAACTGTTATCATCTTATTATCATCTGCTGTGATCGGAGGGCTTAGTGTTGCGTACACGATGGATTGCTAAAAAATACTGAAAATGAAAGCGCAAGACTAGGAAACTAGACATAGAGGGAATCTGCTAAGTGTTGCTGTAATCCCGGCTTCATCGCACAAAAGACTTTCTTGGTAAACAAGGGATAATTCCGGAAATATAATAGTATTTATCATAAAAGTTCACTCGCAATGATGCTCGGGCGGTGCTGTAGTAAAACGCACTGGCGTGTGTTTCAGGCAGTAATTACATGTCAGTAAGCTCCATACTACGATCACAAAGACACAACAAAGCAATGAGCAATTAGCCAATGCACAGATGCCGATGAAAACAAAGGACTCACCAGTAGATTTTATAACAAAAGACTACATCAACAAGGTCATGGCAGCATACACTTTTAAGAATGTTGACGACGCCATTCAAGAATAATTATTTAGTGAAGCGATCGATAGGACCAATCTCCCCACGAATTCAGTGACTTCTATCGGATAACAGAAACAACAAAAAGTGCAAGAGATAGATTTTTATTGTAGTTGGTATACAATCGTATATGTCATCGCAAAAAAAAAATATCGTACAAAAATGTATCTGCTAACATATTTATCACCCGGGAAAGGATAGGAGAGGACTAACAGCTGGACAAAACGTAGTGGGGTGCCGGTGTCAGTGAGCAGAAAGCTAAGGAGTGGGCTCTCTAAACAAGCTCTATGGCAGAATCTATTTAACCGGCCCCCAAAAGAATAATCAGACCGAACTTCGTTAACACATCGCCCAATGACACTCATCAAATGGACCTTCTATATTACCGCAGGACACAATCAGCGAAAGAGGTTTAAGTATGCGCTCACAGTTATGACATGCCATCAAGTATAAGGATCGCTGAGCCATTGACCGACAAGAGTGCTACTGCCGTTGCGTGGCTTTTGCAAGAGACTACAGGACGAGGCCATTAAATACCTCGTTATGATGCAAATTGATGAGGGAAAGAATTCAAAGGCCAGGTGTAATCAGTTTATGTTAAGGCGCGAGTCAAAATTAGAAGAGGCATTCCGGGCGTACACAGATCCAGGCTTGGTTGAAAAATTAACAAACAGTTGTCGGAAAGACTTTCTCTTACAAGACCACAGGAAGCTTCTCGAAATGCTAGAACACCGAATGGTCAGAAGAATGTCCCAGTTTGCGGCAATGAATTATGAAGAATCAAATGTCACAGGACTGAAACCTGTTAAGGCGATAAAAGAAAGTCAACGACTCTGACTTGAATCCACCACCAGGTAACCAACTATTTCCTTCGCATTGAAAATAGGTATCTTTATGCCCCTGGAGAAGACCGAAGGAGACACAGCATACGAGCAAACGGATCCTATCTGGGAGCATCGATTCCTACGAAATAAAAAGAGTAGTAGAGATGAATTCCTCCTGATCTTTATTAAGGAAACTGAAAAACAACAAGCGACGGCTCCACAAAGAGCCTTTGTTAAAGAGGAACTGCAGATAAATCCCGTCAAAACAAGTTCCAATTATTTAATGATAAAAAAAAAAGATCCGAGATAAAATGGAGCTCAAAAACTCAAACTCAATGGAGTGTGGTGGGGAAGATCATATGCTTAAGTTAATCCAAACAATATATAACCTGGTGATAACACACTAGATTTAGAAAACGTAACATGGTTGGATGTGAGATGTGTCGTGCAGCATGACAGAATCTCAAAAGAGAGAATTTGAATTCTGTAGGGAGGTACTAGAGCTCGATAAAGAATGGGGCAAACTCGTGGAAAAAATTAGACAAAGACTAAATCGTCTTCATTCATTACCCATGTAAGAATGAGAACAACAGCGTAAGAGTGATTGCTTAGTAGAATAAGAGTGACTGTTTATTGTAGTTAATACTTGCTTACTTTATATAACTTCATAAACATTTATACTGTGTGGGACAATCCGTTTTCATCACTAGTTTACTGAATAGTTTTTTTTTAGTTTTCGTTTGATCAGATCTCTCTCATCTTTCGACTCAATCACATTATTCTCATCTAAACAATCATCAAAACTAGTTTTGTCTTTAGTGTAAAACAGCACAACTGTCTTCAATTGCTCCCTGAAGTCTTTCAAAACCGAGTTGTATTTCTGCGTTAAAATCCACACGCTGATCCCCGCATGGCGACCGCTGAACGCTAACTTGGCTAAGGGGTTTCTTTTCTTCATGATATCCTTTTCAGCTGAGCAGTCGTCAATTATAAACAACGTCGGCGTTCCTTCAAACAATCTATAAAAATACTCCAAGCACTCATTCAGTTTATCACCAGGATCAATCAGATAGATCTCATCATCCACCCATATGAATGACCTTTCCTTGTATGCTTTGTTGTACTTCAAGGTAGTGCACAAAACTACTATGTGATCAAAATTATGGCGATACACTGTTTGCAACAAGTCTAACATGAATATTGTCTTCCCACAACCAGTCATACCACAGAACAAACAGCAGTGAGGTTCCATCATTAGGAAATCTAATTCAGTCTTCAAGTCCATTATTTCAATACACAATATCTTTTAATCTGTTGTCTTCAATGTTCAGCTGAGCATCACACACTAAGTATACATATACAAATATAGTCTTGCCTTCTTCTTCTTCTTCAATTGCTTTCTTCTGGATCTGAATGTTTATCCCTCCTGAACCATCGCCTACTGCTCTTCCACTACCATGTAGTTTGTTATCTCCTGTTGTTCTAAGATCGAGCCACATAGCATACTTCAAAGATAAATAATCTTCAAGCCTAACATCATGAAGATGGAGGTCTTTACAAACAAGATCAGCCACTGGGTCTCTTTGCCGACCACCCCCACCCAACAGCTTTCGTGCTTCATCAAAATGCTGATGCGGTAAAAGACCACTTGCGTACAGCTGATTGGGTTGGCCTTCAATCGTGCATGTTACTTTAGTTATTTTTGGATTATAAAAAACTTCTCGCTTTGTCTGCTAAAACGGTTTCTTGGCGTATTCAAAACAGGAACAAAATCCCCTTTAACGACCTCGCAGATGTATTCAAATCGGTGTTCCAAATAGAGTCAGAGGTCTTCTTTGTTATCTTTACTGTGAGTTAAAACTCTGTTATAGGATAGTGCTAATCTTGTCTGATATTGTTGCCGAGATCAACCGCGCTAAATCTTGATGGACGAACAAACTTCAAAAACTCTAATGCGCTGTCTGAGATACTATAATCTGCCTTTGGATCCGTTGTTTTAATAACGCGACTATTAATCATTAAAAGTTAATTCATACATAAGCCTGTCTTGTAAAGCACATTGATAATACGGGGAGTGCGTATTTAACAGCTTGAAGTCAAGAGGTATATAAAATCGATTCCCATATATTTGTGCAACCAACTCGTCTTTATTGTTATCTTTTTTGTCTTCAGCATCAATTCAATGTTTTATACCATTATCTCCCTGTATCCCTTGATAAGTTCGATCTTTTCTTTCATTTTCTGTTAAACAGAGGTCGCAATAACTCAAAAAGACATCTGCGTTATCTAACGACATTACCTCTCTCACTTCAAGTTTAATAGTAATCTTACTAACAATCGCTCTACCAAGATTGCCAACTATACTTATATTCGAATCTATATCAGAAGTCACTGCTATTTTAAATGCGAGGCGCGAGGTGCCTGGCACAATTACTTCATTAGATCCCAGACTAGGAAATCTTAATGATAATATTTGTCTTTGATCGATAGTTGAAGGATTGTTACTTATAACAATTATCTGGCCTGGTTCCTTTTAGCCCAAGTGGTTCTTTTAACCGCCTGTAGGATCAAGAATTGTTCCGTAGATTGCGACATCTCTTTTTTTTTAGAAATAAAATAAAAACATAATTATTAATAAAAAACATGGCAGGATAGAAGCAGACCACGATTATGAGTCTTTGAACCTGGAGATGACATGAGTGAAGCACTATTCAACCTCGTACATCAACTTTAAGACATGAACAATGAAGATAAAGTAGGATTTTTATGAAAGTATAGGACAAAGAGCACCGATGTTAGAAATACTAATGGACTTTGAATGAAGACGGCCATTTATTTGCGAGGATAAAGATAGAAAACTAGTCAAATTACAACTAAACCAGACTCTCCAAGTTTTTAAAAAAGAGTACAGTCGTGGCAGGCTCAGGTGAGTGAACAAAGAACGATTTAATACGAACCAGGAACAAAATCCTAAGCACACAAGCGTTTCTGCACTCAAACGCCACTGCCAAAGAATACCAAATGATGCCAACTTCAACGATTCATTAGAGACTTAGCGCAACTGACAGACCAAATATCGAAATGAAAATAATTTATGATGTCAGAAGATGAAGAAAACCCATTAAAAACATTACAGGATCACCATTAGTTATGAGAGAACTAATGGCGGCTCAATCAACATTACAATCTACCAGGGTGAGTAACACAAATAATCAGCAAAGTTAAGCGAACTGGATGCCAATCACATGACAGAGAAAAACAGACAAAGTAGTTGAAGCAGATGACAACAACCTGGACAAGACGTGAAAGACAGAATCATGCAAAGACGAGATGATCTTCAACACGAGAGAGCTGCAAGACTAGAAGTATGTCAAACATAACGTGAACAATTACGCACACAATTCACAGAATAAAGGAAAAACATCCAAAGAACTTATACGAAAACACAACATTAGCTGTCTAAGAGAATACGAAAATATTTAGAGGCAAGGTGTCACGATTGCGAGCGTGATAACAGCTGTGGGTCGCCGATTTTCTACTAGGTTGGGTTACTGGGACAGGCGGTGGCGGTGGTGGTGCTCCATCGCCTCACCATCAACAGATAAAAATTGGGTTAAACAGACAACTCGAACATTACGAACTATTAAAGAAATTAGCAAAAAAGCCCAGATGCTCTAACCGGTATATTAGGCGCAATTGTTAGTGGCTTTTCTCTACTGCGAGCAAAGTAGTCGGTTATAGGCGAACACTTATGGATGCTAATAGGTGGTTGCAGGATTACTCTTTAGTAAAATAAAGATACCTAGGCAGCCGCAGTAGAAAATACCTAAATGCCGTCTTTTCGTATTCATGGGCTGCATCGCTAGAAGCGATATGGCATCCGTGATATTTTTGACTTGGTAGGGATGGGGGGATGCGTTCTTTGTATGATCGACAAACTCGCATTCAGATCAATGTTCTAACGATCTTCTGATACTTCCTGCTACAAGATTTCGTTGTGTAGTTTACACGGTTCCTATTCGAAGTCTAAGACGGGAGGGTAACATGGATAATCCACTGCCAACAGCGAAGTCCACCTTCGATCTGGCGTATCTCAAAACGTCTTGATACCTTGTAATACTTGCTGGTAGGTCCACAGCCAGAAATGATTGCGTCTTCTAAATTAGCTAAATACGTTTTTTGCGCATCTAACCCAGTAGAGCGATCCAGGTATCTCTGACATCACTTGCGCTGCCGATCCCAGCCAAAACACACACGTAAGTCCGACTAGAATCATTTAACTCGTTCGATCCCTTGCTCTTGTGTCAGTTCCTTCGGGAAGTGCTAAAAAAATGAAGTCCAGCTGTTTTTATGTCTGCTCTATAGATCCTGACGAACGCGTACTGAAGAGAAAGGACGTGTAGGTGGATTGTAGTCATAGTTATATTTTCTGGCTACGCCCCAAATAATAAAGATTACCCATCGTGATTACGATCTAACTTTGTCTAAAGTCTGTTATGGAGTGCGATGCTAAAACTCATTACAAATCGCTCAAAGACAGTCATATTCATTCTGTTGTTAAAGGATGAAAGTGAATTCATGGTAAAGGTGTTGCGTTCAGACAGAAGCGTCGAAAGTGTAGTAGAAATGAAACATATAAAACTGCATGACAAGAGATCAGGGTGGAGTTAAGTGATAGCGTAGACACACCGCAGCCAAGTTGTTGCCGCAGAACACAGCAAAGTTAAATGGTTTGATAAAAAACGCATCGGATGAGTAAAACCATGCTTTGCAGGGTCATGTTTGATGCTAGGATTAAATAATGTCTAACGCATTACCGACAGTAACTTGAAAGCTGTCAAGCCCCACTGCAACAAACTAATATTGTCAACATCTATAGTTTAGGTTCTAAGATCTGACAGCATATGCAACGTCTTTGTATATTTAAATGCATTCATTTTATATATTTAACAAAATGTTTATATATGTAACTAATCAAGTACGAGCCAATATATTTACAGCTCCCCATAGAAAACAGTGACGGGAACCTAAAGTTGCGCTCCATGAAAAAAAATCAAAAAAATTTGTATTACAAAGTCAAGTGAGTTCAATGTAAGCGGAATCCTTAAAGATACAATTGGATAAGAAAAACTACAGTGAAGGGATGATCGAACTAACTATACCAGACGTTATTACGGGCTTTTGTTCATTAAAAGATATGTTAACGAGGTTTGACATTACTTAAAACTTAATGATGGAAATTTAAAAGTTAACGTTGATATTCAAAGAAGCAAAGAGGAGTAGGTACAGCTTCGCAGGGAACTAGCAAAAAGGTAGGGTTTAGAACTGAACAACAGGGATATATCAGTTTCTTAGTCACAGAAAGTAAACAATACCTTTGAAGGGAAGCAACCTTCTTCAATCTGGAATACATTATTTATTATACTTCTCATTTATATACTGAGTACGGACAACAACTTATTTGATACCAACCATCTACTGTATTAAGAGTTCTTCCATCAGCAAAAGCTGCATACTGTGATACGACTTATAACGTTCCCACACTTACAGTGTAATGAATTAATCTGCGGGTGTCATCATTCACTAAAGATCAGGAATAAATGACCAACAAGGAATAGATGTACAGTGCGACAGCCTGCATGCTGTTATTGGAAATAAAATAATCTAATACAATAAAATTATGTCAGCGCTGGACCAGATCAGCCGGTTAGCTCGACCCGTTAGATGCCACAACTTAGAATGAAGGACCTAGCAGACACAGAAGACTCGACTTGAATGGGAGATAGAGCACTGTATGGATTTGAGTACACAAAAGATGGCTATTATAAACGGCGGAAGTACAGCGATAAAAGATCCTAACTGAGCAACGGCGTAATGTAGGTGGTGACAATGTCGGTCATTGAGTATAAGATCGTTAAGAAAAGGGACAACAAATGGCACTAGTCCCTTCGTGATTGGAAATTAAGTTGGAATTTTTTGAGTCCGTTACATTCTTTGACAACGAAAAACACTTCGTAAATCATTAAAATCTCACCAAAAGACGTTGCATATCAGTCTATCCGCAACAACAGCAGAAGGGAAATAGCAATCAGACCTATAAAAAAGAGGCAGTACATACTGCACAGAAAAAAACAGTGACGAAAGAGGGGGCCACACAATTAGAGTTCATCCTAACATGGTTAAGCAGATGAATTTACATGATGTTGAGCTTCTGTTAGGAAGAGGACCCAGGCCCACCTGTTGGTGTAGCGACGTTCTAAGAAGGGATTCTCATTTCATGGCGAAATTAGGATGTGAGACACTGAAGTGACATTGTTATTCAAAACAGTGGGGAAGAAATTAGGGCTGTGTCAACCAGTAATAAAGTACACTAAATGTTGATCAGCAATCTCAAGAATTAACTCCAATCAACCTACTAATTTGCTCTCCTTGGGTTCTATTACACTGAAAGCGTTTATCTGATGATCTATCAAAAGGATAACTGTAATATTAAAGAAAATACATTTTTACAAGTATATAAAAACCATGTCAGTAAAAACATTACCCGAGTTACCAAGAAGAGCCAGCTGTGAGTCTGAAGCCAAAAGTCAGACTGTAAGAACTCGCGGCATACAGAGAATTAGAGAAAGACCTTTGCCAATTACAACAAGAACTAAGCGGAAGTATTCTCATCTTAAATGCCGACTACGGAACACCGGGTCTGTTCTGTCAGCGCTCTTTGCGCAGGATGCTCTGTAGGATTGTTAGCCAAAGGGTCGGAGCACGGATAGCTTTACCGTTCAAGCATTGATCTTATCCCATAGGTTTCTTCGCGATGACTACATCGCCTCAACAGAAAATAAAAAACAAACTGCAGAAGCATTTACAGCCAGTCCAGCTGGATAATGGTCTCAAGCTCAGTCATTCAGATGGTAACAGTAAGCTTTGCAAGACTCTGAAATGCGGGTGATGAGTTTACTCGACTGCAAGAAGATTACAATGACTACAAAATGCATAAGTATGAACTTCAAAAGACGTCCAGAGCGACCTTTTTTTTTTCGCGACCATCAGACAGAGGATGCAATAAAAAAAGGAATGCGAAGAACAAAGTAAACAAACATTAAAGTCTGCTCTAGGGAAATAACAATAAGAACGCCTAAGGGAGCTTTACAGCATACATATGATAGCAAGATTAGAAAGTCTACTGACTATGACTAGACTAAGATCACACAAACAGTGCACTGGTTTTCAGTGACCACTGCATATGAAAACTCTGGTGATTTGAACACCGTTTGATGGTGGAGTCAAGCGACTTCTTATTTTACAACAGTCGTGTTTATTTATGTAAGTTAGATCGCAGTTAACCATTGCATGATAGAATGTCTTCTTATCAAAGAGTGCTTCTTTGTAGTTGTCGTGGGATATCATCATGAACCACTGCTTACTTACTTCCTTTAGCTTTCTTAATGACAGCGGTCGACTGGCTACACTATACCATCTTCGCCCTCAGACCGACGTACTCTTGATAATGCTCCGCTCAGTTCATCCTTCATCTTTCCAAGAACACCAACTTCTTGTCGCCATTGAATGCAACGGAGAATCCTTAGAATAGTCACATGTATCATACCAGGACTCTGAACCTTAGCGACTTCCGTTTCCATGTCTGGTAAAAGTCATCAGTCGGAACGTCTAGAATAATGATCCGTGTCTGTGTACAACACTCTTGTTCTGGGTTTTACAGTGGTTTAAAGTAGCATACAGAAACTTAAACATAAAAACTGGATAATCTAAGACAGCGAAACCGATGAATACTGGCTTGTCCAGATTTACTTTTAGTTTCTTCATTATTATGCCGCCACAAGCATCATGAAACTTTTTGAAACCTGATAGTCTGGCTTGAGACCAGTTTGATGCTCTTTTCTCGGTAACTATCTGACATCTTTACGTTGTGCGGGTTCTCCATAGTCTTTCCAAAAACAGCTGTTGGTCATTAGCTTGAAGAAATCTTTTTCTGATGCATCGGTCGCCTTGTTCTTAGCTCGGTGTTCTTCATTATGTAGGGCTCATAAATTGTTCTTGATCAAATTCGATCAATCTGTGGACCGCTGTTAGCTATAGACGTGCCGCAATAAACGGGAGCAGCTGTATGACATACATACTTTGTTTATTGCTCAGATTTGGAACAGTTCGGGCGCTCTGATCCCACCTCTCAGTCTCTCGCAGCTAACGGATAGTCATGTGTAGATCATGAAGTTCTGTAGGGTATTCTAAGTATACTTCTATATCAAAGCCTACTTATGATGTTAGAGCTCCAGTGTTAGAGGCAAGCAACCATGGTGAGAAGGCGTGCAACATTAAAGTAGAGGTAATGTTTGATTCTAAACGTTGCGGAATGGAACGGCGACCACATAGCCCACCCGTAAAGGTTGTTAGCATCCAATACATGATGTAGTTAGAGGGTTTGCTGGGTCATAGTCTTCAGTATTGTGTAGCTTTTGCAATAAGTTGGGAAGCCATACGGATTCCCCACGCAGCCATTTCGATTCCTCTGTATCATGGGAAGGTCGGTGAGTAAGTCAATCTGTATTCCTGTAGATTTCAGAATGCGTCCCAACTCATACCAGGGGCAGGAAATGTAATGTGTAGGATACTAGCCTGTAATGCTTCAGCATGTTTTTCTGTAGTGTCAAAGACGTCAGCGAGTAAACAGACATACTGCCTGCAAATAAGAATCATGTTAATCCCCATGGTCTCCAGTTTAACTTAGTCCATGCGTCTGCGCGTGCTCGCTATTCGAAGCTATATCCTTTCCCGTCAAACCGAGAAGAATGCGCCTTCGGTGTAAGGAATCTTCATCGATCTTTCCATGAGCTCATATACTCATAAGAAAACGCCTTTCAGGACAAGAGTGGAATCAAAGTAAATTTCCGTTATAGGAGAAATGGACAGCGACCGATGACTAATTGATTCTAAGCTCCCCATCAGATGTTGCAAATGGAACATAAATTGATAGTTGACCTAACGTAAAGGTCATGTATTTTTCGGAGGACTGGCAATACATGATATATATTTGAATCGCTGTCACTGCTTGGAGAATCAGGTGAGAGTCCTAGCCAGTAAGTTGTGAAATATGATCGGCATTTCATTTTTCGTTGACTTTAGTGGTAGATTACATTAGAAGGCAGCTCCTCAAAACTGCTGAAATATGATCGTGATCCGCACTTTAGCAAATAGAGTCGGTGTATTATAAAAACTTCCTTAAGACCAGCAGTGTGTAGCAGAGTCAAAGGCCATTTGGTTGGTGTCATAGCATTTCAGATAGAGTTAATCGATAGATACTGCACCGTAATTGTCGCAGTGATCTAAAGAAGCGTTTGCTGCATTTTGGGCCCGTACACTCTGGCTCTGTGTGTTCTCCGTCTGATCTGATAACAATAAAGGCAACCGAGCATATTTGATGATTGTTTATATAGAGTTTTGGGTAGTTGCTGTTTGGGGCCTTGGTATGGGAACAATGATAGATTCGAGTCAGCGTAAACAACATACGGACTCATCTGCAGTTTCTCCAGTTGTTAAAGGATACCTTACTGTCTTCTTCGGACAACAAGAGTAGTTTGGTCAGTAAACAGGACTCATACACTGCTTTTCTGCTTATCTGCTGCTTGAATACTTGGCAATCGAACTAAAACATCGTTCGACAGATCTCTTGTTTTTTGTCATGTTGAAGTAAATTGAATAAGTCTGCTAATGTTCGAATTAATGTGTATGGCGTATTTCTCTCATCGGTCACAAAAAGAGATCAACATGTGTTCACACCTCCAGACAGGGAGCAGATCAGATACGCGAATAGCTGAAGAATATCTTCTACGGACCATGTGTAAACATTAACTGTAATGGGGTTGTTGTTCCTCGAAATGATCAATTTATCTAGGCTACTGGAAAGTCGATGCCCTCGAAGTTTAATGATCTGTGTAAGACTGATAGTTGTAACTCTTCCCCCCCCCCTAGCGTTTTGGTAACATGAGTAGCTTTTGCAAGAAACGCACCAACATAAAGCATTTGTCATCTGAATTTTTAATGTTTAAAACAGCACGTTTAAGAACAAGCTCTATCGGTAATGGCATGAATGAGTGACCATGATGGGGGCGTATATCTCGTTTAATCTAATCTGCATACTTCAACCTCCGACCAGCCGGACCCCTCAATTTGCCTCTTCAGCCGCCTCATTAAACCGAGAGAGCATTTAGGTGCCCACTTTCCGTAAAATCATTATAATCAGAACGCGTGTTGCTTAGTGGAGACCCATAAGATTATGCTCTCCTTAGAAACGTTTCATATTCTAAGCGAAATATCAGCTGTACTTAATCGGGGTTTTATGCTTAATGCATCAGGTATTAACGAAATAGGCGTGTGGACACTATCCCAGATAGAAGTTGGGTCATAACCTCCAATTCTGTTTCTCGTTAAAACATTTCTGTAAGTGTTCTTGCATGGCGTAGATCAAGAAGGTATCAGTGATCAATTGGTTCTTC
>JAGGCT020004036.1:1712562-1729319 GCA_017654935.2 Phymorhynchus buccinoides
CTTGTTTAATATGATCTCTAAGCCATCTAATTTCCTCATGTATTTAGATGCAAACCACCTTATATGGATGGGCGCGTGTGAACCACTCCCACTAATGGCGATTTTAAAATTCACCATGCATGGTCCGTTTAATGTTGATCATTTATAGATTGGATACCAACTAATGCAGTTCCAAACAAGGTTTTCTTTTAGAAGTTGATTTAGATTATCCGGATGAATTCCATGATTTTTCCATTAGGCAGAAATAATTCAGGTTTGGAATAGACTACAACTTTTACCCAATCCTATATACAAAACACATATGGTGTGCCATTTATAGATTAACTCAGCTATTTACGACGTGGTTTAAAAACTAACAGCTGTTCTAGAATCATCTAATTTCCCAAGACGCATTCTGAAACCATACATAATGAAGAACCTGAACGTACGAACAAATCACCGATCCGGTTCAGAGAAAAAAATTTTAACAAATGAATACGCTTGTTTTGGTAGACCTGGAAACCCGTATAAACAAGGAGTTGTTTATATCCCCATGAAACAAGGGCAATCACACTGATTTCGAGCCTAATTCTCCAGACTTCAGGCTCCATGACAGCCTTGACGGGCATATAATGAGAACGTACTGTAACACTGATACCAGTCTTTATTGGTTGCTGTTTAAATTATCCAAATTTTGATGACAGAGTTTCTTTACGACTACTTTAAACCATTGCTGCAGACTCTAAGTGTTGTACACAGATACCGATAATTTATTCTTGATATTCCGCTGAAGACTTTTCTAAAGACAGGAAGATAGAGTTAGCGAAAGGTACAGAGTCCTGGATGATCATCTTGACTATCCGAAAAGATCTCCCATTGCATTTGGTTTTTGAATAAGAGGTCGATTGGAAAATGAAAAAGAGTTGTATGGAACTATAATCAAAGAGTACTTTGGACTGATAGCAAGGTGGTATAGTGTTTCTAGTCAGACTAAGGTTATTAAAAAAGCAAAGGATCAGTATACCCTGTTGTTCAATGGTTTCTGACACACGACCACTACAAAGAGCACTGTTCGACAGCAAAACATTCTATCTGACAATGTACACGGTCAATCTAAGTTACATGATATCAACACAACGTTGTAACAATTCAAGTCACTTACTCAAACAATACAAGCGAGTATTTACATCACCGTGTTTTTTCGTAGCAATATGGTCACTGGAGAACTATTTTCATTTATCAGTAGAACTTTTTAATGTTGTGATCATACGTTTATACCTGTGGCAATCCCTTCGGAGTTCTTATTGTTATTTCCCTAGGAAAAGAGTTAATGTTTCGTTTTACTTGTTTCTGATTCTTTTTCATCGCTTCTTATTTCTTGCGGTTGTTTCAAACTTTTGCATTTTGGTAGTCGTTGTAGGCGCTTGCAGTCGATTAACTCCTCATCTGTAATTTTAGAATCTTGCAAAGCTGTTACTGATTATCAATCGAAAGAATTAAGTTTAGCCATTATTAATTGAACTATGGCTGTATGCTTTTGAAGTTTTTATTTTTATTTTGTTTGTTGAAGCAGCATAGTCATTGAAAGAAACCGAGACTGTAATGATCACAGCTTAGTGGGCAAAGCTATCATTACCCCAACACCCTTCACTAACAACCCCCAGAGAGCTTCGTCTGCTGTTCAGCACTTAGAGTTCCAAATCCCAGTATTTAATATGTTGCGGTATTAAGTATAGAAGAGTACCCCTTCCACTTTGTCTGTTTATAATTAGCATAGTCCTTTTTCCAATACTCTCTTTGTATTTCTGTAATGGTAGACAGTCTGAACTTTCTGATTTCAGGATCTTCGGCCTGAATCTTTTTCTTTGTCCATGCTCTTTACCTTCAGTCTCTTCTCTTGTAGTTTTGGTTATGATTTAATGGACATATTGTTACATTTAAGAAAAAATGAGTTATTTATTTATACCATTATCATTTTGGGAAGATTACAGATAAATGCTTTCAGTGTCTACATACCGATGAGATCTAAATTAGTAAGGTTGATGAACGTTAATTTCTTTAAGATTGGGGGGTTGTTTTTTGGATTTAACACTTATACAGTATAACTTTATCATGGATGGCACAGTCGTAATTTCTTCGCCACTGTTTTGAATAACGATAGTACTCTCAGTTGTTTCAACATTTTAAGTTTTGCCAAGAATGAGAATCCCTTTCATTATGGATGTCACTAACACCAACATGCGGGGATTCGGGATCCTCTGCTCTAACAGAACGTTCACATCTCATAGTAAATTCATCTGGTAAAACCATTTTAGGAATAGAACTCTAATTGCGTTGGATCCCTTTTGTTTACTGTCTTTTTTCTATGTAGCATTGTACGGCCTCTTTTTTAACGGTTTGATTGCTATTTCTCTCTGATGTTGTTTTGGCGGAATAAGATGATATGAAACGTCCCGATTAATGTTTACGAAAAGATTGTCATTGTCAAAGAATGTAAACGGGCTAAATTCAAACTTAATTCGCATCAATGAATGGAACTAGGTGCCAATTTGTTGTCCCTTTGCTTAACAACTTTAATTCAAACTGACCACATTGTCCAGCCCACTGCATTCGCAGTTGCTTCTAATTTGGAACCTTGTGATCACTTACTTCCGCAACGTTTATAAATAGCCATCTTTTGTGTACTCAAAGCCATGCAGTTCTTCCATATCTCTCCTTTAGATCGAAGTCCTTCTCTGTGTCTGCTAGGTCCTTCAGTTCTAAGTTACACATCTAACGGGATCAAGCAAACCGTTTGATCTGGTCACTGTGACATTATGTGGGTTTTTTTTCTTAAATTTTTTTTTATAATAAACATGCAGGCTTGTCACAGTGTACGTCTGTAACCTTTTTTTTTTATCGTTATTCTGAATCTTGAGTGAATTGGACGCCTGAAATTAATTCCTTAAACTGTAAATTTGGAAACGTTATGATTTTCATAATCCAGTATGCTGCTTTTACTGATGGGAGAACTTTTAATACAGTAAATGGCTTGGTTATCAAACACATTATTGATCCATACTCAAGATTCTAAATGGGCATCCATAAATGAATGTATTCCAAGATTAAGTGTTGTTTTTCTCCTTCAAAGTATTGGTTATTTTTTCTGTGGCTGAAAAGCTGTGTTTATTCCCCACCATTCAGTTCTAAACCCTAACATTTTGCTATTTCTCCTGCAAAGTATACCTACTCTCTCTTGCTTCTTTGAATATCAACGTGTGCTTTCCAAATTCCCTCATTAAGTTTTAGTAATGTCAAACTCCCTTAACATTTCTTTTAATAACAAAACCGTAATAACCGTCTGGTATAGTTTTTAGGTCGCTTTGTGGGTCCTCCGCCGTCCTTGTTTTTTATCCAATTATTCTTTAAAGGATTCGCTTATGTGAATCCATTTGTGAGCAAAGACTAGTCCCAGTCATCATGAAACAATCCTTTGATTAATTACTATTACTAATGGCGCCTTTTTCTTGCCCAAAGACGTAGACGCATAATTAGAAGATCGTCGTCAGCTAAAACAAAGGTTTTGGCTTCAAAGAAAATTCCTTGTGATCGTTGCAAGTGGTTGTGTAACCGAATATTAGGCTGTGTGACCCTTCGGTAGCTTGACACAACTCGGTATCTTGACACAGTTTAGAATATGTGTTTTTTTTGGAATCCCCTTTTTTAATTGTTTCATATAAAATTGGAGGTTTTTATTTTCATCATTTAACTGGGTTGTTGTTTGGGTGGTAAAAGGTTAAAACCTGGACACTTAGAACCGTTTTATTGTGACAAAAGTAGTGTTTCTTTCCCGGAATTTCATGTAAAAATGGGGATGACAAAGACCCCCAAATCCCCATTTTAACGTTCTCTGATGGTCCAATTTTTACTCTGCGCCATCGATTACGTTTTGCCGTGTGTGTGTGGTGTGTGGTTGCGTTCGTGTGGTGCGTGCTGTTTGTGTGTGTGTATGTTGTGTTGTGTTGTGTGTGTGTTTGTGTGTGTGTTTTTACTTACATTAGATGTAGTTGCTAGTATATGTTGCGCTGCTTTTTGTGTCATGGGAGTATTGTTGTATTGACTGATAATAGGCCTGCCTACTCAAATAGGATGCCATATACTTTATTTTTTGTTTGTATGTTTAGTTTTGGGGCGTTTCTTTTTCCCTTGATTTTTGCTTTTTGTTTTTCCTACTAGCATACTCAACCAGAACATCCATAATGATAATGCGTAGTCCAAAGAAACAGAGACATGGCGGTCTTATTAAGAGCGCCTGTGTATAGTAAAACAGACTTTTTAATTGTTTTTGCACTGTGTTAACGAGGGTGACCATCTTTTCCAGTTCAATGTGTATGTGGCCAGTTTAAATTCTTGTCAGTTAAATACATAAAACATGAGTAACTTCCATTACAAATTTGTTGAATGAAATCCGAGGCCTACTGACCCGAAAAAAGGAGATATATTTCATTATTTAAGACAAAAAAGCATTTTCGGGGGGGGGTATGGCAGAAATTCATTTTAGCCCTAAGTTAGAACGTTATATAAGCGCATATGGATATAAAGCCTTTTCCGTGGTCTAACACCTTCACACGCCAGAGTGTAGCCTACTTTTTTAACATAATTTGAATTACATTCCGATCTTTCATCTGACTGTTTGACTTTTTGGTGTCGTTCTGTGACATGAACTGTTGCACAACCCGTTCAGAGCTGGGAATCAGAATGTATTCTGCCAGGGCTAATTAACTGTCTAATTACAAAATGTCGTTTATTACTATAAGCAATGTAAACTCCTGTTGATTTTGCTGGTGTATGTATGACATTTGCCCATTACAACTCTCAATTCTTCTTTATATTCTATTCAATTATATAATACCTAGTAGAATTCAATGTAACTGTCCGATTATGAGTCTTTTTCTCTTCTCAAGTGTAAATGTCTGATAAAACTCCTGAAGTGTTGACCTTACTAGTTTAACGCTCTAGTCTTGCAATGAAAGTAATTCGTTGCTTGCTGTCAATTTGTGCTGGGGACATCTCCAATCCAGGTCCAGTTGATGTTACTCTTGATGGACCTGTCTATCTCCATATAAACACTCGTAGCTTAACTACACCAATCCTTCATTGGTGCATGTGAATCTGGTTTGTTTTGATATAATAACTGTATCTGATACCTGGTTCTCAATACGAACTGATAATAATGATTCTTATTCCCGGTTTCCTTCCTCCTGTCAGACGTGACAGCCTGGTGATCCACATGGCGGTGTTGCGGGTATGTTAAAACAATTTCAATTTGTAAACCTAGGCCCTGATCTGTCCTGGTCCAGATCTAGAAACTGTGTGGGGTAGAAGCTAAGTTGGGTCAAGACACTTTACTTGTAGATGTCACAAACGGCATATTCCTCAGGTATTTTTAGCATGTGCACTGTGCCAGTACTTTTTAAGTTTCGTTTTAGCCTGTCAGTGGGCAGTAGAAATTTATTAGTTTAGCGTGTTTGTGAGCAGACAAAATTAAGCTTGTGTGGTAGACGATAGTTTGTTTTGTGCAATTCATGTTGCACGCAGTGTTTGTGTTCAGTTTATTCTTGAAGGTTCGTAAGAAAGCGTATGAATGTCTGTATGCAAGTTTTGTGCACCAGTCCTAGATTTCCTTTCGTCCGTGTCTTAGTCTTGTTCTGTGCTGTTCGTTTTGTAAGTCGTCGTGTGATTGGCTAGCAGCTTTGCTCGGCTGTGGAGTTAGTAAAAACATAGTCCCGTTATGCTGGGAGTTCTAACTTTCCGATGTCAAATCACTTAAGCTTTGTCTTTCGTCGTCACCTGTCCAAACTCTTGATGTAGAGGTTCGGCAGGTGGGTCGTTTGGACCCGTTTTGTCCTTCGGGGCGGGTTGACTCGCTTCAACCGGTTGGCTAGCACATTGAAGGTCATGTGTGCCTGGGTGCTGGGCCGTTCTTCATTCTTCGTTTCTTCGTTCAGGCAGTATGCTTGGTTTGGTCAAGTTGCCTGAGTGTCCTGTCCTGTGGGCCCGTGTTCCGTGTTTTGTTGGTGCACGTACGGATCTAGGATTTGGGGCTTGCTGTGGACTGGCGTTTTGGGTGCTTTGTGGCTGTTTGGTGTGGATGACTTTGGGAACTGTGTGTCTGTGGGGAACTGCTCGTCGGTAGGGCTGGCACAGGGCAGTGTGGCATCGGAGGTCGGCTCGGCGTTCCGTTCTCTTCAGCTGGGGCGTGGGCCCAGTGTGTGGGCTTTCGTCGGATGGTCGGCGTGGGGTGCCGGGTGTTGGCCATGGGGCCACTTTGCTGTGTGAGCAGGTAGTCTGGGCTTGGCCAGCCCGGTTATGTCCTCAGTCGGTCGTCGGTAACCGGCGAAGGAGGTGATTCTTTGTGTCGGCGACGTACCTTGCCTGCGTGGAAGTTCTGTCCGTCACATCGCATGTGTGTGTAGAGCTCTCTGAGCTGAAGGCCGTTTAGCTGTGTGCGCGATGTATTCATCTTGCCGCGTAGTGCTCCTGGGTGGTTGGGTTGTGTGTATGAGAGAGGGTGCGGAGGTGTGAAATTGAAGCGTGCACGTTTGAGAAAATGGGTGATTGATGTGTGTGTGCTGCTATTATGTAATTATGATATGTAAATGGAGGATTATGTCATTTATGTTATTTGTGCGCCAATGTATATATGTATCATAACGTGTTTTTTTTGAGTTCGTACTTACTTGTTTTTTTGGTTTGTGAGTGAGTGTGTCAGTATTTTTCTCCTGGGGTTGTTTTTCTTTAAGTAAATTTTTTTTTTTTTTCTACGTACCGACCTTAGCGAGTCGTGACAGTAGGTCCATTTCATCGACCCACAAATGCAAATGTAGCTTACTGGGATCTAGTTGACCAGTCCATCCAACTGGCTGGCAGCACTCCACACAGAGATGTTATTCTAGGAGACTTTAACGCTGATTGCTCGTCCCAGTCCCCGCCACATCTTCAAAATATAATAACTACTAATAGTTTATTCCAGTTAGTCACAAAACCAACTCGCGTTACAGAAAATACAGCTACATTAATTGATTTGATACTAACGCCCTGTCCTGACATAATTCAGACAACAGATGTTTTACCACCTATTTGTAGTGTAGGCGAGAGAAAATATTCACCTAGTGAGTGATTCTGTTAGGGAGGCTCTTCCTTATGCACTTTGAAAGGGAGTTGCATGGAACAGGCTACCATGTTATGAACATAAACAACTGATGTCAGGCATGCCAGTAATTCCAATGTATTCTTCATACTACATCAGGTCAAGCATATCAAGACGCCTTCCTTGCAGGCATCACCACAAGTTAAACTGTGAATTGCTTTAAGACAGGGCCTTTTGCAATAAGGATAGTTTGTGTTATTGTATCCATTCCTGCCAGTGTAATATAGACATGCCCATCCATTTTCTCTTTTTTTTTTTTTTTTTGTTAAACCTGGTTTGTTAACAAAAGCTTGAAATGCAGCTCATAATGTATTTCTAGGCATAGTGTGCCACAGACGTAATTGTAAATCAAAGCACACACTTTGAATCTTAAAAACATCAAGTACTAGAAATATCATAGCTTGATTGTTTGAGGATTGTAAAAAGCATAAGAATAATGAAAAAATGTCTTGGATATGTCAAAACAAAATTATAAAACAAGTTATATATCCAAGCATAATATGATCTATGATTCTCAGAAATTATGATAACGTCCTAATACCACATTTCCCCCCCACAATAACATGGATTATGAAGGCAATGCTACACATAGTTGATACTCATAATTTTCCATATGTGTCTTCAAGGTGTAAGGTCCCGATAAATAATTAGGCTAATCTCATATGCGATTTTGAGAATAAGATATATATTTACCTTTCATCAAGATACTAAGAATTCAGAGATTAAAAACACAACATTTTATGTAGATACATTCAGCATTGTAAAATATGAACTAAATGAAACCAAATATTTAGGCTACGTTCTCGTTTAGCGCATTTGGTCCAGCAGGACATGTTTCTGTTTTCTTGTGATTGAAGAACAATGCACCGTCAAAGAGAAATGACTATGTTTCTGGTTACTTGTACTACATGAGAAATGAAAACTGAACAGTAGTACATTTGTCAATCTGTTTGGACTTTAAATAACCACTATATCTCTGTATCTTCCATGTGGCTTGCAGTGTTTTTCCCCACACTTTTCCCAATGCAATACATGTAAACGACATGAGTGCAAAGAGAATTCATTAAATCCCTTCAGATGAGTTTGCTTGACTTAACATGGCTGAAAAAATCATTCCATAAGGTTTAACTAGAGGGCTTATGTTTGCCTTTGGGAGCCAACATGACAGGATTCTCCCTTCCACCAGTCTTTCCCTCCCCACTTCTGGCTCTGATTGATACCAGAAGTGTTGCATTATTAATCTTTAATAATCACACAAAATAGGAATGCATTTCGTGCAGCCGTTTTCTAGTTATTTAAGATTAAAATTTACCCAAATTTGTCCATTTCCAACTCACTTCCGATTTTGGGTTTGACATGGAAGCATTGCACTGTAACTCCTGAGTAAATACCAAAAATATGATTGCATTTTGTGCAACTGTTTCCAATAAATTCAAGATTAAAAATTGGGCAAATTGGGCAATTTCTCGGCCACAATTTTTGCCAATTGGGTTTATATTAACAATTTAGCATAAGTATAGCATCCTTCAATTTTCCTGCAAATTTCAGCGTGATTCGATGAAAAATTTAAAAAAATCATAAATGGAAATAAATTAAAGTGACGCAACCCAATTTACATAAAATTGAATAACTTCCAAACTATTTAACATAATATATCGTCAACAAACACCTTTCAGACCTGGGCCAGAGTAAGGACTACAAAATCCAATAGTTAGTTTTGTGACGTCACTTCTGTTTTGGCTATTCTGTGAACCAATAAAAGCTGTTCCGGTTCATACTTTTCGTGTGCAATAATCTACCGTAAATGGTGTAAATCTACTTTAGAGTAAAGTCTGAAAATGTGAACGAAATCTTTTTTTCATTAATGACCGTTTTTGAAGTTATATGAAGATTGAAATTGTGCCGATTTTTGCGTTGTTTTCGGCCATATTTCCGCCGATATTTGCAAAATAATTAATATTCCTAATTGGCAATCACTTACTGCCCCACAGACTTCCCTTAAATCCAGTGTCTTTCTCTTTCTCTCTCTCATCTCCTCTCTCATCTCTCTCTCTTTTCCTCTCTCTCTCCTCTCCTCTCCCATGCTCTCTCTCTCTCGTCTCTCTCTCCTCCTCTGCTCTCTCTCTCTCTCGTCTCTCTCTCCTCCTCCTCTCTCTCACTCTCTCTCAATTCTCTCTCTCTCTTCTCACCCTGACGCTGATAGAGTACAGGTCCACACTGTTCGTGATGAGACGTCGCCTGCCTCTCTAACCCTGACGCTGATAGTCAGGCCTGTTCGTGATGACGTCACCCGCTCTCATCCCTGACTCTGAATAGTCAGGTCCTGTTTCGTGATTACGTCGCCCTGCTCTCTACCCTGACGCTATAGTCAGGCACTGTTCGTGATGAGTCCACTCCTGCCTCTCATACCTGACGCCTGATAGTCAGGTCACTGTTCGTGTGACGTCCCACATGCCTGTCTAACCCTGCAACGCCTGCTAGTCAGTCACTGTTCGTGATGACGGCACCTGACGGCTGAGTGTCCAGGTCCTGTTCGTGATAACGCCCCTGCCTCTCATCCCTGACCTGAGAGTCAAGGTCACTGTTCGTGATGACGTCACCCTGCCTGTCTACCTGATGCTGTAGTCAGTGTCACTGTTCGTTGATGCCGTCACCCTGATCGCTGATAGTCAGGTCACTGTTCGTGATGACTTCCCATGCCTCTCGTAAACCCTGGACGCTGATAGTCCAGGTCCTGTTTCGTGACTGACTGTCACATCCTCTCTACCCTGAACGCTGGATAGTCAGGTCACTGTTCGTGATGACTTCACCCTGCCTGTCTTACCCTGATGCTGATATCAGGCCACTGTTCGTGATCCGTCACCCGACGCTGATTAGTCAGTCACCTGTTCGTGATGAGGTCACCTGCCTCTCTAAACTACCCTGACGTGATAGTTATGTCACTGTTCGTGATTACATACGCCCTGCCTCTCTAACCCTGACCGCTGATAGTCATGTCACTGTTCGTGATGACGTCACCCTGCACCTTCTAACCCTGACGCTGATAGTCAGGTCACTGTTCGTGATGACGTCACCCTGCCTCTCAACCCTGACGCTGATAGTCAGGTCACTGTTTCGTGATGATATCACCTGCCTCTCTACCCTGATGCTGATAGTCAGGTTCACTGGATCGTGTGACGTCACCCTGCCTCTCTTACCCTGACGCGATAGTCAGGTCCTGTTCGTGATGCGTCACCCTGCCTCTCAACCCTGACGCCAATAGACAGGTCATTGTTCGTGATGACGTCACCCTGCCTCTCCCCCTCGGAGGCAGATGTTCCGGGCACTTTGGGATGACGTCACCCTGCTCTCACCTCGGAGGAGATGTTCCGGGCACTGTTGTGATGACGTCACCATGCCTCTCACCCATGCTTGCTAATGTGATGGCCCGGGTGTCATCACCCCGCGGTGGGTCGCCCAGTAAACAAACGCTCAGCAGAAAAGAGCAGATGGCGTGCGCTCTATTTTCACTCCTGGGCGATATTGTAGAAACGCCATCAGGCACCTAGTCAATTTCCTTCTATTAAAGAAGAAACTGAAAATCTCGAAGCATCAATAGACACTGTGATGGGGCACAGAAAGAATCTGAAAGACTTGATATCATTAGTTAAAGACGACAAATGTGGCATTAAAAAAATTAACTTCGTGTCATGATCAAATAAAATTGACTCCTACTTGCATGTTGACAGTCTGAAGGTTGAGCTTTATTCCACGAAAGATAACATCAAACCTTCTAAAAGAGAACCAGTCTGGAAAACGCAAACTAGGTAATTGAAATCAGACATTAAAAATGGAAATCTCGCATCCTTATGTCTGTCATACTAAACACAAAGGGCTGTGCCGGTCGGGGGCTTGTACTCGGTGAGCGATAAGCTAGCCGGAGAGTCTTGCTAGAGCCGCAAAAGAAAGTCTATAGTCCATCAGGACATACTCACTGCCATACCAACAGGACAGTATTTTAAACACACTTCATACCATCAGGGCGTAAAGTAAGAATTCGCAGGAATGGAGGGACAAAAAACACGATCATCCTTCAGCCCAGACAAACCTGACAGTGTTGACAGACACTGCTCAGACCGATTCTTCTTCCCCCCCCCCCCCCCCCCCCCCCCCCCCCCCCCCCCCCCCTTTTTCCCCCCCCCCCCCCCCCCCCCCCCCCCTCCCCCCCCCCCCCCCTGACAAACAAACCTCCAAAGCCAACCCTGATACTTTGCCTGCACAAGGCAGAAACCAAGGCCAGCACCGTGTTTGATGCGTCTGACAAAATAGAATGCCAAGGCGACTTGCACATACTTGTTTGCTTTGTGTGTGTGCGTTTGGGTCGGTGTTGTATGCATGAGAGTGTTGACATTTCTGATATGTATTGTGATATGTACTGTTGTGTGAGGTTTATGCGGATGTATGCATATGTCTACTATATATATTGTGTTTGTTTGTGTAGTAGCGGTGTGTACATGTCGGGTAACGTGTACTGCATTGAGTCACTGCATATTTATATAGTACGCACATATGCAAATGCGCAAACGCGCGCTTGCATAATACAGGGACGGAGCTACCGGGGGGGGGGGGGGGGGGGGGGGGCTGTAGGGGGCTGTAGCCTCCACCCTTTTCCTAAAAATAAAATAAAGTAAAACATTGATTGCGAGCGGCAGCTAAATTACTCGCGGTCTATACCTAGCACTCTCAGCACCACCCCTTCGTGATAGGTACTAATAGTTAATGGTTCAAACATGTTTCAATAGGGGTATTAACAGTATGGCATTAGTCCTTTATTTCATGCCCAGATTGAACCAATTTTGCTTCTCGGATTTAAAAACTTTTCTGGAGTCGCATCTCCCCGGACCTTCGATTCAATTGGCCCCAACCCTTTTTTAAAAACTTAGTCCGGCCCTGTAAACATACATATGCGCGCGCGCGCGCAGCGCACGCACACGGCACGCACGCCACGACGCACGCACACGCACACACAACACACACACACACAACACAACAAAACACACCACACGCACGCACGCGCACGCACACGCACGCACGAACACACAAAAACACACACACACAACACACACGCGCGCGCGCGCCACGCACGCACGTACGCACGCACACACGCGCACGCACGCACGCACGCACGCACACGCACGCACGCACAGCACACACACGCACACGCAAGCACACAAACACACACACACACACACACCACACCACACACAAAGCGAACAAACATTGAATCTCGGCAACCAGTTCAATCAATGAAAAGCAGAAGCGCAACAATGAATTGAATGAAGCTGAAGGAATTGGAAGGGAGGGTTGAGAGGGGGGGGGAGGAGGGGGGGGGAGGGGGGGGGGGGGGGGTGGGACGGGGGGGGGCGGGAAGCGGTATGGGGGGAATGGGGGTAGGGGGGGTTTTTTTATATGGAATTGACAGTGGGAAGGGGAGGGAAGTGTGAAGGTGGGTCTGAATGACAACTCAGTTAGGGTGTGAGATTAAACTGAAAAGGGAGAGATCCCTGGTCTTCTGTGATTTGTTTTTTTACCGAAATTATGTTCGTTTGTTTTATTTACGTTGATGATATGAGATAGCGTCCATCGTGACGGCATGCACACACACACACACCACAACACACACGCACACGCACGCACACGCACGCGCACGCGCACGCACGCACACACACACACACACACACACAAAAGCTTGTCAACTTATTCTTTAACCTCAATAAAATGATTTGAACTGACGTGACAACACACACACACACACACAAACACACACACCACACACACACCCACACACACACAACACACATACACACACACACAGGCGCACGCACGCCCACGCACAGGACCACCACACAAAACACAGACACACAGAGCCTCACCACACACACACCACACACACACAACACACACACACACACAAGCTGCATGCACCCATACTCACCACTCTATTCTCTCTCTCTATCTCTCTTTCTCAGGACACACAACACACCACACACACAAACAAACAAATACACACAACACACACACACACAACACACACACACCACGCACCGACGCCACACACGCACACGCCACCGCACACCACGCCACACACACACACACAAATACACACCATTCAATGTTATATCCTTTTAACCCATATTGGGGCATGGAGAATTCATTAAACACACACACACACTGTGACACACATACAGACTACCATGTTTCACAGCAGAGAGAGAGAGAGAGAGAGAGGAGAGAGAGGAGAGAATGGAGAGCTGAGAGAGAGAGAGATGGAGAACCTGAAGAGGAGAGAGAGAGGGAGAGCGAGAGAGAGAGAGAGATGTGAGCGTTGTGTGTGTGTGTGTGTGTGGGTTGGGTCGTGTGGAGTGTTGAGTGTCTGTTCGATGTGTGTGTGTGTGTGTGTGTTGTGGTGTGTGTGTGTGTGTGTGTGGTAAGTTGAGCAAGGTAGCTGTGAAAAAGTTTCTGGAGACCCGCCCCCCCAACCCCCCACCCCTTGAACAAAAGTCCGACGGTAGCGGAAATCCGGGTGGAAGGATTCTCGGCTGCCAAATATCCTGTCCTAACGTTAGAATCTATGCCAGTTCCTGGGCCCCGGTGAAACCCCCCTTGGATCACTTTGTCCGCCCTGCCAAACTAAACATGGGTGAATAGATACATGCTCTTTGATTACATTCAGTATAGCGCACAAAGAAAACCATGGAAAATATATCAAATTCGTCCGAGGATATTCTTCGCTTAAATTGAAGCAAAACCACCCAAAACGCCTTCACTTAATTAACCCATTCTCTCTTCTGGCTTTCCAGGGTAATATGGCCATAATGGGTAAGGTGCGTATGTGTCTGCAGTTTGGTTTCAGTTTTCAATGGTCTCCCGACCATTCCGAGTTCTCTCTTTCTCAGACGAGCTCAAAGGAGATAAATATTTGGAAGATTATTTTTTAAGACAAAAAAATAGCAGATGATAGAAAGCAAATGTGGTCAAAGGCAGAGTAAAGGAGTGGCAACTTAGAGGAAGGTACAAGCACATAGCTTCCAGGAGCGGTGGACTATTTGTTTTACAAAAAGACCCCCCCCCGGTATCCCACGGGGAGGGGACTCGTGGAGGGGTCAGGACGCCTAGCTCCTCGTAGGAGGCACGAGGCACCACCCCTGCCCCAAAACACCCAGTAGAGCGCAAAGCGGTTACATTGAAGTGGTCTAGACAGTGTCTTGGGAAATGCATTTGAAAATCTAAATATTATTAGCCATTCTTCTTCTTCTTCTTGTTCTTCTCTTCTTCTGGTTAAGTGCTGCACAATCAACAACTTGTTTGTATGGCCTATTTCGTCGAGAGTGACGAAGGAGCGGATTAAACAAAAGAATAAATAAAAATAAAATTTAATAAATAAAATAAAAAGAGAGAGAGAGCAAAGGAAAAATTAGAGAAAACCCTAATCTACAATGACCAAGCCAGCTGGTTCTCACTGTGGATCCCCAACATGATGCTGCGTCTAAACAGGAACTGTGGAAAACGAAAACAGTAGATTGGCAGAGTCGTATATAAACTGTACTCCAAGTACAAGGCAAACATTAACATAATTATCTGTATTGTTAAAAAAAATCGGGACTTTACTGGTGTTGGCACTGCCTCCGGGCATTGCTTCCAGAATCGTTCCCACCATCTTTATATCTAGTAATGTCTGCATATGGTGTCTGGTTCCAGACCTAGTGACTTTAAACCATTTAATTTTTATTCATCAAGGCAAAATAGCTAAAAAGAATAAAAAAATGATCTCCCTTGTCCAGTGAGTTTTTGTTTTTGGCACAAGCCACAAACCTATAACTCCTTTTGTCGGTCCAAAATTGTCGCACATATTTTCCAAAATTGTCGCACATATTGTAAAGAGAAAGAAAAGTAGGGTCGGGTACGACAAGGGGGCTAGAAACTACCTTGGGTTATGGGAGGGGGGGGATATGGTAGGGCGTTTGGTCCGAGGGGGGGTTGTCATGATCTGAGCGAGGTGCCCGTTGGTTTGATGAAAATTGGAATGTTTTACGTGGTCTCGGTCATAGACACATATGGAACACTTGTAAATACAAAGATGGTGGGAACGAGAATACTGCATGAGGCAATGCCCGGCTGGAGGCAGTGCAACACCAGTAAAGTAAAGTCCCGAGTTTTAACAATATAGATAGGTTCCTGTTGTTTTGTAGCCATAAACCACGCCTCGGTTACACTTCATCGGCTATGGTACCGCCACATTGTGTTGGTATTTTAGCAGTCCTTACGTATGGAAATATTTGTTTACTGAACAGAGCACAATCATGAATCTTCATTTTAAAGCGTACAAAAAAATAAACATAACGTAATACAGACACTACAACAGACACGACATGTATGCAGTGCTACTTTCGATGAATATAAAGTAGGATAAATAGCTTTAAATGTTTTCCAAAAGATATAAAAAGTTACGAAAAGGTGCAGAGACAACATTCTGGTTTACAGATTAAAATGATTTGAAAAGCCAGGGGAGGCGACTCAGTGTATGTAATGTGAGACTTCTGGGCCGTGTAGGCGGGTAAGGAAAACTAGATACGAGGCTCGGTACTGGGAGGAGAAGCATATGCAGTCTTAGGTGGAAGATGTACAGAGGCTTGTTTGATGCCGAAAAATTGGATGTGTGTGTGGGAACGGGAGCAGAGAATTGAGGGGGACGGTGTGCGGCGGCCGGGTAGGAGGCATTGAGTATTCTACATATTTCACACTTTATTTTAGGAATTCTTGACCGCACGGCGATGCCACTTGTTTGTAGTTTGAAATAGTCGCTTGCCAACAAAACGATTGCGAATTCCGCGCTTGTTTTTTTAATATATAGTTCTAGGGTCATTGCGGGGTTGTGGGTTTTTGTGCTAAAAACACATCCTACATCAGGTAGGGCAATATTCCAAAATTTTTAGTCATTTTACAAGGAAGAAAAATATTCCAGCCCGCCGCCCGTTTTTTTTTCGCTGTATCAACTTCACTTGAAACAGAAATATTAGATTCAAAAAAATTTTTTTTTTCAGTATTTTTTGCTTGAACACCCCATCCCTTTTGCATAGTCGGGGTGTTATTTTTGTGATTGTTTTGTTGTGTTTGGTTGTTGTGTTGTTTTGTAATATTAAAATGAATTATTACTGGGTTTCACATTGATATGTCTTTTTTCATTTTTTACCAAATCTGACTATCACGGGCCGCATCTAGGAGGTACAGAAGGAACCAGTTCTACCTCAAGTTTTTCCGGTCAAGATCTGTTGAGTAAGTTTTTACGCCCTGTGAAGTGCAGAAATGTTTTATCAAACACACACACACACACACACACACACAAACTCTCTCTCTCTCTCTCTCTCTCTCTCTCGTTCCTCTCTCTCTCTCTCTCTCTCTCTCTCTCTCTCTCTCTCTCTCTTCCTCTCTCTCTCTCTCTCTCTCTTGAGTATATGTATATAATGGTGTGTCTTTCGTCATTTATGTTTTGTCTTCTGTCAGTGTCTGTAAGTTGGAGTCTTTTGCTAAGAAAGTAAGGCATTAGCGTATT
>JAGGCT020004036.1:1729819-1746543 GCA_017654935.2 Phymorhynchus buccinoides
AATGCCTTGTGTTCAAGACGGTAAATGCAACTATCACAATACACAATCAATGCAGTGCAGTCATTATTAACACGCCCATTAGCCAATCAAATACAGCATCATTATTAACACGCTATTGGGCCTCTGAAGGATGGCACAAGGTCTATATCTGCCACGTAAATATCATTTATGTAAACGCATAGCATTCTTGTTTGTATTGTATATATTTAGCACCTATAGCAAAACAACTATTGAAATTTTAAACACCATTTTGTCATCAGTGTGTGTGTGTGTGCGTGTGCGCGCTCAACATATAGTGATTTTCCTAACTTAATCCCTTTTGTCGCCGCTCTTTGCACCACACTGATTTGAGCACCCATGTCACGAAAAAGGGCATCATGAGGGTCTGTTATCTGATGTTCTTAATGTTGGGGAGGTAAGAATAGGCCCTATTTTATGGACGTCGCAAAGGAATCCACATAGTGCAGATGAAATCTTTTCCTCTACCCAGATGAATCGTTTCTCTACCCAGGTAGGTTTATGAGAAGTTTGGGCTGAAAATGGCTGGCGTTGAAAGGTTTTAGCAAGATCTTTCAGATACTGACAAGTAAAAAACGGAGCTATCTTGTCAGAGGTTTGCACTCTTTTGTACTTTCTGGTACAAATCAATTAGAACGAATCTTGGTTCGTTTTCTACATTTGACCTTTTTGGGTGTAAGGGACAAGAATAACAACGAATCTACTTCACTGCCTTGGATGAAAACAAGGTTTTCTCTTCATCTTTCTCCTTGATCTTTCTGCAGCGTTTGATACTATTTGACCACTCTATCATCAGGTTCTAGACTTCACACCTCCTTTGGTCTATCTGGGGCTGTTTCTTTCCGGTTTTCTTCCTACCTCTCTAATCGCACACAGACGTTGTTGTCATGGGTCGCCACTCTTCCAAAAGGTCTTCATTTCGGTGTGGCCCCAAGGTTCAGTCTTAGGCCCTTCCTGTTCTGGTCTTTATACCCAACCCTCTCGCCACCATCATCAACCAGCTTCTCTTCAAATCATAGCTTTTCTGTGAGAATCGCTGTACTTTCTGCCGCACCTGAGTCGTTAGATCAAAGTGATTTATTCGTCTAATTGTGATTTCGGCTGTTAAAACATGGATGTTCTATAACAACTGTAGCTAAATGCTTAAAAGACACATGATTCTTTGTACCCTTTCAACACACAATTAACACGCAGGTTCTCCCAGGTTGTTATCCCATGATGGCCTGAGATCAAGCTAGTCTCATCTGTCCGCATCTAGGTGTCACTTGGCCAAACACTTTCTTTGCAAACACATGTTTCCAATGTTTGCAGTCTTACTATCTAGAACTTCGAAGAATTAGTTCAATCCGCCGTTTCCCTCTCTCAATAAGCCCTGAGACTCCGAGTATAAAGCTTTGTTCTGTCTCGCCTTGACTACGTAACTCTCACTCGCTGTCTGTCCCATCAACTCTTCATCTCTATCTCCAATGCTGCCCGTCTCATTTACTTTCTCGCTCCCCTAGGTACGATCATATCACTCTGGTTCTCTTCGTTCCCCTTACATTGGCTCCCGTTCAATCACGTTCGTCTTCTGATTCTCGTCTCCTTTCCTTTCCCTCCACCCATCTCAATCTGCTGGCGCAACGTTCTTTTTTCTGTCATACACCATCTCTTTGGAATTATCTGCCTTCTCGCTCTCCGACACAAAAAAACTCAGTCTCCTCATTCAAACCTTACTCCTTAAAACCCATCTTTTTCCTGCTGCACCCTAAATATTTGATCAGTTGTCTATCGTTGTGTGCACGTGAGGGCGATAGAATAGAGGTTTGTGCAGTGTTTTGTGGTGTGTGTGGTGTGTGTCAATTCAGTCAAGTCAAGTCAAATTCTCTTTTATGAGATAAAAGAGTAAGCTTGATAAAGCTTTTTTACGGTCCTGTGTGTGTGTGGTGTGTGTGTGTGTGTGTGTGTGTGGTGTGTGTGGTGTGTGTGTGTGTGTGTTTGTGTGTGGTGTGTGTGGTGTGTGTGTGTGTTGTGTGTGTGTGTGTGTGGGTGTGTGTTGTGTATGTGGTTTGAGCATGCATATTGAGTCATACATAGTGTCTTGTGTTGTGTCTTTGTTTTGTGGGTTATGTGTGCACGCATGTGTATGTGTGTGTCTCTATGCATGTGGGTGTATCTGTCTACGTGAGTGTATTTGTATGTGTATCCGCTAACGTTGGTGTATGTGTGTTGGTGAATGTGGTCATCCATGCAACTCGTTGCTATGGGCTTACTGAATGAAAGATGAATAATGATCAGTGTGGATACTGTGAGCGTGCGCGTGTACTTGTGTGTGTGTGTGTGTGTGTGTGTGTGGGTGTGCGTGTGCGTGCGTGCGCGTGTGTGTTGTCTGTGTGTGTGGTGTGTGTGTGTGTGGTGTGTGTGTGTGTTGTGTGTGTGTGTGTGAGAGAGAGGATGAGAGAGAGAGAGAGAGAGAGAGAGAAGAGAGAGAGAGAGAGAGAGAGAGAGACGTTTTGCATTGTATATGCGTTGTTGCTGGTTTGTGTTAGTCTTAAATGCTATTTTTGTTGATGAATAATTGATTGTAAGCGCTTTGGGCTCATTTTTGGGAAGCGCTATTAAATGTACTACTATTATTATTATTATTATTATTATTATTATTATTAGTATTATTGTTAATGTATCAGTACGGAACCCTCAATAGATATGTCATCGTTTTTCGTCCAGCATACTAAGTTTTTACAATATTTTTATGTCTTTACTTCTACTAAACCACGTGTTTATAGACAACCCAACCGTGGACACCTTTTTTCCTCATTGGAGGCCGGCTTTTGCTTTTATATACCGGCCGATTCTTCAAAAATGTATCATTCTAACTTTGCAGAGAATCAAAGTAACAACATCAAACATGTCTGCAGAGTAAAGGAGAAAAGTCCTGGGAAATGGGGGCGCTAACGCGTCACCGAAAGGTGCTTCGGTGACATATCCAGGGATAATAAGCCAAGCCCGCTATCCGTCGTCTGTGCACGTCGTGGTGGAGTCAATCGCATCTCGGGGCTCATCTACGAGGAGACCCGTGGCGTACTCAGGTATGTTCTTGGAGAACTTGATCCGTTATGCTGTCACCTACACCGAGCTCGCCAAAGGAATACCGTGTTGGAACCCGCCATGGACGTGGTGTGTACCCCTCAAACGCCAGGGCCGCACCCTCTACGGGCTTTGGTGTTTTAGGTCCACGAAACCTCGCCTTCGATCTTAAGAGATCAAAACAACTCGAAAAGCCCTTTTAAAGGGCTACCCTTTTTCCCAAGTGGTCAGCACCTGTCGTTGCAATAGTTGATTTACATTTTAGTCTTAAGTGTCCAACCATGGAGCTTCTACCATAGTGATTGTAGCGTCCCATTCGTTTGGATCATTAAAGAAGGAGATTGTAAAACGCCCATTCTACCAGGGTAAGAAGCCCATGCCAATTAACTCGAATATTAAAACCATTTCGTTACTTTACAATGACTTAAATACCTCATTGACATTTCATGATGTGTCAACAAGATGAGTTTTTGAATATTTATTGACCTTTTTTTTTCGTTTATCTCTTTTCTGTCCTTGGAAAAAGTGAAAATAATTCTTTAGATTTTAAATCTTATTCTATGTGGCTTTTGACCATACTTTCTTTTTCACAACACTTTTGATTTGTCCGCTTTGAATAGAAGTCAAATGTTTAGCTTCGCAACTGCTTCATGCACTCACAACCGATTCGGAATCTTTATTGTCAAATGTTTAAATACACAAATTGTTTCTTTATCCTCGAATGATTCCTTAGCACAGAGGTAGATGCGTGTTTCGTAGGGTCCCGTTCTAGTTATGTCGCAGCACGAGTTCGATACTGGTCAAGAGTCAATTTTTTTTTATTTCTTATTTTTGTTAGTGTTGCTTCCTTTTCAGTTGCGCGCACCGTATGCGCATTTGTTTTTTGTATGTAATCGAGAATAAACTGTAGATTGCAATCCGATGCTGTTTTGTATTCTAAAATCTTGAACTGAAGCAGACTATAACTTAGTCGACATTGGCAAGATCTAATATGCTTAGATGGTCTCTGTCTGTCTGTCTGTCTGGCTGACACTGATCGCCAAAGCCGTTGTTTTTTTTCTGTTTTCTGTACCCCTTCCCTCTCACCTATTTCCTGTCCTTTCAACCTGTCTGTCTCTATGTTCCTGCCTGTCTGTCTCTATGTCCCCTCTCTGTCTCTGTCCTGTCCCTATGCTGTCCCACTTTCAGGTCTGTCTCTGTTTTGACACTGAATTGATTAATCTGTTCCCTTCTCCCCAATACCCCTGACACTATGCCCTCTCTGTCCCTGTTTGTCTGTATGTTGCCGTCTGTCTGTCCTCTCCCTCTCTCTGTGATCTCATAAAATTGTGTGTATCAACGCGTGCAGACCACTAATTTGGTTCTGGAATGTCTGCCTGATCTGTCTGCCCTGCTTCCTGTCTGTCTCCCTCTTCAGCGGTATCTCCGTGTGTGTGGTGTGTTTGTGTGGTGTGTGTGTGTGTGTGTGTGTTTGTGTGTGTGTTTGTTTGGTGTGTGTATGTGTGTGTTGTGTGTGTGTGTGGGTTTGACTGTATAGTATGTGGGGTGTGTGTGTGTGTGTGTGTGTTTGTGTGTGTGTGTGTGTGGTGTGTGTGTTTGTGTGTTGACTCGGTGTTTGTGTGTATTGTGAGGGTGTGCGCGTTGAGGCAACACTGGAAACAGACAGAGTCGTCCTAATGGGTCTCAGGGGCTTTGCCTCAGGCACTAACCGCTTCCGCCAATCAATGTCTGCCTCCCAGCTGTCCGCATAGCCCAACCGCTGGTGTCCAACCGCTGACGGCCTGCCTTGCACAGTGAAATCGCCCCTCCCTATCATCTATATGAGTGGGGTGATATAGAACAACACCGAACTCGCGTTTCTGATTTCTGTCTCACACCAGCTCACTCTATGCTCTCTCTTTCTGTCTGTCTCTAGGTCCCTCTCGGTCTGTCTGTCTCCTGATTCCTTCTACTGTCTTCCTGACTTGAAACTGAGTTGGTTTTTTCTGTTTTCTGTCTCACTCTATGCCCCTATGTAGATGTCCTCTATGTCCTCTCTTTCTGTCTTACGTCCTCTCTGTCTCTGTCTGCCTATCTGTCGTCTCTATGTTCCCTATCTGTCACTGTCGTCTCTGTCTTTGGTTTGACACTGAATTTGATTTCTATGTTCCTCTGTCTCCCAACTCTGACTCTATGTCCCTCTCTGTCTCTGTCTATCTGTCTGTCTCTATATGTCGCTTCCTATCTGTCCACTGTCCAGTCTGATCTTTGGTTCTGACACTGAATTGATATTCTCTGTCCCTGTCTCCCAGCCTCTGACTAATGCCCTCCTCTCTGTCTTTTGTCTGTGATGTGTGACGGTCCTGTCTGTCCTCTTCCTGCTTGCCTGTCTGTCCACCTCTTCAGTGTGTGGGTGTTGTGTGTGTGTGGTGGTGTGTGTGTGTGGTGTGTGCGTGCGTGGTGTGCGTGTGCGCGTGTGTGTGCTACAGTTGAGAGCAGACACTGATAAACACACACACACACACACACACACACACTACACAACACACACCACACACACACACACACAGAGTCCGGAGAGAGAGAATGCGTTTCTCGACCACGCTCCCTTTAATAGGAACTTTAGAAGGCTCTAAGATTTATAATGATATTAATAGGTCTCACACTATATCGATGCGAATATCGGCCATAGATCTTTTATTTAGGAAAAATATTTGCAGACATATGATACAGAGAGAGGAACACGGTGAAATACCAACCACCCGCAAATACTGATCAGCCCACGTTTGCTTGAACTTTCAGTGATCGGATTGGAACCAGTGTTTTCAACGGGTTTATGTTATGGCCGTTTGGCGACAGAAACAAACGCGAAACGGAACCTGAATGATTGAGCCAAAGGTGATATCTTTCTTTCTTTTTTTTTACAGTGAACTGGTGCACAATCGTGTCGCAAATGGTAGAACTTGAAAGACAGGCTTCTGAGACTCACCGTTGAATTGTTGGAAATCCCCGCCAGAGTAAAGCGTGTATAAAGGTTGGAAACGCACCAGTCTGAGCTTTCAGTCGTCTCTTTCCGCCGTATTCACAAGCAGAAGAAGACAAGCGTTCCAGTCTATACAACTCTCAACTCTACAAATCGCCTTATCATGGCTCGTACCAAGCAACGCTCGCAAGTCTACTGGAGTGAAAGCTCCCCGCAAACAGCTGGCTACCAAGGCGGCCAGGAAGAGGCGCTCCAGCCACAAGGCGGATTGAGAAGCCACACGCGCTACAGGCCCTGCGACCCGGGGCCCTGCGTGAGATCCGTCGCTACCAGAGAGCATCCGAGCTGTTGATCCCCAAGCTAACCCTTCCAGCGCCCTGGTCCCGCGAGATCGCCCAGGAGCTTCAAACAGGACCTGCGTTTCCAGACTCAGCCGTCCATGGCCCTGCAGGGAGCCAGCGAGGGCTACCTGGTGGTCTGTTTTCGAAGACACCAACCGTTGTTGCCATCCACGCCAAGCGTGGACCATCATGCCCAAGGACATCCAGCTGGCACGCCGTAATCCGTGGCGAGCGCGCTTAGCTCTACTTTGAGCCTAGCTCCTTAGACAACCCCATTAGCGTTCGGGTCCTTATTCAGACCCCGCAGATCCCGAGTGGTCACGACTCGTTGCATGGTTACTGTTACAACATCGAATCAATGTGAATATTGCAAACCTGCAACAAGTGCAATAATGCTATAAATTCAAGAGTGATTTTTAGCATTGTTGTTGAAGCAAAACTAAGTTTTCTGGCATGCGAGTGATTCAAACGAATGCTAACTCATTCAAAGTGGCACCCTGCGGGTGAGCTGTTGGCAAGAAACACATCAAGATCACGACAACACCATTTACAGGATTGCCAACACTCACTTTCTCTGTTTTGTAGAATGAAATCGGTGGTCTTCCTTGGCGGACCTACCAGCAAGTTGGATGTTCCAGTGAAGACACACACTGCTTGTCTTTTACTAATGTCTGCCTGAGTTATGCCAAATCGTTTGCACAAATGTCCACATACAAAGCCTTTTCCTTTTTGTAAATTATGTTTTTATATACAGTTTACCAAAGACCAGTTTCATTCACAACTAAGAAAATAGCTCCATGTTTCTTGTTTTTTACTGGCACTGCCAAATTGAAAAAGCTTCACCACTTTTATTAGTGGCCTCCACCCACCACAATCCAAAATGGTTTCTAACATCCGCCAGGGAGGAATCCGCCGTTTTTAGGGTTTGATTTCTAGGAACCAGGAGCAAAATGACTGTTCATCCTTGAAAAGGACTGTCTTTCTGGTGACCTGACGTTTTCTTGCAAAAACTCTCCGTCAGGGGTCCCCTTTCATGGCAGGGCTACGGTTTCATTTTTCACCTTGCTTGAAGTAAAACCAATTTTTGTTCTCTAAATTTGTGACTACTGAGGTGGCTGGCTACTTTGTAATTTTGATTCTTGACAAACAATTGCTGTAACAAAACCATACAACAAAAATAATTAGGCCTATGCGTTTTTGTTTTTTGTTTTAAATGGGATGCTCAGTTTTTGGTGTGCAAATTGGGTTTTTTTTTCCCGTAAAACCATCTAAAGGATTTACTTTGATTTGCGAATGGTGTAGTCAAATGAACGCGCATGCGCGCGTGCGCTGCGCACGCACGCCACGAGCACCACGCAACAGCTGGCCGCACATCACACTCACGCAACACGCACACGACGCACACTCACACACCAAACACACACACACACACTACAGCTCCCACAAGCCGTGAGAAGATGGAGAATGAGTGCAACTAGGATAGTAAACTGCTGGATAACTCTAAAAGACCCAGAGAGTAACTGATTATACAGATGGACAATCGAAGGCACATAAACTTGACAAACGTGTTGCAGCTTTCCTTCGCAAAAGAAAGGATGACACAATGCAGCACCAGACTGACCGACAGCACAACTGGTCGTCCGTTATCACGCACTGGCTATATAACACTCTGTGGTCAGCCCACATCAAACAGAATAATTATTGCCGTCCATGGTCAGTCCGTTATCAAGCACTGGCTGAGATCTCGGTTGATGGGCGGGTCAGAGTTGGGGCAGACGGAGGTGGGGAGCGATGGTGTGAGAGGGGTGTGGAACAGATTTAACTCAAGTAGAAATTCATTTTGAACTGCTCTTATGGCCATACTAATCACATCAGATCAGATAATCCCATAGTATTCGAAAAGGTCCTTGGATCTTATTCTAGATTTTTTTAATAGAAAAACAGATTTGGACATGTGATGCCAAGCATGATGGTTTTATGTCACTAAAATTGCAGTTGTCATTGCTTACGTAAGTTGTCGGACTAAAATTTATTTAAACACGCATAATGCGTGTGCAAGTTTGGTAATCATAACTATGACTTAACGGTCCATATCAATCAATGAGAATCGGTGACCCCACTTGGGAAAATGGGTGGCCCTGAAAAGGGCCTGATTTTGAAAGCAAGCAAGCAGCCCTGGTTTTTTTCAGCTCAGGCTTGTACTTGCTGCTGTGACTTGGTGACCGCCTTGTCCCCTCGCTCACGGCGTGCTTTGCCGACTCGCCAGGCAGCAGCAGGCGCACAGCCGTCTGATCTCGCGGCTGGTGATGGTGGAGCGCTTGTTGTATGGGCCAGTCTCGGGCTTCGGCGCGATCCTTTCGAAGATGTCGTGCACGAAGCTGTTCATGATGGACATTGCCTTGCTGACTGATAACCCAGTGTCAGGGTGCACCTTCTTTTAGCACCTTTTAGATTTAATGCATAGCTTTCCTTCCTCTTCCTCGTGCGCTTCTTTCCGCCTGTGCGAACGGCCTTGGCTTTTCCGCCTTTTTGGCGCCTTTGAACTCACTTTGGGTGGCATGGGCTCACGTTGAACGCTTTCAATACGATAAACTAGAGCTACTCTGTCGATTGACGTTTGTGTTAAGTGACTCAGAAAAACGTGAACTTTTGGTTTTGTGTTGCTGGCCTTGCTTCCTGGTGGTCAACATAGAGCAAGATGATGGGCTGACTACAGTCCAACAGTTTAACATTAGAGTTGCATAAAAAGGCTCGAGACAGTGTGCAATCAGGCATAAATGCTCGCTTCGCATCAAGGGTGGTTCGTCCTTAGCAAATTGTTCTTCCTCACAACCACATACTCTCTCTCGTCATGTCTGGACGTGGAAAGGTGGCAAAAGTCAAGGGCAAGAGCAAGTCCCGCTCATCCCTCCATGGACTCAGTTCCCCGTGGGTCGAATCCACAGACTTCTCCGTAAGGCAACTATGCTGACCGTGTAGTTTGCGGGCCGCTCCTGTTTACCTGTCGGCTTTTCATGGAGTACCTGGCCGCCTGAGGGTGCTGGAGTTGGCGAGGCAACAGCTGCCCGTCGACACAAGAAGACCCGAATCATCCGCTCGCCACCTGCAGCTGGCCATCCGTAATGACGAGGAGTCAACAAGCTGCTGTCCGGTCCACCAATCTCCCCGGGAGGCGTGCCGGCCCACATCCCGGCCGTGCTGCTGCCCAAAAATCGGCAGGCCCAAGACTTCCAGCGGAAGGCTTGAGAAGACCATCCTGCCAGCTAGCCCCTTGCTATCCCATTTAAAGGTCCTTTTCAGGAACCACCCGATATTCCTAAGTGGGACACTCATCTCGTTGCATTGCCTTAGGGTTGTTATGCACAATCCAGCAAAAAACAACACAATTCCTTATCATTCCATGATAGCTTTCAATTGTTTACATAAACCAGCTAGGTGGTTTCATGTTTGTTTCAATCCTTGTGTTCAGACGGTTAAATGCAACTATCACAATACAACAATCGAATTGCAGTGCAGTTTCATTATTAACACGCCATTAGCCAATCATACGTTCAGTCTTATAACATTACAACACGCATATTGGCCTCTGAAGAGGCAGCAGGTCTAGTGCGGACCACGTAAATATCAATTGTAGGTCGCATAGCATGCTTGTTTTGCTATTGTATATATTTAGCACCTTATAGCAAAGAGACAACATTGAAATTTAAACACCATTTTTTGTCATCATTGCTGTGTGTGTGTGCGTGTGCCGCGCAACAGAATGAGTGTTTGTTCTAACTTTAACCCTTTTTGTCGCCTCTTGGCACCACAATGATTGAGCACCCATGGTCCACTGACAGGCATCAAATTGAGGGTCTGTTTATCTGATGTTCTTAAATGTTGGGAGGTAAGAATAGGCCCTATTTTATGGACGTCGCAAGGAATCCAAATAATTGCAGATGAATCTTTCTTCTACCCAGATGAAATCTTTTGTTCTCTACCCAGTAAGTTAGGTTTAATGAGAGTTTGGGCTGAAAATGGCTGGCGTGAAAGGTTTTAAGCAAGATATTTTTTCAGGTACTGACAAGGTAAAAAACGGAGCTATCTGTCAGAGGTTTTGCACTCTTTTGGTACTTTCCTGGTAGGCCAATCAAATTAGAACGAATCTTGGGTTCGTTGCTAATTTGACCTTTTTGGGTGTAAGTACAGAAGATAACGAACGATCGTACTCACTGCCGTGGATGAAAACAAGGTTTCTCTTCTCTTTCTCCTTGATCTTTCTGCAGCGGTTTGATACTATTGACCACTACTATCCCTCAGTTCTAGACCTTCACACCTCCTTGGTCTATCTGGGGCTGTTCTTTTCCTCGGGTTTTCTTCCTACCGCTCTACTCGCACCAGACAGTTGTTTCAATGGTTCTCCATCTCTTCCAAAGGTCTTCAGTTCGTGGTGCCCAGTTCAGGTACTTAGAGGCCCTATCCTTTCTGTTCTTTATACCCAAACCTCTCTCCAACATCATCAACCATCATTCCCTTCTTCAAAATCATAGCTTTTCTGCATGATAGGATCACTGTACATTTCCCTGCCCCACCCTGAAGTCAGTTATATCAAATGATTTATCTTCTAAGTTGTGCATTTCTGCTGTTAAAACATGGATGTTTCGATAACAAACTGTACTAAATGCTTAAAGACAGCATTCATTCTTGTACCTTTAACCACACCATTAAAACTCAGGTTTCTCCCAGGTTTATCCACATTGATGGCACTGAGATCAGCTATCGAGCTCTGTCCGCAACTAGGTGTCCCCTTTGGCCTCAACCCGTTCTTTCAACAGCTGTTTCCAATGTTTGCAAGTCTTACTATCTAGAACTTCGAAGAATTAGTTCAATCCGCCGTTTCCTCTCTCATATGCCCTGAGACTCTAGTATAAGCTTTTGTTCTGTCTCGCCTTGACTACTGTAACTCACTTCTTGCTTGTCTGTCCAGCACCTCTCATCTCTAAGGCTCCAAATGCTGCCGTCTCATTTCTCGCTCCCCTAGTACATCTAGTCACTCTGGTTCCTCGTTGCCCTACATTGGCTCCCATTCATCACGTTCGTCTTCTGATTCCTCGCTCCTTTCCTTCCCTCCACGCCGTCCTCAATCTGCTGGCCAACGTTCTTTTCCTGTCAAGCACCATCTCTTTTGAATTATCTGCCTTCGCCTCTCGACACAACTCAGTCCTCCTCATCAACCTTCTCTTAAACCCATCTTTTTCCTCTGCACCCTAAATATTGATCAATTTGTCTATCGTTGTGTGCACTGTGATGGACGTAGAATAGAGGTTTGTGCAGTGTTTTGTGGTGTTGTGTGTGGGTCCAAGTCAAGTCAAGTCAGTCAAATGATCTTTATTGACGATAAAAAGATGTAAGCTTGATAAAGCTTTTTTACGTCCTGTGTGCTGTGTGTGGGTGTGTGTGTGGTGTGTGTGTGTGTAGTGTGTGTGTGTGTGTGTGTGTTGGTGTGTGTGTTTGTGTGTGTGTGTGTGTGTGTGTTGTTTGTGTGTGTGTGTGTGTGTGTGTGTGTGTGTGTGTGTGTGTGTGTGTGTGTTGTGTATGTGTGTAGCATCATATGAGCATACAGTGTGCTTGTGTGTGTCCTTGGTTTGTGGGTTATGTGTGCAGCGCATGTGTATGTGTGTGTCTGTATGCATGTGGGTGTATCGTCTACGTGATTGTTTGTAATGTGTATCCTCACCGTTTGTGTATGTGTGTTGGTGTATGTGGTCCCAGAAATCCATGCACTCAGTTGCCTATGCTTACTGAATGAAAGATGATCATAGTCAGTGTTGATAGAATTGAGAGTGCGCGTGTACGTGTGTGTGTGTGTGTGTGTGTGTGTGTGTGTGCGTGTGCGTGCGTGCGTGCGTTGTGTGTGTGTGTGTTTGTGTGTGTGGATGTGTGTGTGTGTGGTGTGGTGTGAAGTAGAGAGAGAAGAGAGAGAGAGAGAGAAGAGAAGAGAGAGTTTGGGCATTGTATATTCGTTGTTGCTGCTGGTTTGTGTTTTTAGTCTTAAATGCTATTTTTGTTGCTGTAATCAATTGATTGTAAAGCGCTTTGGGCTCATTTTTGGGAGCGCTATATAACTTAACTACTATTATTATTAGTATTATTATTATTATTATTATTATTTATTATTATTATTATTATTGTTATTATCATTACTGAACCCTCATAGCATATTTCATCTTTTCGTCCAGCATACTAAGTTTTTAACAATTATTTTATGGTATTTACTTCTACTAAACCACGTGTTTAAGAACAACCCAACCGTGGACACTTTTTCTCATTGGAGGCCGCTTTGCTTCTATATACGGCCATTCTTAAAATGTAGTCATTCTAACTTTTTGCAGAAATCAAGTAACAACATCAAAAATGTCTGGCAGAGTAAAGGAAGAAGGTCCTGGGAAAGGGGGGCGCTAGCGTACCGAAAGGTGGCTGCTTCGTGACAATATCCAGGGTATCACAGCCCGCTTATCCCCGTCGTCTGGCACGTCGTGGTGGAGTCACGAGCGCATCTCTCGGGCTCATCTACGGGAGACCGTGGCGTACTCAAGGTGTTCTTTGGAGAACGTGATCGTGATGCTGTCACCTACACCGAGCACGCCAAAAGAAAGACCGTGACCGCCAATTGGCCGTGGTTGTAACGCCCTCAAACGCCAGGGCCGCACCCTCTACGGGCTATTGGTGGTTAGGCCCCCGAACCTCGCCTCGATCTTAAGAGATCAAAACAACTCGAAAAGCCCTTTTCAGGGCCTCACATTTCCCCAAGTGGTCCACATGTCTGTTGCACTAGTTGATTTTACATGTTAGTCTTAGTGTCACCATGGAGCTGCTACCAGAGTGATTGTGCGTCCATTTCGTTTGATCATAAGAGAGAAGGGTAAAACGCGGCCCTTCTACCAGGGTAAGAAGCCCATGCCATTACTCAAGAAATGAAACAAATTTGCAGTTCAATTTACATGACTTTAATACCTCATTGAAATTTCTGATGTGGTCAACAAGATGAGTTTTTGAATATTTTGACCTTTTTTTTTCGTTTATATCATTTTCTGTACTTGGAAAAGTGAATACTTTTTATATTTCTACAAAGCTTATTCTATGTGCTTTTGAACGATCTTTTCTTTTTTGTAAGCAACACTTTGATTGTCAGCTTTGGAATAGAAGTCAAAATGTTTAGTTTCGCACACGCTTCATGCACTCACAACCGATTTCATCTTTTTTGTCAAATGTTTCAAAATGACACAATATTGTTTCTTTATCCAGGCGACTGAATTCCTTTAGCACAGAGGTAGAATGCGTGTTTCTAAGGGTCCGTCTAGTTATGTCGCAGCTACGAGTTCGATACTGGGCACGGTCACTTTTTTTATTTCCTTAGTTTTGTTAGTGTGCTTCCTTTTTCAGTGCGCGCACGTATGCGCATTTGTTTTTTGTATGTAGTCGAGATAACTGTGATTGCAATCCGATGCTGTTTTGTATTCTAAAAAATCTTGAACTGCGCAGACTATAACTTAGTCTACATTGGCAAGATCTAATTGCTTAATGGTCTTCTGTCCTGTCTGTCTGTTCTGGCTTGACACTGATTTGTTTTTTTACTGTTTTCTGTACCCCTACCGCTCACTCTATGTCCCTGTCTGTCACCTGTCTGTCTCTATGTTCCTGCCTGTCCTGTCTCTAATGTCCCTCTCTTCTCTGTCATGTCCCTATCTGTCACTTCAGTCTTTCCTCTCCTCTGGTTTTGACACTGAATTGATTTATCTGTTCCCTGTATCCCACCCCTGACACTATGCCCCTTCTCTGTCTGTTTTTACTGTATGTTTTGACGGTCTCTGGTCTGCCTCCTCCTCGTCTTCCCTCTGTGATCTCATAAATGTGTGTATCAACGCATGCAAGACCACTAATTTGGTTCTGGAATGTCTGCCTTCTGTCTGGCTGCTTCCTGTCTGTCTCCCTCTTCAGCGGTGATCTTCCTGTGTGTGTGTGTGTGTGTGTGTGTGTGTGTGTGTGGTGTGTGTGTGTGTGTGTGTGTGTGTGTGTGTGTGTGTAGGTGTGTTGGTGTGTGTGTGTGTGTGTGACTGTATCTGTATGTGTGTGTGTGTGTGTGGTTGTTGGTGTGTGTGTGTGTGTGTGTTTGTGTGTGTGTGTGACTCGTGTGTGTGTGTATGTGTTAGTGTGTGCGCCGTTAGAGAGACACTGAGAACAACAGAGTCGTCTAATGGGTGCCTCAGTAGCTTTGCCTCAGGAACTACCGCTTCCTCCAAGCATTCCTGCCTTCCCGCTGTCCGCTGCCCCCACGACTCTGGTGTCAACCTATGACGGCTGCATGTGCACAGTGAAATCGCCCACTCCATATCATCTGATATGGAGTGGGGTGCTATAATAACAAACACCAACTAGCGTTTCTGTTTCTGTCTCACTACGCGCTCACTCTATGTCTCTCTCTTCTGTCTGTCTCTATTTCCCTCTCGTCTGTCTGGCCCTCTATGTCCTTCTCTGTCTGTCTGACCATTGAAAGATTTGGTTTCTGTTTTCTGTCTCACTTCATGCCCCTATGGATATGTCTCTATGTCCCTCTCTGATCTTTTCTTACTCCTCTCTGTCTCTGCTCGTCTATCTGTCTGTCTCTATGTGTCCCTATCTTGTCACTGTCGATTCTGTTCTTTGGTTTGACACTGAATTGATGTTCTCTTGTCCCTTTCTCCCAACCTCTGACTCTATTCCCGTCTCTGTCCCTTGTCTATCTGTCTTTCTCTATATGTCCCTAGCTGGTCCACTGTCATTCTGTCTTGGTTCTGACACTGAATTTGATTTCGCTGTTCCCTGTCTCAGCCTCTGACTATGGCCCCTCTCTGTCTTTGTCTGTATGTGGTGCGGTCTGTCTGTCTCGTCCTGCTTGCCATGTCTGTCTCCCTCTTCGAGTGTGTGTGTGTGTGTGTGTGTGTGGTGTGTGGTGTGTGTGTGTGTGTGTTCGTGCGGTGCTTGTGCGTGTGCGCGTGTGTGTGCACGAGTTGAGAGAGAGACACTGAGAAACACACACACACACACACACACACACACACACACACACACACACACACACACACACACACAGAGATTGAAGATTACATTAACGTCCAATCAGTCGTAGACGTATGGAAGATAGGGATGATGAGAAGGAGGGGGAGGTTCATATTGCCTTGTCTTGGCCAATCGCATTGCCTCATTGAAAACCACCTTTGGTAAGCCTATAAAACTCGTTGTCACCCTGTTTTTTGATCATTCAGTCAACTACTACTATTCGCCATGGCTCGTACTAAGCAGACTGCCAGGAAATCTACTGGAGGCAAAGCCCCTCGCAAACAGTTGGCCACCAAGGCTGCCAGGAAGAGCGCCCCATGCCACAGGTGGTGTCAAGAAACCTCACCGCTACAGGCCTGGAACTGTTGCTCTGCGTGAGATCCGTCGGTACCAGAAGAGCACCGAGCTGCTGATCCGCAAGCTGCCCTTCCAGCGCCTGGTGCGTGAGATCGCCCAGGACTTCAAGACCGACCTGCGCTTCCAGAGCTCGGCCCAGCTGGCACACGTGCTTGCTCTTTTCTAAGTGTCTGCCTGAGTTTATGCCAAATCGTTTGCCAACAAAATTCCACAATACAAAGCCTTTTCATTTTTTTGTAAATATGTTTTATATACGTTTACGCAAAGACAGTTTCATTCACAAACTAAAGAAAATAGATCCATGGTTTCTTGTTTTTACTGCACTGCCAATTGAAAAAAGCTTCACCAGCTTTTATTAGTGCCTCCACCCACCCCATCCAAAATGGTTTTCTAACTCCGCTCAGGGAGGAATCGCCGTTTTTTAGGGGTTTTGATTTCTAGGAAACCAGAAGCAAAAGACTGTTTCCAATCCTTGAAAGACTGCTTTCTGGTGACCGTCGACGTGTTCTTGCAAAAAACTCATCCGTCGGTCCGCCTTTAATGCAGGGTACGGTTTCATTTTTCACGTTGCTTGAAGTAAACCACTTTTGTTCTCTAACTTTGTGACTACGTGAGTGGCTGGCTACTTGTAATTTGATTCTTGAACACACAATTGCTGTAGACAAAACCCATACACAAAATAATATAGGCGCTATTCGTTTTTGTTTTGTTTTAAATGGATCTCAGTTTTGTGTGCAAATTGGGGTTTTTTTCCCCGTAAAAACACATCTAAAGGATTACTTTTGATTTGCGTAATTCGTGTAGTCAATGAACTGCGCATGCGCGCGTGCGCCGCGCACGCACGCACGCACACGCACACGCCACACGCACTACGCACGCCACGCACACACGCACACGCACACATC
>JAGGCT020004036.1:1747043-1762043 GCA_017654935.2 Phymorhynchus buccinoides
AGAGGGAGAGAGAAAGAGAGGAGAGAGAGAAGACGAGAGAGAGAGGAGTCGAGAAGAGAGAGAGGAGAAGCGAGAGGGAGAGAGAGAGAGAGAGAAGACAAGAAGAGACAGAGAGGAGAGAGAGGAAGGGGGAGGAGAGCAACAACACAAACAACAATCAACACTATGAAACAGCAACAAAACAAAACACCACAGAATGAAAACAAAATATGATCAAGCCCTACATTCGTTCTCTCGTATTCTCAAATCTGCCCGGACGTTGATATTTGGACTTCACAACCAGTATTCCCCTGACCCTCCGAAATGATAGCGGACCACCCGTCAAAGTCTTCACGGCAGGTACGCCGTCGACGGCAGCTGACATGCAAGAAAAAAACATTGCAAGCCAAACGGTGTGCTGTCAGTGGCACTGAAATCCCCTAAAAACCCTTGCACTACCCCGCCCCTCGCCCCCGAGCTCAAGTAAGCTCGGAAAGGCGTTTGTGTCCTTGTAGTCCCCTGCTGGGCGCAAAGCAGAGTGCTGTGTGGGAAAGACCCCCACGGCACGTGGCCAAACGCTCGGTGTTTCACGGGTTTTCCCGCGGATGCTTGGTACGAAATCTGTAAGAAATCTTCCAACAGAGAGGGAGAGGGACACGTGACGGAGGGGGGGCGGGACGGAAAAGGCAATCAACAAGAACTCGGGAATTCAAAGTGGGGGGGCGGGCAGGGGGGGGGGGGGGGGAATACAAAGAGATTGGGGCTCGGTGGGACGGGTGCAGGCAGAACCGGGGAGACATACAGCCAAGGACAATAATAATCTGTTTAGCGTCCTCCGGTCCGGACGTGTGTGTATGTAGGAGCATTAGTAGATATAGGTGGTGGGACTAGCCGGGAGGCATGCCCGAGGACATGCACACCATATGTCCCGAAATTTTTAACAATCAGAATATTTCATATCATAAAGCGCCCACGTAAACTCACTTTTTGTAAAGAAATGAGGGCTCCCACATTGTACATATATAAGCAGGAAATAGACCTAGACTACTGTCTCGATATTTTCGCAACGGATATAAGTATGCTAAGCAGTAAATGAGCGAAGGCTATCAACCTATTTTGCCCACCTGCGAGTCCCACAATGGTCGCCCCTAGAGGCATGATTTCATGATAGTAAAGCGACCAGATGCCTCCTTTCCGGCAGAGAAAGGCGCCGGCGGGCGAAAATGTGGCCTTTACCGGTGTTATGAGAATGTGAATGGAAACCCGAAGTGACAGAACCAAATTCTCAACACTTTCTCCAGACAGCACAGACAATACCAAAGTCAAACACCACAAATCTATTTAAAAAAACAACGTTTCACATATCACCAATCACAAAGACAACTACTTTTAACACTTCTTCTTCTATTCTTTGGGCCCACGAGCATTTACTGAGCATTCTGCTCCCTCGGGAGAAAAAAGACTGAAAAGGGGGGTCCGGGTCCCATTCATAAAGTGGCCAGCAAGCTGCTGCATGGGCAGTAGGGCGTTTGAGTGTAGGGACCCCACGCCAGGCCTCCGCCCACCGATTGGATGCGTGGTTGTTATTAATGGGACGGAGGTGCGGCGGAAGCGGAGAAACTGTTGAAAGCAGGGAATTACAAGGTATGTGGGCGGCGTTTTATCGTGCGAGTGGTTGGGACGGGGGGGAGATGTGACGGGGCCGGCAGAACAGGATCCGGGGGGGTTATGAGGACAAAATAAGGGATGCATGAGGGCGAGGAATGGGCGCGCGGACATGACGAGGAAGGGGGCGAACGTAAGAGCGGCAGCCCGGGTGGGGCGGGGGGGGAGGGCCAGGACAAAGTGCACTGCTCATGTCGCGTGTGCACCCCAGGCAGCAGTAGTAGAAAGGGCCCACGCGAGGGGGGAGCCAGCGGACAGTGAGGCACGTGAGCCTCGGCCCCGAAGGGGCACGCGGCGCCCCCGTCTGGATCGGTCCGGCGTGGGAGCCTTGGAAGTTCGCGGCGTAAACGGAGCGTTCCCTCCGGTTCGGACCACTGGTTCCCCGCGGGTGTTGGTCCTGGTGAATGTCGGAGCCGGCAGAAGTACATTACAATGATGGCACCCAAACTGAAACAGCTGCAACGTCACTGGGATCCAGCAGTATTTTCTCAGCTCCTTTTTCAGTTCATGCCCTTTTTGTTAAAGGGCACCCTGATGGGTTAGAGTGTTTTTTAAGAACAACGTCAGATCACCATGAAACACCCTTTACAGAGAGGGCACACGCTTTGCTCTGGTTTCCCAAAACAAGCCGTACAATCGGCGTTCCTCCTTGGCTGAGGGCTGGAAGTCAATTATTTCAACCCAACGAGAAGGGTTTTTGCCCGTCTCTTTTTCATGGCCGCCTGCGTTTTAGACCAAATCGGGTTGCAACAGAACTTTTTTTTGCAATACAAAGAAACGCTTCAACCACAATGAGTGCCTCCACCCACCCCATCCAAAATGGGCTAGCTCTCTCCGGCATCGTCCGCCAAGAATGACGTTTTGACGGTTTTATTTATAAGAAACCAGAGCAAAGTGGTGTTTTTCCGATCCCTTTCAAAAGGCTGTCTGTCGGTGATCTCGACGGGTTTCATTGCAAAACCTCATCCTCAGGGTCACCTTTAACACTCGTCCCAGCTTAAACCAATTTTAAAAGTTTTTTTTATCCCTCAGGCTTAAAGTGTTTATGGTGGCATAACCACTTGTAAGGTCTTTTCATTCCCTACCAAAATCAATGATTATAATATTTTGCCTCTGTTGCAAGAAAATAACTTGGAACAACTTGGCTCTCTTGGAAAACTGAAAGGGAGCTAGAGTGAGCGGAATGAGTGTACTGTGCTGTGAACATACAACAAACAACAACGACACGACAAGTGTAAATTGACGTTATTTATTTTACATTTGTACGCATTGGACTGGTAGAGGGGGTTGTTTTGTTTTTTATTTTGTTGATTTTTTTGTCTCCTTTTTCTTGTCTGACTTTTTACTATGTTTGTCAGTGTTTTGCTGTTTTCTTTTTGTCTTGTTTGTTGATAAAGCACATGTCGCCGCAATATCCAGTAGTTTTGTTTTGTCTTTTGTGAATAAAATAACGTCACTTTACAACACTTGTCGTTTAGTTTGTGTGTGATTGTTCATTATATTTACGAATTGTTGTTATTTAGCTTCCATCAAAATGCATACGTGCTGTTAAAATGTGATGTGTGTTTGATTTCTTGTTTTGGTTGGTTGTCAGGCGTATTGTTGTTCAGTTTTTTTAAGCACCACACACACACACACACACACACCCACACAACCACAACCCATACACACACACACACACACACCCACACACACACACCACACCACACAAACACACAGGCGCGCGCCGCGCCCACCACACACAATAAAACAGAAGACAAAAAAACAACCCCGTTCCATTTCAGTTTTGCTGAGGGTTCGAGCGTCACAAAAAACACCCACTTTTTTTATTTTGAATTACTTCGAATTTCCTGTTTTCAGGGACTAAGGAACTACCCCGTCTTCTCTCTATCAAAGGACTAACAATCAACAACCAGGCAGTCCTGGCGCTGGAAGTCAAATTATTTCACCCAAAGAGAAGGCGTGTTGCGTCTCTTTTCAAATACCGCCTGCGTTTAGACCAATCGTTGCACGAAATTTGCGCAACACAAGCCTTAATTTTAGAATGTTTATAGGCCTATCAGTTTATCCTAAGGGTTTTGCTCACACAAAATGAATAGCTCCGTTTTTTTTTAACTGCAGTACCATACCCCAAACAAAAAAACGCTATCAATATCATGGATTGGCCTCCACCGCCCCATCTGAAATGCTCCTCCACACAATCTCCGCCAAGGAGGAATCGCCGTTTTGACGCTTACTTCTAGAAACCAAGCAAATGAGTGTTCCGATCCTTGAAGAGCTGTCCTTTCTGGTGTTATCTGACGTGTTTCACTTGCAAAAAAAGTCAGCCGTCGGTGCCCCTTTACTTAATGTCTCTCTCATGGCGCGTTAACATTTTGCTCTCTTTCAACCCCCGGTCATAAACTCACTTGCTTAATATCGTGTTGGTACTTGGGTGAAAGAGTGGAAAATGTTTAACTTGCAATTGAGACCATTAGCTTCCCACCTCACTCACGATGATGCACGGATCGCACGCAGTGCTTTGGCCCCACATGGTAGGATCAGCACGCTGCCGGTGAACATGTGAGGCAGCCATGGCCGGTTGCCAGCCGCCCCCAATCGCCAAAGCCTGCGACGCGTACAAAGGGCAGGGATGCAAGTGTGCCCACTCGCTGTGCAGCGCGTCCTTTCGCTCACTCCCATTGGCGACTGTTTGCTGCGGACCACTCGAGCCGAACTTCTCAGGATGCCTCCATGCAGAGCGTTTGCGGCGTAACAGCCTAGGGGACTGGCCTAATGATGGTCTAAGATACAGCAGATCATGATAAACTAGAACTGGTGTGTGGATACACAGATAGAAGCAGGGGGGGGGGGGGGGGGGGGGGGGGGGGGGGGGGGGTAGAGCGACAAGAGAGAGGGTGTTGAGGAATAGAAAAGCGAGCAGAGAGAGAGAGTGAGGGGATGGAAGAGAGAAGACGGGATAGAGAGAGAATGAGAGAGAGAAGGAGAGAGAGAGAGGAGAGAGAGAAGAGAGAGAAGAAGAGAGAACAACAGACAGACAGACAGCAGGTGGTTGGCATACAAATGTAGGCTAAGAGTTATCAGGACAAGCACCAAACAAAGAACAATGAAAACTCCGAGCGGCTGCAAAGTCCCCTCGCAGCATCGCCGAGCTAACTCCATCTGGATGTGTCGCTGACAATCATAAACCGGGGCATCAAAAACAGCACGTAACTCGTTAAAAACGCAGAAAAACAGCACTAATGAATAGCTTTTTTATATATAGCCTTGGGGTTCGACCCGTGTTTGAGCGTGCGCCAGAAATGGAAAAAAACTGCATTAAAAACATGCAAAAACTTCGCGTATTAATCGATTATGATGTTTTCGGGGTTTGAACCCGTAACTGGCGCGACCTTGACCTTAATGTAAACTAAATACCATCAGTGGATATAGCTTGCTCTTGGCCAACTAGTATACCAACATTTGATGATGATAAACAGGAATAGTTTTTGAGAAAAACCGGACGAACAGCCGGACGACAGGCCGACGGACGAGGCACGCCGTGTGGACGGAACGGACCGCCATACGGACGCAACCGATGGACGGACGGACTGCCGACAAATAACAATAGCTCCCCAACCTTCGGCTCGGGGACTAAACAAAGAGCGGACGAAGAAAGACAGAGACACAAACAGAAAACACGGAGACAATAGAGTGAAAAACCGCTTAATTTTAAAAACGCAATCGCTCTCTCCCCCCCCCCCCCCCTCCTCTCTCTCTTCGTCAGTCTGCTCTCTCTTCGTCTCTCTCTCTCTCACTCTCTCGCTCTCATCTCGCGCTCTCTACTCTCCTTCTCCATCTCGGTCTCTGCTCTCTCTCTCTCTCTCTCTCTCCCATCCACTTGCCGTGGCAGGGCTTGTGGTAAGCTAAAGAGGCAGAATCCCTTGGGCCAGGGCATTCGTCTCTCGCTCTCTCTCCTCTCGCGCTCATCTCCTGTCGCTCTCTCTGTCCGTCTCATACTCCTCTCTTCTCTCGCGCTCTCTCGCGCTCTCCTCTCGTCCGCTCTGCGCCTCTCGCTCTCCCGCTCTCTCTCTCGCTCTCTCTTTTTTTCCTTTCTAATATTTGAATTTGTTTAACGGTGAGTAAATATGTTTGTTAGGTGGGGTGGTCAATGTTTTTTTTCTGGTATTGTCGTGTGGGTGTTGTTATAATTATGTGCGGGTACTGGGGGTCAATTGCCAAGGTAGATCAATATCTGAAATCGGCAAGGCCGCGCGTGTCTGGGGGGTGGTTGTGCAGTTTCAATAAACATGTCGGAAGCGGGGGGTTGTGGTGGGGGGTGCTTGCGCGATGCGGTGGGTGTGGGTTGTTGGGTGGTGTGGTGACTGCGAAGGATGGGTGTATGTGTATGTTGTGTGACTCACTTTGTACAGGGTAGTATAGCCACATACTTGTCCTGCCCGCCATTACGCAGGCAATTTCAAAGGGCATTGCGAGTCCTGCCGATGCGGAAACCGCAGTAGGTCCGACCGCGGGCTGTTCGTCCTGTTCAACACCGGCCATCGCCAGAGTTTCCAATGCTTCGTGGATCAGCTGTGTAACAGGAACAAGGGTAAATGATTTAAATGCATATTTTGCATGCACAAACGACGCACGCACACCTGCGCACGCAGCGCACACACATCACACCACACCACACCACACCACACACACACGACCCGCGGAAATCCTAGCCACTGCCACTCTCCTGCTATCAATGGGTCCTAGGAAAGAACAGGGGGGGAGACGGAGGACGGCACACACACACACACACACACACCACACTACACACACACACACACACACACACACACACACCACACACACACACCACACACACACCCCAACCACGTTTAAGAGAAGATTATTTGCTTATTCCAATGTTGCCATCGGGAAATAAATGTTGACGGGACTTGACTTTGACTTCACACCCAACACACACACACACACCACACACCACTCACCACCACACCAACACACAACACACAACACAACCACACACTTTAAAAAAGTTATTATTTGCTTTTCATGTTTCCGAGACTCTGAAATAAAATTTTGACGTGCCACACACAGCTTTTCAAAGGAAATTAGTTTGGCTTATTCATTGTTTCATCTGGAAATAAAATGTTGACTTGACTTGACTTTGAGAATTAAACGGGGACGACACACACAGTCCCACACAACACACCCACACACACACACACACACACACCACACACACACACACACACACACACGACCACCACACCGGGCACAACACAATGACAGAATGGATGTAGGCTAAGACGTACTTGGTATTCAATAAGAAATGCATGTGCGCACTCAGAAGACTTACTGGTATGAGTTAAGACACCCACCCCCTCCCGCCCCCACCCCACCCCACGTACGTTTCACATTCCCTCTTCTGCTTGGAAGATTCTTCAGATTTCTACCAGCTTAAGAGGGGAAAGTACTGACAACCCACATGATTCTGACGCGTGACGTGAGTGGGGTCCCCGTAACGGGTGCCACCCTAACATGGCTTCGTTTGTCCACGGGCTACATTGTATCTTATCTAACCCTTTACCGCCAAAGTCGCATTTTAGCATCCAAGTGTATTTACAACACCTATGTCACTAAAAGCAGCAAATGTTTACTTGACTTTGACTAACACACCACCCACACACCACCCACACACACACACACAACACACGACACAACGGAACAAAACCCCTCTGTCCCTTTTGTCATGTGTGTTGGTGTGTGTGTGTGTGTGTGTGTGTGTGTGGGTGTGTGGGGGTTGGGTGTGTTGGTGTGTGTGGGTGGTGTGTGTGTGTTAAGTCAGTCAAGTCAAGTCAAGTCAAGTCCTTATCCAAGACCCTATGGCCTTAGGTTGGGGAATAAGGATATATCTTATTAATATGTCACAGAAGAATCCCGCGATCTTCAGATGATTTTTGTTCTCTAGCCCAGGTAGATCTAATGACTTTGTGGCTGAAATCTGGCTGGCGTGGAAGGGTTAACCAGAGGGCGGCCGACAGGTATCAAAAAACAGAGAGAGGAGACGACATGTTACAGACTACTGGAATGAGGCCAGTCACAAAAGATGCGAAAGGAAGGAAAAGGGAAAAAGTACCTGCAGCGCTGTGCGAAAATCACATATTTTCACAAAAGACTAAAGCCCCCGCTACACTGACCGATTCGATTCACTAATTCCGATTTTCACATTGTGGATAGAGATTCACGTTGAAATTTCACTACTGTCTAATTAATCTGATGAAACCTACAAGTTTATGTCACGATGCTTTGTAGCGGTGCGTAAACCCCCACCGCCGTCCGATATCTGAAATAAATGATCTGTAATTTTTCTAACAGACATTTTGGTTTGATTCTGTATTATGCGGTCTATTGAGAGTTGAGGAAAATGGCAATTATGTTTTAGACTGAAGATTTTCAGACGCGAGTCTTTCTCACCAGACTCGTCACAGTAAACGAATTTTCAGAAATACCTAGGGAGAGCACTTCGTGAAAATAGAGTTGCTTACAGTCCATTACTCGGTCAATACCTAGCCAATGCAACATGGCGTCCGAAGCTTGAAACCGCAGGTGCGAATCAGCGAACTTGCAAACATTTTTTTGTAGACAATTCGGGGGTGGCCCAGTGGCACAAACTGATAAATTTGCGAAATGGTGACGTACAAATATAAATGAACATAAATTTGAGAATGATGCACGTGTTCTAAGTGTGTTTGCTCAAACACACCGAGTCGTAGGCGACGAGAGCGATTGGAGAGGTGACTTCCCTGTTTACACACCTGAAGCATATGAACGAGGGGGGAAGCATAGGCAGGACACTCCCACACAGCCATGAAGTACTTCCCGTCATTATTTCCGGCCAACATGCCTAGAAGCGCGCGGAGGGGGACATCGGACAGCTGGTGGCCTTAAGGTAACTCGCGTCCATACCGGAGTCGGGGGTGGGGGGAAAACAGGGGGGCCACGCACCGGGGGTCGGGTGGACGATACTCTATATAGCCGACCGTAAGGTTTGAGGTGCGGCCTAGGAGGGGAACCGGCCCTTCCTCCACCGACTTCAGCTCCTGGGATCTGTCTGGAACCATGACTCTCTGATGCCAGACAGGTCGATGGGCAAAATGAGGCGACCGGCGAACTGAACACAGGTGGTCCAACACAGATCCACCGTCGTTGGCCATAAATTCCATTGAAGGAGCACCCACTGACGGTGCGGTTTTTTTGTAAAAACATATCTGGATTACCAGGAAACCCCTTTACAAAGATTAGACCTCACGGTTTCTGGGTTTCCTGAAATACACATGGCGCATTCCGCCGGGCGGAGGGTGCGGAAGCAACATTCTTTACCCAATGAGAAGGCGTTAGCCGTCTCTGTTTTCTATGGGCCAATCTTTTGCACGAAATGTTCGCAATGCAAGCCTTTTTTTTAGTTTTTGTAAAATATGTATACAGTTTCTCAAAAGGGTTTCACGCGAACAACAAAGGCAATAGCTCCATTTGTTTTACGGGCCCTACAAAAAAAAAACGCTTCACCACAATCAGTGGCCTCCACCCACCCGCCGTAAAGGGAGGACATCGCAGTTTTGGAAACGGTTTAATTTATAAGGAACACAGAGTAAAGTGAGGTTTTCCGGACTTGAAAAGGATGTCTTTTTTCGTTGATCCGACGTGTTCTTGCAAACACTCATTGCCGCAAGGTCCACCTTAACTCGATCGGTCATTCGAGATAATGTCATGGGGTGAAAGTAAAGCCTTCTCCTCAATCCTGAAATGACACGTTTCAATTTTTCGTCTGAATCTTCCCTCCTGAAGTGGTAGACCACATTAATTAAAAGAATATTTCCAAACTGTGTGTGTCCTGTATATAAGGATAGGTGGGGATATGTGTGTGTGGAATGGGTCAACCTATGGCGATATTTTTCACGGCCAGAGGGCAGTCATGCGCTAGGGCTTAACACGGGCGATTTTCGTACAGGGGCGTAGTGAGAGAGAGAGAGTGATGTAGACACTCACTTCCCTCGCTCGTCTTCTTTATCCCCAACTAAGAATATAGAGAGGGGTAGCCCCACAATCGAGCGTCATGCCCGCTGGCGTGGAGAAATCACACTAAGTCTCTCATTGCATATCTATCATCTTATGTTTAATCTTCCTCAATTTTGACAAAACGTTGATTTTTTTTAGTGTGTGCGGATGGTTCCGGAGAACAGACGGCTAATCCTGAAACTGTTTCTACATCCCACTTTTCTTTCAATCCTGATTTTCAGGAGCATGCCCCAACTATTCATTCACCCATAAATATGCTCCGGCAATGCAGGGAAATCGCAGAGAAATTTACAAAATGGATTTTTTTGCCAAAACTGTTCTCTTCTTCTTCGTTTGAAGCCAATGCATTGTCACGGCACTCTTTATTCCATTGAGTGAATTAGACATCTGCTTTCATTGGGAGAACTATTCTTATTCTAGATTCTGCTTCCCCAGGCCATATGTACCATAATGGGTAAGTAACGTTATGTGTCACGGTTTTTCAGTTTTTCACTGGTCTCCCGCTCATGCAGCCAACACATTCCGATTTCGGAGGACCAGAGGAGAAACTTGGGGAAGACGTTGTTTTTGTGGGTTTTTGTAAAGGCAGATGAATGTCAATAAATCGAAAGATAGTAATATGAACAGAGAACAAAGGGAAAAGGCAAGTCATGAGAGTACAATTAGAGGAAGTTTAATAGCACAGAACTTGTCCAGAAGGTGGGGGAACTATTTGGCAAGAAATGCCCCCTCCCCGGTAACCCCACGGGAGAAGACTATAATACCGATGCATTATAACTCGACTGACCTTGTCTTGACGTACTATGGTCAGAGAATTCACATACACCTGGATCACAGACTCTTACTAAAGGGCTTTCAGTGGTAGGGCCTCGGCTGTTTTGAACAGAAAGGGTGGGGGGAACAACAATGCGAGGGTTGGCAGTGACACGGTTAACTCAGCTGATGTGCGTTCGCCTGAACGTTGGGGTTTAAGGGCAGGTTCAAACGATATGATCCCTGGGCGTGTAATAAGCTGTTCATTTACGAAAGTGCAATGGCCATTTCGACCACGAGCCGCTTTGTGTGTGGTTGTTTGGTTAAAAGGAAAGGGAAGTTGGGCGGGCGCTCGCTGCTCGCTCTCGTCGTCGTCTCTCCTCTCCTCCGTCTCTCTCGCTCGCTGCCTCTCTCTCTCTCTCTCTCTCTCTCCCTCCCCTCTCCTCTCTCTCTCTCTACCCCCCCCTCTCATCTCTCATCTCTCTTTGTCTCCCCATCTCATTCTCACTCTCTCTTTGTCTCCTCGTCCCTGCTCTCTCTCTCTTCCTCTCTTCCCCCCCTCTCTCGCCATCTCGCAGTCGCGCTTCTCGCCTCACGTCAATCGACGCACTATAGTGTGCTAGTCCGGACATTCCCAGCATATTATCCAGGGACATCACCATGGTTTAGCTATTCCTCTCTTGGGTCAGGTATGGGGACAGGCATCGCCATTCGCATCGCAGTCGCCATCACCCCTGCGATAATCTACACCAAGACGGACGAAACCAGAACCGCTGTTGGCGCGATTTATGATTCTACAGCTTTTTTAAATCAGTTTTGTGGTTGATTCGGGGGCGTTTAACGTGGAAGACCCCCACGGCACGTGCAAAAGCACGGTTGGCACAGTGGGGGTTCCCCTGTTATAGCTGCAAATCGGCCTAGCATAAGAGGGAAGGGGATTTTGTATGAAGCCCACATCTTTAACTAAAGACGTACCAACATCCGGAAAACACGGGCAGGACGTTAAGCGACCTGGAGCTATACCATACAAGAGGAAAACGGAAGTAAGGGCCTGCCGTGACCCCCGGATGGGGCGGGAGTGATCCCCCCTTACCCGGTTAGCGTGGCTAGCAATGAGCGCTACTTCCGTCGCGGATACAAAATGTTTTACAGGATCATCTTATGTGAAGGGTAGGATACAAGGGAGGGTACCTTGTTTGTGTTTCAGGTGTTGGTAATATTTAGTTAAATAAATAGTAGGATTAATAAAATCCCAATTACTTTAACCATATATACTGTGGGTGGGGTACCAACACCGAAACACTGCAGATTACCACAGCAGGAGGGGTTGATGCTTCAGTACCCAACCCACCGCGTAGAGCGAGACCTGGCGATTTTTTCCCTTGGGGTTAAAAAGTGGTAATCCCTCACTAGTCCCCTTCAAAAAGCCCTGAGTCCCCCGTTTAAACTCCGTTAGCCTATCGATCGGCGTAGAAGGTGAGGTAAAAGCCTGCTCCAACTGCCCCCCAAACGACATCATTGCAATTATAGTACCCCTAAAGTATGATAGGGGAGGCTGGGGAAGCTTGCCTCCGTACTTACAGTTTAGACGGAGACGGAGTTCTGGGCGACATCCTAATCTTTCTGATAGGGAGCGGTCGTCATGTTTTCGTGGGCCAACGTACCTCAGTAGAAGTTGGGACGTGTTGACCGACTCAGAAGGCGGCTGACCATGATAGTTTACACCAAGGGAACCCCCTTACGAGAGCGAGCAGAGGCGCTGATTCGCGCAGCTCGTGAACCCTGATAGAGCCGGAGGCAGCTAACGGAGACTGAGAAGTCATAGCTAGCTGAACAGTGGTCTACAACATGTTGCTACCGGGGTTTTAGAAAACTCTTTACGTACTTAAGTGTTAATAGAAAGAAACAATCTCTTCTAGAGCCCCCTAAACCTTTGGTTCTAGACAGGTAGGATCTGAGCGCGCGACGTCAGAGAAAAACGGTCCGCGTCGTCCGTAAGGCAGAGAATTGTCCCGCAAACTGGAGATGAGAGCAGAGGAACTCGACTCGCCGGGCAGTGATTTCGTTTGCCCTGAACTGGGCAAAAAGTAAGCGAAACGGACGAGAAATCCTCCGCGAACTTCGACGTTTCCTGGAGAAGGCCCCTAAGGAGTGAGGCAAAAGTGACCTCTGGCCGATGCAGAGCAACTCAAGAAACCTGTCTGTGAAGTGAAGGTTCACAGCGAGTCGCCATTGGATAAATTCTAAACAAGAAAACACTTCCCCATTGCTTGGACTGTGGCTTGACAGTCCTCACAGGGGCCCGCAAACGCCCGCGTCCCAAAATGGTGGGACACCCGAGGTAGCGGATAGCTCAAGTTCATCAAAAACCTACAGCTAACGAATGTTGTTTAATCAGAGCAGCCTTGTAGTCAGAAGGGCTGAGCAGAGGAGGCCCTAAGTCCTGTGCAAGTGGGAAGTGTGGGAACTCACCAACTGACTGTGTTAGGTGCAGCGCATAAATTCCGACGTGACGGAACATGCAGTGACTAAAAAAAAGCGCGGAGATGACAAGCCCCGCATGGAGTCACCTAGAGCAGCCAAGGCAGAAACAAAACGAATGGCCGGACCGGGCCACCACCCCTGCTACGCCCTTTCGAACCGGAAAATAGGCTAAAAATCAGCCCAGGGATGACAAACCCGCATGGATCCCTAGAGCAGCAAGGCAGAAAACAAAGACGGAATGGCCGGACGGCCACACCCGCTGCTACGCGGCCCTTTTCAACCGGAAAAATATGTCGAAGAGGTGAGACCAAGTCAAACACCACAAATGGGCCCACACACTGGACAGAATTGTTCAGGGAAAATGTCACGGGCGAGCAAGGGACCGATACGGATAGGACGCTAGGTACTAAATTGATTAGATAGAATCCGCAAAACAGCAATTTCAACCTCTGACTAGCACTGAGAAGCCACGGAACGAATGTACACGCACTGCGAAACAACTCTACATCTAAGACCGTAGGGATAACCACTAAACTGCCTCTGACGTAGGACAGACCGGAACAGCACGTAGTTACTATCGCATGACGGGTCAAATCAAACCAGATACGCGGAATGTCCCCCTCCCACTGAAAGGAAACATGGTAGACAAAGCGGAACAGTGTGGCAACGGGAGTAAACTCACCTCGACTTACCCATTTTTTCCCCCCCCGAAAAAAGGCACTGACTCAAATGGGGGTGGGGGGGCCTGAGAAGCCAAAAACACCCAGTCGAACAACTTAAGTTGAATTGACGTTTAGGTGATCTGCGCTGGCATAGAAGAGTCATGTACGGGACAGATGAGTCATTCGGGACGGAACCAACGCGGAAAGGAAGGCTGAACGATGAACGAGTCAACTGGAAGAAACACTCAGGTTGTAATCAGAGGAAACGAGTGTCTGAACAGAGCAGTAAAAACCATGGCCAGCCAGAACAGACATCAGTCGAAGAACGGCGAGACGGGCCGTTTCAAAGAGAAGGGGGGGGGCCCAATGGGGGTGTCGCGTGGTTGATACCAACCCTCGGTTGCACCGTGGCGTCGTGTGAGAGGAGTCGCCCGCTCCTACTTCTCTCTGCAATGGCCTTATCGTATCCTTGGCATGAAGGATGGCGCCGAAACTGACTCCTCAACTAAGAAAGTCTGAGGAGACGAAAGTGTGACCGACTTCGTACTGAGGAGACGGACCCAACGAGAAAACGAGACACGGGTGGTCCTCCGGGCTGAGACTGTGAATCCGACCGTTCGACCCTCGTCCAGACAGTCTTTATAAAGTCCCCAAAAGTAGTCTCTGGCCAGAAGAATCACCAAGAGAAGCTAGAGAGCGACTCCAAAGTTGGTTCAATCAACGGACTCAAAGAGCCTGAAAACCGCAAGAGAGTTCGTTGGAGAGGTTTTGCTCAAGTACAGCAATGAACCGACTCAACAACGTCCACAAGCATACAAGCAGTTGAGGGCTGGACAAAGACTGCTTCCAACTGTAGTACGTTGAAGGAAAAAACTTGGACCGAAGCGAAGACTCCTTGTCATAATGGGAGTTTTCTCCGCTACAGCCTATAGAAGCTTGGCGAAAGATAGGGAAACGGGGAGGTCGTCCATGGACACCTGCACCGGACTTGAAACGGACTGAACACAAAAAGCCCCGGGAACTGAATCTTCCTTGGGCCAGGTAGACCTGCCCAAATGAGAAACGGTTAGTTACTGTGCGAGTAAGCGTAACAGAGTATCCATTGACTTAAGATAACCGTTGGAAAAACAATTGAACGTTACCGACTTAGAAAGAACGGTAGAGGAATTGAGGGACAAATAACCGTTTCAAACGGCCGACTTGAAGAGTAACCCAAGGCCAAAAAACAGGCCTACGTAGGCCCGAAAAGGAGGACCGGTTGAATGAGAAATCAGGTTGAACAACTGTTGTTTGTAACCAAGAAAGGCATGAAACTGAAGAGAGCAAGAAAAAAACCATGCTCGTCAGAATCGAAATACGGACCATCAGAGCATTTGTCAACGCC
>JAGGCT020004036.1:1767043-1777537 GCA_017654935.2 Phymorhynchus buccinoides
ACCCAGTTTCAGACCCTTTTCCAAGCAGCCCCCTCGCACGATGACGTCATCGTTGATGACCAGGATGTAGCGTCCCGTGACGTCGCTTCCGGCCCGCGACACAAGGGACATAATGCGCTCCCTGTTTCCCTTGGAGCGTTTGACGCACTGCCCTGTGCAAGGCACCACGTCCGTCCACCCCCGACCGTGGCCCCCGTTGAGACCGGCCTGTTGGCAATGAAGGAAGGAATGGGTGAATGAAAGAATGGGTCAATGGACTGAAGGATGGGTAGATAGATGGGTGAAAGAAGGAAGGAAGGAATGGGTGAATGAAAGAATGGGTCAATGGACTGAAGGATGGGTAGATAGATGGGTGAAAGAAGGAAGGAAGGAATGGGAATGGGCAAGGAATGATGAAGAATGGGTCAATGGAAGGAAGGATGGTGTAGGAAGGAGAAGGGTGGAAAGACTGGTTCAGTGGACTGAAGAGGGAAGGATGGGGGAAAGAAGGAATGATGGAATGGAAAGAATGGGTCAGGCTGAAGGAGATGATGGTTGAAAACGAAGATGGAAGGACATGGATGGAAGATGGGTCCATGACCTGAAGGCAGATGGTTGAAGGAAGGAATGGGTGAATGAAAGAATGGGTCACTGGACTGAAGGATGGGTAGATAGATGGATGAAAGAAGGAAGGAAGGATGGATGATTGAAAGAATGGGTCAATGGACTGAAGGATGGGGTAGATAGGATGGATTGAAAGAAGGAAGGACTGAAGGAAGTAGATGGTGGAACGGAAGGATGATGGATGAAGAATGGGTCAGTGGACTGAAGGATGGTAGATAGATGGGTGAAAGAAGGGAAGGATGGATGGATGGATTAAAGAATGGGTCACTGGACTGAAGGAGGGTAGATAGATGGGTGAAGAAGGAATGAAGGATGGATGGATGGATGGATGAAAGAATGGGTCAATGGACTGAAGGATGGGTAGATAGATGGGTGAAAGAGAAGGAAGGATGGATGGATGGATGGATGAGAATGGGTCAATGGACTGAAGGATGGATAGATAGATGGGTGAAAGAAGGAAGGAAGGATGGATGGATGGATGATGAAAGAATGGGTCACTGGACTGAAGGATGGATAGATAGATGAGGAAGAAGGAAGATGGATGGAAGAAAGAATGGTCCAATGGAAGGATGGATGAAAGAATGGGTGAGCGGAAGAAGGATGGGGATAGATGAGAATGGGTCAATGGACTGAAGGAAGGAGGATAGAGGAAGGAGAGGAAGGGATGGATGGATGATGAAAGAATGGGTCGATGGACTGAAGGATGGGTAGATAGATGGTTGAAAGAAGGAAGGAAGGAAGGATGGATGGATGGATGAATGGGAGAATGGATCTGAAGGATGGATAGATAGATGGGTGAAAGAAGGAAGGAAGGAAGGATGGATGGATGGATGAAAGAATGGGTCATGGACTGAAGGATGGATGGATAGATGGGTGAAAGAAGGGAAGGAAGGATATGGATGAATGGATGGATGAAAGAATGGGTCAATGGACTGAAGGATGGATAGATAGATGGGTGAAAGAAGGAAGGAGGAGGATGGATGGATGGATGAAAGAATGGGTCAGTGGACTGAAGGATGGATAGATAGATGGGTGAAAGGAAGGAAGGATGGATGGATGGATGGATGAAAGAATGAATGGACTGAAGGATGGATTAGAATAGATCACTGGACTGAAAGAATGAATGGAACTGCAGGAGGATAGATGGGTGAAAAGAAGGAAGGAAGGAAGGATTGGATGGATGGATGAAAGAATGGGTCAATGGACTGCAGGATGGATAGATAGATGGGTGAAAGAAGGAAGGAAGGAAGGAAGGATGGATAGATGGATGAAAGAATGGGTCAATGGACTGAAGGATGGGTAGATAGATGTGTGAAAGAAGGAAGGAAGGAAGGATGGATGGATGGATGAAAGAATGGGTCAGTGGACGGAAGAGGTAGATAGATGGGTGAAAAGAAGGAAGAGAAGGAAGGATGGATGGATGAAAGAATGGTTCAATGGACTGAAGGATGGATAGATAGATGGGTGAAAATGAAGGAAGGAAGGAACGAGGATGGATGGATGGAATGAAAGAATGGGTCAATGGACTGCGATGGATCAGATAGATGGGTGAAGAAGGAAGGAAGGAAGGATGGATGGATGAAAGAATGGGTCAATGGACTGAAGGAGGGGTAGATAGATGGGTTAAAGAAGGAAGGAAGGAAGGATGGATGGATGGAATGGGATCAAAGGATGGGTCATCTGATGGGACTTGAAGGATGGATAGATAGATGGGTGAAAGAATGGGTCAGGACTGCCCGGATGGATGGATGGATGAAGAGAAGGAAGGAAGGATGGGTCAATGGACTGAAGGATGGGTAGACTAGATGGGTGAAAGATGGAAGGAAGGAAGGAAGGCATGAAGGGATGGTGGATGAAAGAATGGGTCAATGACTGAAGGATGGGTAGATAGGATGGGTGAAAGAAGGATGGAAGGAAGGATGGAAGGATGGATGGATGAAAGAATGGGTCAATGGACTGAAGGATGGGTAGATAGATGGGTGAAAGAAGGAAGGAAGGAAGGATGGGTGTATATGAAAGAATGGGTCAATGGACTGAAGGATGGGTAGATAGAGTGGGTGAAAGAAGGAAGGAAGGAAGGATGGATGGATGGATGAAAAATGGGTCAATGGACTGAAGGATGGATAGATAGATGGGTGAAAGAAGGAAGGAAGGAAGGAAGGATGGATGGATGAAAGAATGGGTCAATGGACTGCAAGGATGGATAGATAGATGATGGTGAAAGAATGAAGAAGGATGGATGGATGGATGAAAGAATGGGTCAATGGACTGAAGGATGGATAGATAGATGGGTGAAAGAAGGAAGGAAGGAAGGATGGATGGAAAAGAATGGGTGGATGGTATATGGGTGCAAGAAGGAGGATGGACTGAAGGATGGATAGATAGATGGGTGAAAGAAGGAAGGAAGGAAGGATGGATGGATGGATGAAAGAATGGGTCAATGGACTGAAGGATGGATAGATAGATGGGTGAAAGAAGGAAGGAAGGATGGATGGATGGATGGATGAAAAGAATGGGTCAATGGACTGAAGGATGGATAGATAGATGGGTGAAAGAAGGAAGGAAGGAAGGATGGATGATGGATGGATGAAAGAATGGGTCAATGGACTGAAGGATGGATAGATAGATGGGTGAAAGAAGGAAGGAAGGATGGATGGATGGATGGATGAAAGAATGGGTCAACTGGACTGAAGGATGGGGTAGATAGATGGGTGAAAGAAGGAGGAAGGAAGGAAGGATGGATGGATGAAAAGAATGGGTCAATGGACTGAAGGATGGGTAGATAGATGGTTGAAAGAAGGAAGGAAGGAAGGATGGATGGATGGATGAAAGAATGGGTCAATGGACTGAAGGATGGATAGATAGATGGGTGAAAGAAGGAAGGAAGGATGGATGAAGGATGAATGGATGAAAGAATGGGTCAATGGACTGAAGGATGGGTAGATAGATGGGTGAAAGAAGGAAGGAAGGATGGATGGATGGATGAAAGAATGGGTCAATGGACTGAAGGATGGATAGATAGATGGGTGAAAGAAGGAAGGAAGGAAGGATGGATGGATGGATGAAAGAATGGGTCAATGGACTGAAGGATGGATAGATAGATGGGTGAAAGAAGGAAGGAAGGATGGATGGAGATGGGATGAAAGAATGGGTCAATGGACTGGAAGGATGGATAGATAGATGGGTGAAAGAAGAAGGAAGGAATGGATGGATGGATGAAATAATGGGTCAATGGACTGAAGGATGGATAGATAGATGGGTGAAAGAAGGAAGGAAGGACGGATTAGGCAAGGATGGATGGATGAAAGAAATGGTGTCAATGGACTGAAGGATGGATGTAGATAGGAATGAGGTGTGAAAGAAAGGAAGGAAGGAATGGATGGATGGTATGAAAGAAATTGGGGTCAATGGAGCTGAAGGATGGATTAGATAGATGGGTGGCAGAAGGAAGCAAGATGGGGATGGATGGATGGATGAAAGCAATGGGTCAATGGACTGAAGGATGGTAGGTAGATGGATGGGTGGAAGGATGATGGAAGGAAGGATGGATGGATGGGTGGGTCAATGGACTGAAGGATGGATAGATAGATGGGTGAAAGAAGGAAGGAAGGAAGGATGGATGGATGGATGAAAGAATGGGTCAATGGACTGAAGGGATGGGTAGATAGATGGTGAAAGAAGGAATGAAAGAAGAGGAAGGCAAGGAAGGATGGAGGATGGATGAAAGAATGGTGTCAATGGACTGCAGGATGGGACTAGATAGCATGGGTGGTTAAAGACAGGAAGGAAGGAAGGATGGATGGATGGATGAAAGAATGGGTCGCAATGGACTGCAGGAGCGAATAGAGTGCAGATGGGTGTAGAAAGGAAGGGACATACAAGGAAGGATGGATGGCAATGGATGGAAAGAACTGAAGTATAAAGAGAATGGCGTCAATGGACTGCAGGGATGGGATAGATAGATGGGTGAAAGAAGAAAAAAGGAAGGAAGGAAGGAAGGAAGAAAAGAATGGGTCATGACTGACGGATGAATAGAATAGATGGGTCAAATAAGACTGGAAGGAGATATGGCTAATGCTAGTAGGGCGTGATAAGAAGGAAGGAATGGAAGGAATATGAAGGAAGGCTGAATGGATTGTATGATAAAGATGGGTCAATGACTGAAGGCTGATGGGTAGATAGGATGGGTGAAAGAAGGAAGGAGAAGGAAGGATGGATGGATATGAAAAGAAGGCGTCAAGGATGTCTGAAGGATGTGATAGATAGATGGGTGAAAGAAGGATAGAAGGAAGGAAGGATGGATGTGATGGATTGAAAGAATGGTCAATGGACTGAAGGTATGGATGGATGATGGTGTTGAAAGGATGGAAGCATGGATGGATGGAGGAGGAATGGGTCAATGGACTGAAGGATGGATAGATAGATGGGTGAAAGTGAAAGGAAGGAAGGAAGGATGGATGGATGAAAGAATGGGTCAATGGAATGAAGGATGGATAGATAGATGGGTGAAAGAATGAAGGAAGGATGGATGGATGGATGAAAGAATGGGTCAATGGACTGAAGGATGGGTAGATAGATGGGTGAAAGAAGGAAGGAAGGAAGGATGGATGGATGGATGGATGGAATGGGTCAATGGACTGAAGGAGAATGGGTCAATGGACTGAAAGAAGGAAGGAAGGAAGGAGGATGGATGAGATAGATGGGTCAATGGACTGAAGGCTATGGAAGGATGGGTGAAAGAAGGAAGGAAGGATGGATGGATGGATGAAAGAATGGGTCAATGGACTGAAGGATGGGTAGATAGATGGGTGAAAGAAGGGAAGGAAGGAAGGAAGGATGGATGGATGGATGAAAGAATGGGTCAATGGACTGAAGGATGGGTAGATAGATGGGTGAAAGAAGGAAGGAAGATGGATGGATGGATGAATGTGTCAATGGAGAATGGATCGGTCAATGGACCTGAAGGATGGATAAAGAATAGATGAAGGTGAAAGAAGGAAGGAAGGAAGGAAGGATGGATGGATGGATGAAAGAATGGGTCAATGGACTGAAGGATGGATAGATAGATGGGTGAAAGAAGGAAGGAAGGAAGGAATGGCATGGATGGATGAAAGAAGGAATGGACTGAAGGAAGGATGGATGGATGGAAGGTCATGGATGGAGGATGAAAGAATGGGTCAATGGACTGAAGGATGGGTAGATAGATGGTTGAAAGAAGGAAGGAAGGAAGGATGGATGGATGGATGGATGAAAGAATGGGTCAATGGACTGAAGGATGGATAGATAGATGGGTGAAAGAAGGAAGGAAGGAAGGAAGGATGGATGGAAGGGGGAAGAATGGGTCAATGGAATGAAGGATGGATAGAGAGATGGGTGAAAGAAGGATGGAAGGAAGGATGGATGGATGAATGAAAAGATGGGTCAATGGACTGAAGGATGGGTAGATAGATGGGTGAAAGAAGGAAGGAAGGAAGGATGGATGGAATGAAAGAATGGGTCAATGGACTGAAGGATGGGTAGATAGATGGGTGAAAGAAGGAAGGAAGGAAGGGATGGATGGATGGATGAAAGAATGGGTCAATGGACTGAAGGATGGATAGATAGATGGGTGAAAGAAGGAAGGAAGGAATGGATGGATGGATGGATGAAAGAATGGGTCAATGGACTGAAGGGATGGAAGATGGGTGAAAGAAGGAAGGAAGGATGGAAGGATGGATGGATAGATAGATGGAAGAAAGAATGAAGGAAGGATGGATGGAATGGATGAAAGAATGGAATCAATGGACTGAAGGATGGAAAGATAGATGGAAAGAAGGGAGGAAGAAAGGATGGAAGGAAGGAAGGATGGATGGAAGGGAAGGAATGGGTCAATGGACTGAAGGATGGATAGATAGATGGGTGAAAGAAGGAAGGAAGGAAGGATGGGATGGATGGATGGATGAAAGGAATGGGTCAATGGACTGAAGGATGGGTAGATAGATGGGTGAAAGAAGGAAGGAAGGATGGATGGTGGATGGATGGATGAAAAGAATGGGTCAATGGACTGAAGGATGGGTAGATAGATGGGTGTAAGAAGGAAGGAAGGAAGGATGGATGGATGGATGGATGAAAGAATGGGTCAATGGACTGAAGGATGGATAGATAGATGGGTGAAAGAAGGAAGGAAGGATGGATGGATGGATGAAGGAATGGATGGACTGAAGGATGGATAGATGAAAGAGAGAAGGAAGGAAGGAATGGACTGATGAAAGAATGGGTAGGATGAAGGATGGAAGATAGATGTGTGAAAGAAGGAAGGAAGGATGGGATGGATGAAAGAATGGAATGGACTGAAAGGATGGGTAGAATGGACTGGAAGGATGGAAAGAATGATGTCAGGATGAGGATGGGTAGAAATGGATGGAAGGAAGAATGGGACAATGGACTGAAGGATGGATAGATAGATGGGTGAAAGAATGAAGGAAGGAAGGAAGGATGTAATCGAAGGGATGGATGGAATGGGTCAATGACTGGGATGGGTAGATAGATGGGTGAAAGAAGGAAGGAAGGAGGATGGATGGATGAAAGGGGTCAATGGACTGAATGGATGGAATGGAAGAATGATGAGGATGGGATGGATAGATAGATGGGTGAAAGAAGGAAGGAAGGAATGGATGGATGGATGAAAGAATGGGTCAATGGACTGAAGGATGGATAGATAGATGGGTGAAAGAAGGAACGGAAGGAAGGAAGGAAGGAATGATGGATGGATGGATGAAAGAATGGGTCAATGGACTGAAGGATGGATAGATAGATGGGTGAAAGAAGGAAGGAAGGAAGGAAGGATGGATGGAAGAAAGAATGGGTCAATGGGACTGAAGGATGGATAGATAGATGGGTGAAAGAAGGAAGGAAGGAAGGAATGGATGGATGGATGGATGAAAGAATGGGTCAATGGACTGAAGGATGGATAGATAGATGGGTGAAAAGAAGGAAGGAAGGAAGGATGGATGGAATGGATGAAAGAATGGGTCAATGGATCTGAAGGATGGATAGATAGATGGGTGAAAGAAGGAAGGAAGGAAGATGGATGGATGGATGAAAGAATGGAAGGACTGAAGGATGGATAGATAGATGGGTAGAGAAAGGAAGGAAGGAAGGAAGGATGGATGGATGGATGGATGAAAGAATGGGTCAATGGACTGAAGGATGGATAGATAGATGGGTGAAAGAAGGAAGGAAGGAAGGATGGATGGATGGATGAAAGAATGGGTCAATGGACTGAAGGATGGATAGATAGATGGGTGAAAGAAGGAAGGAAGGATGGATGGATGGATGAAAGAATGGGTCAATGGACTGAAGGATGGATAGATAGATGGGTGAAAGAAGGAAGGAAGGATGGATGGATGGATGGATGAAAGAATGGGTCAATGGACTGAAGGATGGATAGATAGATGGGTGAAAGAAGGAAGGAAGAAGGAAGGATGGATGGATGGATGGATGAAATAATGGGTCAATGGACTGAAGGATGGATTAGATAGATGGGTGAAAGAAGGAAGGAAGGAAGGAAGGATGGATGGATGGATGAAAGAATGGGTCAATGGACTGAAGGATGGGATAGATAGATGGGTGTCAAAGGCAGGAAGGAAGGATGGAAGAGAAGGAATGGATGAAGATGGATAGATAGATGGGTGAAGGAAGGATGAATGGATGAAGGATGAAAGAATGGGTCAATGGACTGAAGGATGGAAGATAGATGGGTGAAAGAAGGAAGGAAGGATGGATGGATGGATGAAAGAATGGGTCGATGGACTGAAGGATGGATAGATAGATGGGGTGAAAGAGAAAGAAGGAAGGAAGGATGGAATGGAGGATGGATGAAGAATGGGTCAATGGACTGAAAGGATGGATTAGATAGATGGGTGAAAGAAAGTAAGAAGGAAGGGATGGATGGATGGAGGAAAGGGTCAATGGAATGAAGGATGGATAGAGAGATGGGTGAACGAAGGAGGAAGAAGGATGGATGGAAGGATGAAAGAAATGGGCAAGGAACTGAAGGAAGGAAGGATAGATGGGTGAAAGAAGGAGGAAGGAAGGATGGATGAAAGAAGGAATGGAGAAATGATAGAAGGAAGGGGAAGATGGATGTAATGAAGGAAGGATGGATGGAAAGATGGATAAAGAATGGGTGAAAGAAGGAAGGAAGATAGATGGAAGGAAGGAAGAAAGGATGGATGATGGGATGGATGGATGAAAGAAGGGTCAATGGGACTGAAGGATGGGTAGATAGATGGGTGAATGAAAGGAAGGAAGGAAGGATGGATGGAAAGATGGATGAAAGAATGGAAATGGACTGAAGGATGGGACTAGATCATGGACTGAAGGAAGGAAGGAAGGAAGGAGATGGATGGGTGAAAGAAGGAAGGAAGGACTTAGGAAGGAAGGAAAGATGGATGGATGGATGGAAGAATGGGTCAATGGAAGGGAGGATGGATGGATAGATGGAGGAAGTATGGTAAGGAAGGAAGGAAGGATGGATGGATGGATTGAAGGATGGATAGATAGGATTGAAGGTGGATAGAGGATGGTGGAAAGAAGGAAGGAAGGATGGATGGATGGATGGATGGATGGAAGGAATGGATGGGATGGAAAGAAGGATGGATAGATAGGATGGGTGAAAGAAGGAAGGAAGGATGGATGGATGGATGAAAGAATGGAGTCGATGGATGAAGGATGGATAGATAGAAGGAAGATGGAAGTGAAGGGAGGAATGGATGGATGGATGGAAAGAATGGGTCAATGGACTGAAAGGATGGATAGATAGATGGGTGGAAGAGAAGGAAGGAAGGATGGATGGATGGATGAAAGAATGGGTCAATGGACTGAAGGATGGATAGATAGATGGGTGAAAGAAGGAAAGGTTGGAAGGAAGGATGGATGGGATGGATGGATAAGAATGGGTCAATGGATGAAGGTATGGATGGATGATGTGGACTGAAGGATGGAAAGATGGATGGATGAAGGATGGATGGGATGGATGGATGAAAGAATGGGTCAATGGACTGAAGGATGGATAGATAGATGGGATGGATGAAAGAAGGATAGATGGAATGGAAGGATGGGTTGATGGATGGATGGATGGATAGATAGAATGGTTCATAGACTGGAAGGGATTCAAGGAAGGAGGAGATAGATGGGATGAAGGATGGATGGAAAATAAGAAGGAATGGATGGATGGATGGAAGGAATGGATGAAAGCGGGTCAGATGGACTGAAGGATGGATAGATGGATGGATGGAATGAAAGGAAGGATAGAAGGAATGGAAGGATGGACTGAAGGATGGGTTGATGGATGGGTGGATGAAAGGAATGGGTCAATGAAGGACTGGGTCAAGGATGGGATGGATAGATGGGTGAAAGAAGGAAGGAAGGAAGGATTGATGGATGGATGATGGATGAAAGACTGATGGGTCAATGGACTGGAGGATGGATGGATAGATGGAGGTGAGAAGCAATAGAATGGAAGGATGTGATGAAATGTGTGGATGGGATGAAAAGCAATGAAGGGAAGGACGGTAAGGATGGATGGGAGGATGGAACAGGGATGAAGGATGGATCAAATGGAAATGGCAAGGATGGATAGATGGATGGAATGATGAAATGGAAGGATGGGATGGATGGAATGGATGTGAAGGATAGATGGATGGAGGATGGAAAAGAATGATGGTCAGGATGGATGGAATGGAAGAACGAATGGTGCGAGATGGATAGAAGGATGGAAGGTAGAAGGTGAAAGGAAGGAAAGGAAAGAGAAGGAAGGATGGATTGGATGAAAGAAAGAATGGGTCAATGGACTGCAGGATGGATAGATAGATGGGTGGATGGATGGATTCATGGAAGGATGGATGGATG
>JAGGCT020004036.1:1778037-1814960 GCA_017654935.2 Phymorhynchus buccinoides
CAAAGGAATCGCTCCACTGCACCACTAGTCAATAGTGGAAATTAGAAACTCCAGAAGGAACCCAGCAGCACCACCCACACCACCATAACCATGGGAACCAGACAAAACGACACTCCTGACCCAAAAGTGACTCATATGGGACAGTAAAACAATAGCAGTCATAAGTAGAAGAGGAGGGGATGGGTGCTGGGCACATAAGTAATTTGATATGGTTTGTTTGTTGTAGGTGAAGGGGTCTGAGGCGCTAGTTAGCCATCAGGACAGACAGACCAGAGGGAAAGGAGGATAGGGGAGAAATGACAGGACAGAGAACCGCAAGAAGAAACACTGAGAGCACAGAACAGACAGAGAGGTGACTGAGCCAGACCCCCCCATACAATGGGACAGCCAGACACTTCGACCTACGTAAATGTGCCTCCAGCATTTGGCTACGTCCTAGCGTATGTAGATTAGATTAGAAGGCGGTGGAGGCTAGATGGGGGAAGGGGGCGGACTCCATAAGGACAATCTTATTTGATAGGGCCGCCCAGACCAAGTCATCAGGAGCCGTCTCTCTGGCCGCCGCGCTCCTCTGTCAAAAAGAAGAAAACTTAGCTTTTTGTTTGTTTTTTTTAATAATAGTTCCCTACCCCTAGGAAATACAGTCTTTACGCCATCCTCCACTCCCTCTTCCCCCTCCCCCCCTCGACAACTTTCAGAAAATAAACATTTAGTCTACTCTTTCCTCTCTTCTTTCTCCCGGAAAAAACAGAGAAAGAGAAAAAACACACAACAAGCTAAAATATCACCTCCTCCCAACCGACTCCTCGCTATGTCGATCCAATCAATTCAACGCCCATAACATTTTCTAACCTCTCTGTACTCTTCTCTCTCTCTCTGTCCTGAAAAAATAGAAAAAACACACACAGGACGATGGAATGTTTTAAAGTTTTGGGTACGCCAACGTGGACAATCAAAGCCCCCAACCCCCCCATAACCATTTTTCTAATCTCTCTCTCCTCTCCTGAAAAACCAGGAAAAATAAAAGCAACGAAATGTCAGTGGAACAATTCACAAGACCTAAACATTTTACTACTCTGTACTCTCTCTCCTAGAATTAAAAATACACACACTAGTTGACAATTTCCACAATAGCTATAACATTTCTACTCTGTACTTCTCTCTCCTGAAAAAACACACACGAGTCAGCCGCAGACTGTCATACTCTTTCGTGTGACAATTCAAGCATAACATTTCTACTCTGTAACTCTCTCTCTCTCCTGAAAAACACAGAGTGACAATTCAAAGCATAACATTTCTACTCTGTACTCTCTCTCTCTCCTGAAAAACACACAAAGTGGCGTCGTAGTGGAGTGACCTCAGAGTCCTAGCAGTAGCACCAGTTTATGTAAGAGTAAACCCAACCTCCCCTCCCTGAGTACGCGATGAAAAACATCACTTGCATACCTACAGTGTGAGGGAGAAAACCAAGTTACAGTCTCCAAAGACGCGGCGTAAATGTGACAATTGCACAAAAAATAACATTTCTACAGTCTCCTCCTCTCTCCGGAGAAAAAAACCAACACACCCAAGTGAACAAATTCAAAGCATAAACAGTTCTACTCTCTCTCTCTCCTGAAAAACACACAGTGACAATTCAAAGCGTAGCATTTCTACTCTTTACTCTCTGTCTCTCTCCTGAAGAATACACACAGTGACAATTCAAAGCGTAACATTTCTACTCTTTACTCTCTGTCTCTCTCCTGAAAAATACACAGTGACAATTCAAAACATAACATTTCTACTATTTACTCTCTCTCTCTCTCCCGAAAAACACAGTGACAATTCAAAGCATAACATTTCTACTCTCTACTCTCTCTCTCTCTCCTGAAAAACACACAAAATGACACTTCAAAAGTTAGCATTTATACTCTTTACTCTCTCTCTCTCCTGAAAAACACACAGTGACAATTCAAAACATAACATTTCTACTCTCTCTCTCTCCTGAAAAACACACAGTGACAATTCAAAGCATAACATTTCTACTCTCTACTCTCTCTCCTGAAAAACACACAGTGACAATTCAAAACATAACATTTCTACTCTCTCTCTCTCCTGAAAAACACACAAAGTGAAAATGTAAAACATAACCTTTCTACTCTTTACTCTCTCTCTCTCCTGAAAAAACACACAGTGGACCAATTTCAAAACATAACATTTCTACTCTCTTCTCTCCTGGAAAAAACCCACATGTGACAATTTCAAAACATAACATTTATACTCTCTCTCTCTCTCCTGAAAAAACACACAGTTTAGTCGACAATTTCTTTAAAGGCATAACATTTCTACTCTGTACTCTCGCTCTCCTAGAAAAACACCCCACAGAGTGACAATTCAAAGAATAAACATATCTAATCGGTACTTCTCTCCTGAAAAAAAAAACACACAACACAGTTGACAATTCAAAGCATAAACATTTCTATCGTACCTCTCTCTCCTGAAAAACACCCCACAGTGACATATTCAAAGCATAAACATTTCTACTATCTCTCTCTCCTGTGAAAAACACCAGAGTGACAATTCAAAGCATAAGCATTTCTACTCTCTCTTCTCTCTACTCTCCTGAAGAACACACAGTGGACAAATTCAGTCAGAAAAGAAACTCTATTCTTCTTCTTCTCCGTTTCCCCGGCCATATGGGCACATACTTATGGGTAATTGTGGTATGTCCCGGTTTTCAGTTTTCACTATGTCTCCCCGCTTACGTACAGCGACACAAATTATGATTGCGGAGGAGCTCAAAGGAAAAAAACATTTATTGAAGTTTTTTTTCAAAAAGAGCAGGAGATAATGGGCCAGTAAGTCAGAAAGGATAGTAGATAGACAGAAGAAAGCAAAAGGAGACAAAGCAGAGCCGTCAACAAGAGTTGGAAGTTACAAGCACAGAACTTCAAAAAGGTGGGGCGAACGATTTTTACGAAAGACCCTGGTATCCCCACGGGGGTAGCGGGTGGGATTCATTCAGCTCCCCGAATGGAGCACCGAGGCATCCACCCACTGCCGCCCAGTCAGGAAAGAAAGAGACAAGACGGACAGAGACAAGAAAACAATAAATCACTTACAAATGGATTAGAAATTTAGGAAAAAAACAGGTAGCAACTGGGAAACAGTGGGCAGCGTAATCACCGGTAGTCAACACGACTCATGGCTTCAGCTCCAAGACTGCTGCTGCTCAATATTGAAGTGATCTATGTGCAGTTATGACAGTTGAACTAACGACGAAACGGAAAAAAGAAAAAAAAAAAAGGAAAAAAAAACCAATCTCTCCAATGCCTTCAACTGTGATGGAGGGATAAAAAAAAAATGACCAAAAAAGAACAAAATATAACCTAAGTCCCAAAATCAACTACCGGTACTAACACTTAACACGGGAGAAAAAATATTATGGAATGATTAAAAACTACCAGTACTCATTCGTCACTCTACTACTCTCTCTCTTCACTCTCTTTCACACACACCACACAACTCTCTTCTCTCTCCCCTCTCTCTCTTTCCTCTCTTTCTCTCTCACATGTCACTCTCGCACACACACCGTCTCTCTCTGTCTCTGTCTCTCTCTCTCTACTCCCCTCCTCTCTGTCTCACACTCTCTATTGCTCTCTCACATTCACTCTCTCACACACACCGTCTCTCTCTCTCTCTCTCTCTCTCTCTCTCTCTCTCACACACACACAGAACCACACACACACTCTCTCTCACTCTCTTTCTCTATCTCATCTCGCTCTCCGTTTCTCTCTAATTCCCTCCTCTCTCTCTCTTTGAACAACTCTCTCTCTCTCTCTCTTTCATACACACACTTTCTCTCTCTCATTTCACACCACACTCTCTCTCCTCTCTTTCACACACTCTTTCTCTCCTCAACCTTCTTCGTCCCTGCTCAGACTCGTCTCCAATCCTCGTTCAATCCTCTCCTCCTAGTCCTCCTCTTCCCTCTTCTTCCTGGCTTCCTCCTCAATCCTCTTTCTTCAGCTCTTCCCATGCTGCTCACAGATGGCCGGGTGGGGTGGGGGTGTAGGTGTAAGGAAAGGAAAATGTATATCAATAATGATCAAATTATTTATAATCGAATTATGGCCAATTATGATATGAACAAAATATTAACAAAAGATGTTTTACATACTATAAAAAGTATCTTGTAAAAGCTGTTTTCACACACCACCTCAAAAACACACATGCATGCACACACACGCACACGGAGAGAGAACTAACAAACAACATTTTAATACAGAGGGTTAATCAGATAAAGCATGTTTCTTACATCAGACTTTGGCAAGAAGGGGAAATTGAACTAAAACACAACACAAAGAGAGAGAGAGGGGAGAGAGAGAGAGAGAGACCGAGAGAGAGAGTGGGCGGAGAGACGAGGAGGAGGAGAGAGAGGAAGAGAGGACAGACAGAGAGAGAGAGGATTGGAGCAAGGATATGAAAGACAGAGGACAGAAATAGATAATAAGAGAGCGTGAAGACGGAAGACAGCAGGAAAGGAGACAGAGCTTCTCTTCTCCCTGCCGTTCCCAGGCCATCCAGCCATAATGGTAAGAGCCGTATGTTGTCCGGTGTTCAGTTTTCACTGGTCTCCCGCTGCGGACAGCTGACACATTCCGATGTCGGAGGAGACTCAAAGGAGAAAAAATGAATGGAATTTTTTTTTTTGGGGGGGGGTAAAAAAAGGGCAGAGATGGAGCAATCCGTATGAAGAGAGTAGATGATAGAAAGCAAAGGGAAAAGCAGAGTCAAAGGAGCGTGGCAATTAGAGGAAGTTACAAAACACAGAACTTCCAGAAGGTGGGGGAACTATTTTACGAAAGACCCCCGGGTATCCCCACAATTGGAGAGAGACTCGTGGAGGGCCTGGCGGCGGTTCGTCCAGCTCCCGATATGGAGGCACGATGGCATCCACCCACTGCCCACAAGGGGACAGAAACAAAGATGGAGGAGGACAAAGGGAGATAATCCACTGACCCTGAGTCCGCGACTGACGCTGCGGAATTGGAAGGTGCGCGTGGGCACGCTGAGGGAAATCTTGAAGTGCGGGAGGAAAGCGATTTTTCTTCTTAGTAGGACTCGTTTCTGGTCTTTTCAGGTGGTATGGGGCTGGGATATCATGATGGGAATTCCTCTGATTATTATTCTGGGTCTATCTGGATATCTAATACAAAAAATCTTGAGTCACTAGGGATGATTTATGAGATTTAGCTCTATCACCTTGCCCCCCCCCCTGCACCCTAACCCACCCATCAGACGCTTTGAGGACCCAGTGAAGGAGCAGCTTGTCGCAGAGGCGTCGGGGGCAGTGGCGGGCGCCCTCGTACCGCGTCGCTCGGTGTGCTCTTATTAGTTCACCACTAAATTGGAACAATCGAGTTTGTTAATAGATCATTTATAAAAAGTTAACATCCTATCCTATTCATTTTATGACTCTATCACATCGCCGTCCCAACCCTCCCCCCCCACCCACCCCTCCCACCCTCTTCCCCGAATTCCCTCGCCATCCACCCACCATGTTCAGCGAGCGCCTCTCGCTTGTTCTGAAACAATCGATAAAACATCATCATCAGTATCTGACATTCCCTCATCCTTTCGTTGTCATCATCTGTTATCTAACATTACAATACACATTCATCAGCTCATTATGGCTCATTGTTGTCAGACTCATTGCTATCACCATTATACAATCATCTATCATACGATAAATATTACGGTCATGATTGTCATCATTGTTATCACCATATCACTCCCGAGCCTTGGTCATTGTTGTCCCTCACTTGTATCACCATTATCATCCAATCATCATTTGAGCATTGTTGTATCATTGGTTATCACATCTATCTCACCATTATCATATGGCCTTTTGTCTACGACTCATTGTTATCACCATGTGAATCTGCCCCCGTATATATCGCATCATATGGTCATTTGTGGTCATTCATCTGTTATCACCATTATCACTCTAATGCATTATGGTCATTGTTGTAGCATGTTATCACCATTATAATCGATCATAATTATGAGTCATTGTGATCATCATTGGTTATTCACCATTCTCACCATCATCATCATATGGGTTCATATTTTGGTAACTCATTGTTATCACCATTATCATCAATCATGTTCATTATGCAGTCATTGTTGTAATCATTGTTATCACCATTATCATCACCATTATCAGTATGGTAATTGTTGTCATCATTGTTATCACAATTATCATCATCATTCCATTTATGGTCATTGTTGTCATGAATTGTTATCACCATTTATAATCATCATCTATTGACGCGCATTGTTGTTATCATTTGTTTATCCCATTAGTCCTTCCATCATCATTATGGTTCATTGTTTTCATCATGTTACAAATATATAATCATCATCATTATGGTTCAGGTGTGTGTCACCATTGTTATACCATTACATCTCCATCATTATTAGTATTGTTATCACCATTATTCATCATCATCATTAACGGTCCCTTGTTGTATCATTGTTATCCACAATTATCATCATCATCATTATGGTCATGTTGTCATCATTGGTTATCACCAGTATCATCTCCCATCCACCATGATTAGGTGAGGACACACTGGTTGTGTACATCATTGTTATCCCATTATCATCATCCTCATTATGCGCATTCGGATCCGTCATCATCGTTATCACCATATCATCTCATCATTATGGTCATTGTCATCAGTTGTTTCACCATTATCATCATCACATCATTATGTTCTTGTGTAGCATCATGTTATCACCCACTATATCATCTATCATCATTCACGGTCACATCTGATGTCATCATTGTTATCACCATTCTCAGCATATTCATTACTGTGTCATTGTACATCATTATAACTCATCATTACGGTCATTGTTGTCATCATGTGCCGTGATCACCATTATCATCATGTCATTATATGGTCAATGTTAGCATCATGGTTATCAAATTATCATCTCAGTATGGATCAATGTTGTATCATGGTATCACCATTATCATCTCATTATGGGACATTGTTGTCATCATTGTTACACATTATCATTCATCCAGACAACATCATTATGGCATTGTGTCATCATTGTATCACCATTATACATCTATCAATTATGGTCATGTTGTCATCATTGTTATCACCATTCTATATCGCCATCCCTCTGGGGTCCATTGTTGTCATCAGTGTTATCACCATTATCATAATCAATCATCATCATGGTAATGTTGTATCAGTTTGTGTCTACTCCCCTGGATTTCATCTATCATTAGCACGCATTTCCTCTAGTATGGTCACACATGTGTCATCGATGTTATCACCATATATCAATCATCATTGTGGATACACAAGCTCTTAAGTCTTGAGCTCACCGAAGAGCCAAGACGAGAGAGAAAGAGAGACAGACAGGCGAAAGAGAGAGTAGACGAAGAGAGACGAAAAACAGAGAGCAGAGACAGAGACTCGGACTCCAAGAATATTTAATGACACTAGGCCAACACCCCTATCATAGATCCAATCGTCGCCCATCTACCCAAACCAAGAGTACATCACGAATGTCTTCATACACCCCCCCCTCCTCCCGACCCACACCCGACGAAAACACACCCTTCCCCACCCACACACACAAAACACACACACTCCCCACACCACACACACAAAAACACACCCCATCCCACCCACACACACACACACCACTCCTCCCACCCACACACACACACACCCCTCCCCCACCCACATGACAACACACACAACCCTCCCAGCCCCCCCCACTACACCTCCTCCCTCCCACCCCAACACCACACAAACACATGCTACACTAAGCGCGCACGCGCACACACAGTATTCAAAAATCACACGCACCATTCCTCACACCCAGGCACGCACGCGGCACATAACACTCCACAGTCTGAAGAGAGACAGGAGAGACAGGCGAGGTACTTCTCTCTCCTGCGATCGCTCAGACAGTTTTCTGTCACAGTCATGAGGCGCAGAGAGTCATGCTGCCGTATGACGCCTAACAAGAAATAGTGTCGGCCCAGCAAGTACTTGGCTAGAGGAATCTTTTTAAAGCGTTCTTGAAAAAAGGCTGGAGAATGGAACGGACAAGTCAGAAAGACTAGTAGATGACAGCAAGCAAAAAGAAAAGGCAGAGTCAAAGAGAGTGGACAGACTAGAGGAAGTTACAAGCACAGAACTCCAGAGGTGGGAGAAATATTTATACAAAAGACACCCACCCCCACCCGGTTATCGGTGAGAGGGGGGGGGGGACAGAGTACAGACGCAGTTTCCAAATTGTCTTTTCCCCCCCTTTATAGATATTACCAGTGTGAACATACCTCTCCAGACCTTCAAAAAATTCATCCAAACATGAGGTCTTATACGGGAGGTAATGTTAATAACTGACAAAAGATGAGGCTATTGGTTGTCTCGGAGAAGTAGATCTACGTGGGAGTGAGTCTATAATGGGAGCGGTCTTATTGAGTGGAGCGGTCATAAGAGATGGTTAATGTCAATACTACAAATAAGGGCAATTGTCTCCGAGAAGTAGCGTCTTATAAGGACGAGGTCTTGAAAGGACGGTAATTGTAAACTTACAAAGAAGGGCAATGTCTCAGAGAAGTGGGTCTTACGGGGGGGAGTCTTATAATGGGAGGTTACTTATCAGGGAAAGGTCACCAAATGGCTATACCGTGAAAATTTTGTCCGTTTGGAGCAAAGTTCGTGAAACATTTTTAAATCGTCAAGACGCACTTAAAGGGAAGGGTCCGTTACTCCCGTATTCTTGGCGGTTCCAGATCAGCTGTCTGACAAGACGCCGGGCACGGATTAAAATCCGACTGGTTCATAGGGGTCGCACCACACTCATGAAGAACACTGTGCAGTCCGTGCTCTGTGGAGATATAAAATCATACAATCCGTCATCACTTGTACTATAAAACACTCCATACCACTACTCATCATCATTGTCAGGTAATCTATGACGTCATGTCATCATACATCTTGCTTCAGATATAGAAAAGTACGTAGCCATACTTAGCAATAGTGTATAATCAACACAAACGACAAATCCATACAACAACAAATTGCCCTACCCCAGTCACCAAAAATCTGCATTTGCGTCAAAAAAAGCCAAGGATGTGGACAGCCTGAAATGTGAGGACTTGAAGGCCTGTTTTAGCAACACACTAGCCAGTTGTCCACGTACACCCGAAAAAACATACAAACTTAATAGCAGCGGCGTAGCTGCTACCAGACAATCACAAAAACATAAACAAATTGTCACCACCCCGTCCCCAAAATCTGCCTTTGCCGTCAAATCCATGGCTGTGACAGCCTGACTGTAGGCTTTGAAGGCCTGTTCAGCGCCACCCGGTTGTCGCTCGCTACTTTTGCGCATCTCCTCGAGTCGATTCACCGTCAGCACTCGGACCACCCGTCCTCGAAGCGGCTAGCACGTGCTGCCTTTTAGGGTTCCACCTGGGAGAGACGAGGAAAGGAGGGAAGAAGGAAGAAGAAGAAAAAGGAGGGAATACAGAGGAGGAGAAGGAAGGAAGAAAAATACGAAAAAGGAAGAAGAAGAGGGAGACATGGAAGAAAAGGCAAGGAGGGGGGAGAGGGAGAAAGAGAAGATAGAGGCAGAAGAGATGAAAGAGAGCGAAGATAGAGGCAGAAGACAAAGAAGTGGGAAGAGAAAAAAGAGAGGAGAGAAGGAGAGAGAAGAGTGGAGAGGTGAGAGAGGACGTAGGGTTGAGGAGAGCAGATGACGGAGGAGAGATCCAGAGAGAGAGGAAGGCGAGAGGAGAGAGAGAGAAGACGAGTGCTTAGACGAGTAGATTCGAGTTGAGAGAGAGAGATAGACAAAAGATTGAGAGATAGGGAGAGCAGAGGGTACAGAGAGCGAGAGAGAGAGACGAGACCGAGAAGAGTAGAGAGAGCAGGAGAGAGGGAGAGGAAGAGAGAGGAGAGAGAGTGAGACGGGAGAGAGAGAGAGAGAGAGACAGAGAGAGAGAGAGAGAGAGAAGAGCTGTGAGAGAGAGAGAGAGAGAGGGAGAGGGAAAGATAGAGGGAAGACGAGCAGAGAGATAACATGGGATGTAAGAGAGGGGGGAGAGAGTGAGATGAGGAGTGAGAGACGTGAGAGGAGAGACGAGAGGGGAGAGAGAGAGATATGGACAGACGAGATGCAGGGAGAGAGGGAAGATGGGAGAGAGCGTAGACGAGGAGAGGTGGGAGAGGAGAGAAGGAGAGGTAGGGGATCAGAGAGGAGAGAGGAGAGGGAGAGGATGATGAGGAGGATTTTGAGAGTTTATTTGTTTTTATTTAGGAGAGCAAGAGAGAGGATTTTCGAGGCGAGAGAGAGAAAGGAGAGGATGATCCCAGGGGGGAGAGAGGGGAGAGAGAGAGAGATGGAGAGGTCAGAGATGACGAGATTAGAGAGAGAGAGTGAGAGAGAATCATCAGAGATCGAGAGGGGGAGGAGAGAGAGGAGAGAGAGAGAAGAGAGAAGGAGAGAGGTCGATGATGAGACTGATCAGAGAAGATGGAGGAGAGTAGGGTGAGAGTCAGAGAGCGATGGAGAGTCGGAGAGAGGAGAGAGAGGAGAGGGAGAGAGAAGCGAGGAGAGCATGAGAGAGAGAGAGGGAACATGAGATTGATCAGAGAGGGAGAGGAGAGGAGAGAGAGAGATCGAAGGAGGAGAGGTATCAGAACAGAGGAGCGAGAGTGAGAGAGAGAGGCAGGAGCAGAGAGGAGACGAGAGACGAGAGAGAGATGAGAGACGATGAGAGAGAAGAGGAGAGGGAAGAGAGAGAGATGACGCGGAGGAGAGAGAGGAGAGAGAGGGAGAGGACCGAGGGAGGAGGAGATTGAGAGAGGAAGCAGGAGAGATCAATGAGAGAGAGACGAGATGGAGGAGGGAGAGAAGAGAGGATGAGAGGAGAGAGGAGACGGGAGAGAGAGAGAGAGAGAGGAGAGGAGAGAGAGAGATGAGGGGAGAGAGAGAGATGAGGGAGGGAGACCTGAGAGAGACAGAGAGAGAATGAAGAGAGAAGAGAGAGAGAGAGGAAGGAGAGATCAGGAGGGATAGCGAGAGCGAGAGAGAGAGAGGGAGAGAGTAAGAGGGAGAGATGGGGAGAGGAGAAGAGAAAGAGAAAGACAAGGGTTCAGATGGGACAAAGTGAGAGTTGGAGAGATCAGGGGTGAAGAGAGAGAGACAGAGAGAGAGGAGAGAGAGGAAGGGGGAGGAGGATGGAGGAGAGAGGAGCGAGCGAGGAGATAGAGGAGAGAGGATAAGGAGACTGAAGAGAGAGAGAGATGGAGGTTAGAGAGGGAGAGGAGACGAGAGAGAGGTAAGGACGAGAGATAAGAAGAGCGGAACCGAGCCCCTCAGTGAGAGTGGAGTAGAGAGAAGGAGAGTGATGGGAGATGAGAGAGATAGGGAGGGAGAAGGACGGAGAGAGAGAGAGAGAGAGAGGGAGATGAGACGAGAGAGAAAAAGAGAAAGGAGAGAGAGAGAGAGAGAGGAGAGAAATTAAGGATGACAGGGAGAGAGAGTCCGATAGAGAGGAGAGAGAGGGAGAGAGAGCAGTAAGGATGCAGACGGAGCGATGACGTATTATCGATGTGGGAGGATTATCGAGATAGAGAGTTTAAAGAGCTAAACCGGGAGTAGAGGAAAGGACAGTGCCCGACTATCGAGCAACAGAGGAGAGATAGAGAGTAGAGGAGGAGGCGAGAGTTTGAGGTTGATGAACTGTCAGTGAGGAGCGTTTGATGAGGGACAGAGATTGAGACCAGAGGAAGAGAGAGTGATGAGAAGTGAGAGGAGATAAAGAGGGAGAAGAAGGAGATGGATTTATTGGCGAGAGAGAGAGGTGAGGATGCGAAGGAGAGAGAGATGAGAGAGAGAGAGAGAGGAGAGAGAGAGAGAGAGGAGCGTAGGAGAGAGAGGGGAGGGAGGGAGAGGGAGGAGGCGAAGAGACAGCAGTAGGAGAACGAAGAGAGAGTCGGATCGAGGGAGAGTATGTGAGGCCTTGATTGATTGTACTGGACAGATGAGATGTAGGATTGGAGAAGGGAGGGGAGGTGGTGAGAGAGGAGATAGAGAGACGAGAGAGAAGCAGAGGAGCAGAGACTGAGAGAGGAGCGATGCAGCGGATGGAGAGAGGGGAGCAGAGAGCAGTTGGAGGGAGGGAGAGAAGGGTGATTGGATGGAGGTATTGAGATGAGAGAGGCGAGGAGCGTGAAGAGAGAAGTTTGATGAGGACTTCCCTAAGAGAGTCGAGGAAGCGAGAGGAGATGAGAAGAGATTGGAGGTGAGAGAGGACTTGATTGTTGGAGAGTGACGAGAGACGAGTGGAGAGAGAGATTTGTGAGAGTTGTTCTGAGAGAGATAGAGTGAGATTGATTGCGAGAGTGGATGAGGGCGTGAGGAGAAGGGTAGAGGAGCGACGGAGGCAGCGAGGTGCAGAGATGGGAGAGGAGAGAGTGAGCCGAGGGAGTGGAGATGAGGAGGAGATAGAGACATGAGAGAGTCCGGAGATGGCGAGAAGAGAGAGGTGAGAGAGAGGCCGAGGTGACGAGAAGAGAGAGGGACCCGAGAGCATTGCCAATGAGAGATGAGAAGAGTAAGAGACGAGAGTTTGTGAGTTCGTCCACTTTTAAGCGTACGTTTAGGGGGGATAATAAGAGACTTGTCAAACTCTGGATCGCAGGGAGTTTCATTGAGCCATTGAAGAATGGACAGAGGGTCCCAGGAGACCAAGTAGAAAAAAGGGAGTTAGCATTCGGAATGTAGGCACTAGGAGAAGATATCGGCCTACTAAGAGTTTCTATACTGTCGTGGGAAGAGAGTCACTGAGGACAGGAGTTGTTCGTTTGACGTGCAGAACCCTAGGTCCCTCCAGATCCTTAAAATTGGCCTGAGAATAAAAAATAACCAATTCAGGGAAAGAAAAGCACTAATAAGCAGGGAAAGGAAATGCAGCGAGAAAGATTTCTCATGGATTCAGAAAAAGAGCTAGTTTAAAGAGATAACATTGTTCGTACTCATGGCTAAAAGACCCCAGGGATCATCACAAGAGAGAAAAACAATTGAAAACTGGTAAAAGGGGAAAAGAGCGAGGATGAGAACATTACGTGAGGGAGACGTGTAAGACGAGAAGACCCCATGCAAGGGCAGCACACTCCTCTCGCTGAAGATAAAGAGTCACCGTAACTCGATGTACGATTGGAGTACGTTAGATGGTCGCTTCAGAGTCTTCATGAGAGGACTTCACAATGGCAGTGACGCGAATGCACGAGGTTTCCAGGACGGACAAGAGAGGATTGATTGATTAACCGGATCAATTCATTGTTCATTGGATCAATCTACGATGGAGTGAGAGACATTTAGTTAGGGCGATGACCAAATGAGGGGGGAGGTTTTCTTCGACCACAAACTTCACGATTAGTGAGACCCAGTTGCATGTCGAGTCCAAGAGAGAAGCTCATTACTTAGACCGATCAATTCATTGATCAGAATGATCAATGGAGGGACGTTGAGTTATGACTAGTCACAGGTTCGTATGAGAAGAGGGAGTTCGTTTTCTTCGTTGAAGAGACTTCACGACTGGTGTACAGAGAGGACAGGGAGTGTCCAACCCATGAAGCCTCATTGTTCGAACCGATGAATTCAGAGAATCAACTGATCAGATCGATACGTTAGGCAGAGGTGACCCCGAGACAGAGTACCGGCGTACTCAAGACGTGGGTAGGGAGAGATCGAGAGAGTGAGATGCGGATAGACTTTCAACCCCCAGTGTACTGCTGCACTATTGTGTCCGAACCCGAAGCTCGTTGAGTCAGAGACGAAGGAAAAAGTTGAGGTGAGATCCGTCTGTTTGATCTTCAGCATGTGGTCTTGATCGTTCGAAAGAGATACACTATGATGCAATGCCAAACAGAAGGTCAATCAATCTGTGAGGAATGGCCAGGAGACAAACTGTCAGATAGAATAGTTTAGGAGGAGACGGGTCGGGCAATCAAGAGAGGATAAAAAAAGCCAGGTATTTCAACTGCCATGCTTGAGTGCTAGCAACAGATGCTCATCGAGTTACAAAGCAGCGCTGTATGAAGATGGGATGATCCAAAGATGGATCAAGCAATCAAGTGCGTTGGTTGCCTGGATACAAATAAGAAAGAGCCAGATCGTTAGTACCGCCGGCACGCATGCATAAGGAGGGACAAAAAAAGCGAACAACCAATAAAGTAAGTTTTTCAGACGAGCACGGAGAGAGAGAGAGAGAGTGGGAGGAGAGAGAGAGGAGAGCACAGTTTGGGTTTAGAGAGAGGAATAGAGGGAGGGGAGCACAACACTTACTAACCAAAAGAGTTCAAAACCCCACAACATGCACACACAGTCAACCCACACAAAACACAGACACAACACACCACACACACACACAGACGCAGAATTAGGAATGAGGGGGGAGGAGAGCAACACACAGGACACATCAAGGACAACAGACACAAACAGACACACACACGACAACACAACACAAACACAACACATAAACGGAAACGGGGGGGGGGACCCACACACACACAACTCACACACACAACAACACACACAAGGACACACTCAGGCAGTAACGAGAGAGTCTGGAAAGTGCGAGTTGGCGAGGAACTGTCCTGAGACAAGAGAAATAGCAAGGAGGGACGATTGTCCTGGCTCTTAGGAGAAGATGAGTACCTACGTTGCCAGATGCCGACATGAGCGATGGAGAAGATTAAATTTGCAGAGAGAGGCATGAGGAAAAACCACAATTAGGACACCACCAATTTTAATGGGTCAATGGCGATATGACTAGGTGCTCTCAGAGACATCACTGGAGACACCACTGGAGGAGAACCACACCACACCCTCCCACCACACAGACATGGACAAAAAACTCACAGCATGAGGAGACAGGGACAGGCCCACGGATGCAGGAGGGGACCCACGTCCAGCAGAGATCTGGGAGGACGGACACGATGCGAGACAGGGACCCGAGACCCAGGACCTCAAAGATGACCAGAGGAGGAGGTGATTTCCGAGGAAACAGAGAGAGAGGTTGAGACGAGACGGGTCCGACCTCGGACAGCTTACTGGCAGAGAGGCAACTCCACGATAGAGAGTGAGAGGAAGAAGAGAGATCTCCGTTCGAGCGAAGCGACCCAGCTCTGAGATGAGAGAGACCAGGAGAGGTGAACCAAGTCAGCCAATCTTCCGGACCTGGGTGGACCTAATATCGGAAGAGCAACTCGGGAGGCCTAAAGAGAAAAAGATGATGTCGACGAATGTGACGAGAGAAACAATGAACGTCTTCATAAGATTTACGCTGAGGGAGAGAGAGAGGAGAGAGTGAGGAAAGTCACGGATTGGTTGTAGAGAGAGTTTTCCCCTCTTATAGCTGAGGGAGAAAGGTAGAGAGGATTATTCCGAGCGATGGAGCCAGGTTTTGAGAGACATATAAGGAGAGCCCCCAAATTCTTACCGAGAGAGAGGGAGAGGAAGAGTTGCGTGCGTTGGATTGCGTGAGTGTGGGGACATTTGTTATGAGTTGTGACGAGTGAGAGACCAAAAAAGAGTTGAGGTGACGTAATGTGAGTCGCATGAGAGTGTGAGAGATGCGAGGGGTGAGTGTGGAGACACACAGCCTAGAGTGTTTGATCCATGGAGAGTGTTTTGAGAGAGGGAGGGAGGAGAGATAGAGAGAGAGAGAGGATGGTGAGCATGAAGGGAGAGCGTAGTCTGAGTGAGTTTTTGTTGAGAGACAGGAGTGAGAGGAGAGAGGAGATGAGAGAGGGTGGGCGAGGAGAGGATGGCCATAGAGGGAGAGGAAGAGATTAGAGAGAGGAGAGAGGAGAGGAGAGGATAGGAGAGACGCGAGAGCAGAGGAGCGAGAGAGGTGATGCAGGAAGGAGAGAGAGAGAGAGGGAAGCTGGAGGACGAGAGAGCAGACGAGAGAAATAGGAGAGAGAGATAAGATAGGAGAGGAGAGCGAGAGAGGAGGAGGAGAAGGCGAGAGAGGAGGAGGAGAGCAGAGATCAGCAATGAGAGAGAGGGACGGAATACCAGGAGAGAGGGAGAGAGCTAATGGCGGAGAGATTCTAACCCTGAGAGACGAGCGATTTGAGAGGAGGAAGAAGAGATGAAAAAGGGAGAGAGAGGAAAAATCTGGATCTGCAACAAAGGAAGAAGAACGGAATAGTTCGCCAATCGAAGAGAAAGGAGGCAAGAAGAGAACAGAAAGGAGCAAGGACCAAGGGAGAGAGATCGAGAAATGGAGAGAGATGGGGACAAAAGGGGGGGACAAGGAGGAATCAGGACCCAGGAGAGGTGGAGAGGAGACGAGATGCTGAGGTGAGAGAGGACGAGGAGTGAGTGAAGAGCCTTGCCTAGACGAGACGGAGGATCTCAAACAGAGTGAGGAGAGAGTCACCAGAGACCCAACCCCTGAGAGATCAGAACAAGCGAGAGAGAAGTAAGTAGGCAGAGACAGAGAGGCCACCAGCCCCTGCCTGGACGCAGACGAGAGAGGTGAGAGGCCCAGGGAGACGGACTGAGCCCGCACCCGCCCACTTAGAAAATTCTTAAAAAAAAATGGAGCTGACGAGAACAGACATTGAGAGAGAGAGAGGAGAGAGAGATTAGAGAGAGAGAGAGAATCTATAGAGAGGAGACGGAGAGGAGAGAGGAGCCAGGGGGGGGACCCACATAATTATTCCGATTTTTTAACCAACATGCTTTTCTGTACAGAGATTGATTGCCCTGACTCGCTATCCTGCAGAGTGAGAGAGCTTTTCGACGCCAATTGTAATGCAATGGTATTTGCCTACAGAGTAAGGAAGTAAACACTCTAATTTTCACCAAAAGTGATTCGAAAATCATCTAAGGTACAACTCCCTTATAAGTAGCCTCCACATTATACTGAGAAAATCCCTCCCACTAAGACCTACTTCTCGGAGACCAACCTGCCAAAACTTTGTAAGTACAGTGGAACTGTCCCTGTTATAAGACCCCCCATTATAAGACCCTGTCCAAAATTCCATAAGACCTCATTTTGGACGGGTTTCCTCGTAAAGGTCTTATAAGGGTTTGGCACCACTGTATTACCCCACAATTACAACCCGCATCACAACCCACCCACCCCCATCTACAGCTGTTGGGACGTTTTTTTTTTTTCTTTTTCCGGGCGGACGGGCTCAGCTGACCCTCCAGCTCAATGGCACGAGGTGACGCGAAATACATCCTAGCGGAAGAATCGCTTTGGTCAGTGGAGCATGTATACGCCTCGCAATGGCAAAAGATCCGAGTTGGCCAGGTTCAGTCGCAAGACTATTAGGGGGAGTCGGATCACCGCAAAAGTGACGCATAAACTCGGCACATTCGGGGATCTGACATAGGATAATCTTAAGATGTGAATGAAGTAGTCAGTGCGTAAAGGTACAGTACATCTCTGGCACGCCTATATCTCAAATGAGCCCAAAACGCTTTGGCAATCAATTATTCAACAGTGTACATAACAAAAACAGGGACACAAGTTTAGGTCAGCCAACCTGAAAGTTGATTTGTTAAGAAAGGATTGACCATTTCCTGTGCTACCTCGCAGAATGCAGGGGAACAGCTTGAGGGCAGTTCCCACATCAAAAATGTTTTTAGTTGGGAGCCTCCCACCGTGTCTGTTTCACACCGCGGGTGACGGTGCTAAACAGAACATCTCTTCGGTGGATCCAACAAGTTAAAGCAAGCTTCCTAACAGATCAATGGTATCGGTAGTTTAATTTAACGTTTTTTTCACCACGTAGTGATGCATTAGACACAAAAAAAGAAAGGGGGTGAAACGTATTAGTTAATTAACAAAACGGTTTAATGCATAGAAATACAACAATTTCGGCACACATTACACTAGAGAGAAAAAAAGTCTGTGCCAGGTATTTTTCAGACTAAAATAGGCTCTATGCTTTTGTAAAAGGTGCACCCCCCTCAATCTTTGGTCCCCAAAACGTTTTCAGATTTTGTTACTATATTTTGGAACTATTTCATCAGTCACATGGTAAAAGCGCACGTGGGTCCTGAGACTTGGAAACACAAGTATTGTCTTATAGTCTGAAATATATCGTGTGTCATAGTGCGTAGGGCGTTGTAGTACGGTGTAGTGAGGAGGAAGAGTGAGACAGAGAAGGAGGAAGAGCGAGTGAGTGTGGAGGAGGTAGAGGTAGGGAGCTTCTTCGGAAGAGGTTTTGTGTGAGTGAGAGTGTTGTGAGAAGGAGGAAGAGAGTGTGAAGTGAGGAGGTTTAGAGCGAGGGAGGAGGAGTGGGCTGTGAAGGTGTGAGGAGATGAGAGAAGGAAGGAGAGAGGAGGAGAAGGAGGAGACTGAGGACGAGAGAGAGGAGGAGAGAGAGGAGGAGGAAGAGGAGAGAGGAGGAGGAAGAGGAGTCATTGTTTGTCAGGACGCGAACACCAAAATCGGCATCCAATGGCGAGCGAATCTATGTTAGCCGTAAGGATGTCACCCACCAGAGGAGACACGTGCATGCTGCTGAGCCCACTTTGTGGAGTTCAGTGGAGCCTGCACCAGGACGACACCACAAGGCCCCTACGACGAAATAACGTTCCTTGGTGTGAATGTCACGAGCAGTTTGTAGAATATGATCTCTTACCCTTTTCTCTCCCTCTTCCCCTCCCCATTGCCCCGTCTATACCCCTCCCCCCCCCCCACCCCCCCCCCCCCCCCCCCATCTGACTCTCAGGGGGACATTTACAAGGGCTAACGTTACGTGCGCTTGCTTAAATCAGCAAAAAACGGTCTAAGAAAATACCCTACGTTTGCGATAGTTCGATGCATGACTGTTTGTTCTGCCAAACATGAGCAAGTGGCGAACTATCCGGAATTGTAGGGGGTGAAGAATTTCTTTGTTGATTGTCCATAAAGTTTGGTCTAAAATAAACTCTTTTTTTTTTACAATAAGACAAGAGATTGAGAAACATTCCTTCGCAAACGTTTTTTCTAAAGGTTTCTAGACCGTTTGGCGTAACAGTGAATCGAGGCGTGGCGAAAAAACTCGACCATGGCTAATGCACAGCGAGAGCTTCGATACTCCCCCCACGGTGGATCGAGGTAGGGTGTGCTCCTTGTTTGAATGTTGAGAAGCTGCCAGGACGTTTCCCGCCATAAACAGCAGAGTTCTCGTCCAACAGGTAAAGGTGGTCACGCCGCGACAGTCGTAACCAAACGAGTATCTAACCAAGGTCAAGGTCAAATAAGAATGTGGTAGATTATGCATTCGCGAAGGCAACAAGTTGCTGAAAGTCTCTAACCCCTTCAGGACTTCACTGCCTAGGTAAAACACCATTACTGGCGTGGGTCTCCCTGCCTAGAAAAAATTTATAAACAAATAAGAAACGCAACAAAAACTCTCACTGTCAGTGATTCAGTCGTTGACAAATTACTGGTTGGATCCAAGTATCATTTTTCGCTTTGAGATTCGTGGGTTATTTGCATTCTAATCTGAATCATAGTCCTGTTGGTACTATCACGTTAATGTTAATGAAAACATATTGGAGTATGTCCTGAGGCTTGTCTAGGGCTGATTTTTTAACATTTTTAACATCAAAAATTAAGATAGAACTGCCAACGAGGCACAATTGAAAGCTGAACAGTGATGAAGAGATGTAACTTGAAAAACGTGTGGTTTTGGATTGATAAAACATGGATTTAGCCACACACACACAACACACACACTAACACACACACGCCTACAGTACACACCAACACCCACACCACACACTATCTCCCAAGCACACAAAAAAAGGATACTGCAAGGTCAAAAGGTCATCGGGTAACCCTGACCCCTCCGTGACCTTGGCCTTGGAAACCAGGTCGTCAAAGGTGTAGAAGAAATCCACAGGGATGGTGCGTATTTCCTCCTTCTTTGTCTCCGTCCTCTCTCCGTCTTCCCCTTCTTCCCCTTCTTCTTCCTTCGTCTTTCCTTCCTCCGTCGTCTGTTCTCCCTCCTCTCTGTCCTCCTGTTCTTGTTGTTCCTCCGTCTTCAAACCTCTTCCTCTGTTCTGTCCTTGTCCGGGTTTTCTTTTTCGTCGGTCTTTCTCTCTTCTTCTGTGTCCTTGTTTTCTGCACCTGTGGAATGGAACAGAATGTCGTCAGTGAAATAAGACGATTTTCTGAGAGAAACCAACTAGGGGAGAGGATTTCGTGAAATTAGAGTTGCCTTACCTCCATTTACTCGGTAAAATACCATAGCAACAATAGGTCGAAAGCTTGAAACCGCAGGATGTGAGTCAGTGACTTGCAAACATATTTTTTACAAAAATAAGGGGTGGCCAGTATCCACAAACTGATAGAACTTGCACAATGTGACATAAAAATATAAATGACATAAATTTTAGAATGATGCACGGTGTTCTAAGTGCCGTATGTCTGCTCAAAAACACACGAGTCGATATAGACTACGAGAGCTCACGGTAGAGTAAAGCCCCCTGATGGACCGATTGAAATTAGGCAAGATCACTCCCACACACCATCACATTACTCCCCTTAATTATTTCAGAACAATTCCTATTGAAAGAAGATCTCTCAGTTTTGGTCTTTGTGGGGAAAACAACGAGATTATTGGTTGTACCGCATTGGGAAAACAGTTTAAAACATGCTTATTATCCTTCAAAATCAGGGTTCAACACATTGTGTTCTTCAATCCATAATTTTGTTAAGACATTACTTGAGATTTAAATTTAGAATCTACAACATGGGGCTGCACATAATTATTTTGGCAAAAAATCGAAAGTACTTTTTCATCTTCCAGGGAAAAGGAGGGGTCTTATAGGGAGGGGTCTTATAAGGGAGGGGTCTATAAGGAGGGGTCTTATAAGGGAGCAATTTAATACTTAACAAAGAAAGGGCAATGTCTCAAGAAGTAGGCACCTGTGGAGTGAAGCAGAATTGTGTTTTGTTTGTGTGGGGTTTTTTAAACCCTGACTGCCACCAAACTATTAGGCACTGACTGATGACATCACTGATGATGTCATAGATGAAGAGGAATAACCCGATATGAGGCTTTTGCTCTAACATAATCAAAAAGTATATACCCAGCTCCATTTTATCAGGATTGTTCTATCAGTTGTCTTTTTCATGTCAGATTTGCCCAATGATTTTGGAGAAGCCATTTTGGATGGGGTGGGAGGAGGCCACTCGAGTGGTTGAAGCTTTTTCGTCTTTGAAGTCCAGTAAAAAAAAAGGGAGCTATTTCCTTTGTGGTGAGCAAAACTCTTTCGGCCAAAAAACTAAATAAAAAGGCTTGTATTGTAAGAATTTCGTGGTTTGGTTAAGCCACTAGGCGGCCAATAGAAGGACTGTAGGCACATGCCTTTCTTCCACTGAAATATCTGACTTCAGCACCTCGCCAAGAGGAATCGCCGATTTGCGGTTTGATTTCAGGAAACCAGAGCAAAGTGAGTGTGGCGATCTCTAAAAAGGCAGTCTTCTGTTGATCTCGCACGTGTTTATTGCGAAACTCATCCGTCAGGGTGCCCCTTTAATCAGTTTTTTTCCTTTTTTTTTTCTCTTTTTTTCCCCCCCCCCCCCTCCCCCACTCATGTGTGAGTGAGTGAAGGAGTGAGGTGAGTGAGTGAATGAATGAGGGATGAATCAATCAATCAATGGAAAATGAAATCAATCAATCAATCCAACAAATGAAACAAAGCTATTTAATTCATGTTCCTTTTCAGCAAATCCTGTTTGGGTTTTTTCAATAAATGGAGAAATCCTTTTTCTTTTTTCGTGACTGTTACTGCATGTGCCGAAAATTCTCTGTGCACAGTGTTCACCAATTTCCAAAGCAGCTTTTTAAACATCATCTCAAACAACATCGTGTCACATCATTGCAACATCATCATGTCGCCATTCATCATCATCATCATCATCAACAACATATCATCATCATTCCAACATCATCATCTCGTCGCCATCAGCACATAATCATTATCACCAACATCATCATGTTGTGTTTTAACTTCCCCAGCTTAAACGCTCTGGGGGCACAACCCAGTGCCATGTGAACAATTTCATTATGGCCTTGTGTGGGAAGCTTACGGTAGGTCGCTTTAAAGGCCCGCACTATGCGGGGCCATACTGCGACTTAGGGACAACCAACATCATCATCACCACCATCATCATAATCATCATCACCACATCATCTTCAAACCCGCCTCCCCCACTCACTTTCAGTCAGCACGGGTCCGCTTCGGACGTGGCCTCCCCTTCTTTTCTTTCTCAGTGTCTCCTCCTGCTTCGCCTCACCACCTATCACCACCTCTTTGCCGTTCATCGTCGCCGCGCAGCAAACAGCCGCTGTGCCTCGGTTGCAACCGGCTCGACGCAGAAAGCCGCCTCTATGATCCCTGTAGTGGCTTGCCGGAAAAGACTGCTCAGCGCGCCGATTCTGCGGAGCTTGCTCCGCTGGGGTTTCCTCGCTCGCTGCTACGCCTGGGTGTTTCCCACTCGCTTGCCTCCGCTGGGGTTCCTCGCTCGTGCTCCGCTGGGTTTCTCGCTCGCTTGCTCCGCTGGGGGTTTCCTCGCTCGCTTGCTCGCTGGGGTTTCTCGCTCGCTTGCTCCGCTGGGGTTTCCTCGCTCGATGCTCGCTGGGGTTTCCAGCTCGCTTGTCGCGGGAGCTGTTCGTTTGTCTGTTCGTGTCTGTTCGGCTCGGCTGTTCCGGCCGGGGCAGATTCGGCAGCCGGTTTCTGTGGCGTGCGAATCTGCCCCGGCCGAACAGCCCGCCCGAGCGAACAGACGCACGAACAGACAAACGAACAAGCTCCCGCCGGAGCAAGCCGAGCGAGGAAAACCCCAGCGGAGGCAAGCGATGCGAGAAACCCCAGCGGAGAGCAACGATGCGACGGAAACCCAGCGGAGGCAAGCGAGCGAGGAAACCCCAGCGGAGCAGCGAGCGAAGAAACCCCAGCGGAGCAAGCGAGCGAGGAAAACCCAGCGGAGCAAGGAGTGAGGATTAACCCCAGCGGAGCAAAGCGAGCGGGAAACCCCAGCGGAGCAAGCTCCGGCAGGAATCGGCCGCGAGGCAGTCAGTTTCCGGCGAAAGCCACTACAGGGAGCCAGAGGAGGCTTCTTCGTCGGAAGCCGGTTGCAACGAGGCACAGCGGCTGTTGCTGCAGCGGGCGACCGATGACGGCAAAGAAGGTGGTGAATGGTGGTGAGGCGAAGCAGGAGGAGACAACTGAGAAAGAGAAAGAAGGGGGAGGCCACGTCCGAGCGGGACCCGTGCTGACTGAAAGTGAGTTGGGGTGAGGCGGGTTGGAATGATGATGGTGGTGATGATGATTATTGATGAATGGTGGTGATGATGAGTGGTGTCCCCTGAAGTCGCAGTATGGCCACCCATGTTTTTTATGCGGGGCCTTTAAAAGCAGACCTAACGTTAATTTCCCACACAAGGCAATATGAAATGTTCAGATGGCATGGGTGGTGCCCCAGATAGCGTTTAAGATGGGGAATAAAACAACAACATGAGATGTTGGTGATAAATGATTATGATGCTTGGATTGGCGACGATGATGATGTGTTGGCAATGATGATGCTGATCATGTTGTTGATGATGATGATGATGATGATGGCGACGAGATGATTTGGCAATGCTGATGACGAGTGTTGATGATGATGTTAAAAAGCTCTTTGGAAATTGGTGAACACTGTGCACAGAGAATTTCGCGCACATTGCAGTAACATTCAAGAAAAAAAAGGAAAAAAGGATTTCTCCATAATTAATTTTTTTGAAAAAAAACCCAAAACAGGATTTGCTGAAAAGGAACATGAATTAAATAAGCTTGGTTCATTTGTTGATTGAGTGATTGATTCATCCATGATGATGATTTCATCCATCATTCATTCACTAACTCACTCACTCACTCACTCACTCACACAGAAAAGAATTAAAGGGGGCACCATGACGGATGAGTTTTCGCAAGAAAACACGTCGAGGAGATCACAGAAAGACGGCCCTTTTAGAGATCGCAACACTCACTTTGCTCTGGTTTCCTAGAAACAACAACGTCAAATCGGCCGATTCCTCTTTGGCGGAGGTGCTGGCTGGAAGTTCAGATTATTTCAGTGAAAGAGAAGCAGTGTGCCTACAGTCTTCTATTGGCCGCCTAAGTGGCTTAGAAACAAACCACGAAATTTCTTACAATAAAGCCTTTTTATTTAGTTTTGCCAAGGCTTTTGCTCACAAACAAAGGAAATAGCTCACCCTTTTTTTTTTACTGGACTTCAAGAGAAAAAGCTTCAACCACTCGAGTGGCCTCCTCCCACCATCCAAATGGCTTCTCCCAAATCATTGGAAATCATGACATGAAAAAAGAAAACTGATAGACAACTGAGAAAATGGACTGGGGATATTACTCTTTTGATTATGTTAGAGCAAAAGCAGCATATCAGGTATTCCTCTTAATCTGATGACATCATCATGATTCATCAGGTCTAGTGGCCTAATAGTTGGTGGGCAGTCAAGCTCACAAAAACCACACACAAACAAAACACTTTGCTTCACTCCCAAGGTGCCTACTTCTCTGAGACATTGCCCTTCGTTGTAAGTATTAAAATTGCCTCACTTATAAGAAACCCCTCCCTTATAAACCCCTCCCTTATAAGACCCCTCCATTATAAGGGACCCCTCCCTTTCCCGTGGAAGCATGAGTAAGTCCCAAATCAGATCTAGTTAAGGACAAAAACTCGTATCTTCGTTCTGTTCAAGTCTAAAAATAAAAAAAAAGTAAGTTTTAACGAGAATGCCGGACTAAACTCGCCAGTGTCTTGAACAAAATATTCATCATAGTAATCAATTGTAAAACGGTTAATTTTAAAACAGTTTTTTTTTTCTTTTCTCACAACTACCAAAATTGAGATGCGAGGTTCAGAATTGGAATTGTTCGAAAATAATTAAGGGAGAGTAATTTATGGTGTGCGGGAGTGATCTTGCTAATTCAATCGGTCAAATAGGGAAAGTCACTCTACCATCAGCTCTCGTAGCCTATTCAACGCGTGTGTTTGAGCAGACATACAGCAATTAGACATGCTGCATCTTCTAATAATTTATGTCATTTATAGTTTTACGTCACATTTTGTAAGTCTATCACTTGTAGCAACTGGTCACCCCTATTTTTATCAAAAAATGTTGCAAGTCGCATGACTCACACATTAGCGGTTTCAAGCCTTCGACGCTATGTTGCCTTATGGGTATTTTACCGAGTAATGGAGGTAAGCAACTCTAATTTCACGAAAATCCTCGCCCCTAGTTGTTTTCTCTCAGAAAACGTATTATTTCACTGGATTTCGACATTCTTTCCATTCACAGGTGCAGGAAACAAGGACACAGAAGAAGAGAAGAAAGACGACGAAAAGAAAAAACCGGACAAGGACAGAACAGAAGGAGAGGTTTGGAAAGACGGAGGAACAACAAGAAACAGGAGGACAGCAGAGGAGGGAGAACAGACGACGGAGGAAGGAAAGACGAAGAAGAAGGAAAGGGGAGAAGGGGAAGACGGAGGAGAGGACGGAGACAAAGAAGGAGGAAAAAAAAAAAAATTTTTTTTTTACGCACCATCCCTGTGGATTCGTCTACACCTTTGACGACCTGGTTTCCAAGGCCAAGGTCACGGAACGGGTCAGGGTTACACGATGACCTTTGAACTTGCAGTAGTCCTTTTTGTGTGATTGGAGGAGTGTGTTGGCGGGTGGGTGCTTGGTGTGTACTGTGGCGTGTGTGTGTGTAAGGTGCGGCAGTGTGTGTGTGTGTGTGTCTAAATCCATGTATTTATCAATCCAACCACGTTTTTCAAGTACATCTCTTCATCAACTGTTCCAGCTTTCATTGTGCCTACGTTTTTTGGCAGTTCTATCTTAATTTTGATGTTAAAATGTTTAAAAAAATCGCCCTAGACAAGCCTCAGGAAATACTCCAAGATGTTTTCATAACATTTAACAGTGATAGTAAACAAAGGACTAATGATTCAGATTTGAATGCAATAACCAACGATCTCAAATGCGAAAAAATGACTGGATCAACCAGTAATGTTGTCAACACTGAATCACTGACAGTGAGGAGATTTTGTGCGGTTATTATTTGTTATAACATTTTTTTCTAAGGCAGCCCCAGGCCAGTAATGGTGTTTACCTAAGGGCAGTGAAGTCCTGAAGGCGGGCTAAGAGACATTCAGCACTGTTTGCCTTTCTAGAATGCATGAAATCTCCACCATCTGTATTTGACCCTTGACCTTGGTTAGATACTCGTTTGGTACGGGACTGTCGTCGGCTTGCCGTGACAACCTTTACCTGTTGGACGAGAAGAACACTGCTTGTTCTATGGCGGGAAACCATCCTGCAAGCTTCTCAACATTAAAAACCAAGGAGCACACCTACCTCCGACACCGTGGGTGGGGATCGGAGCTCTCGCTGTGAGTAGCCAGGGTCGAGTTTTTTCTGCCACGCGCACCCACTGTTACGCCCAAAAAAGGTCTAAGAAAACTTAGAAAACGTTTGCGGAAGAATGTTTCACGCTCTTGTCTGATTGGTAAAAAAAAAAGAGTATTATTTTAATTTAACCAAACTTTAATGGACCAATCAACAACGAAGAAATGTCTCACACCCTACTAAATCGGATAGTCGCCACTGACTCAATGTTGGCAAAGAACAAAAACGTCATGCCCCCCGAACTATCGGCAAACGAAGAGGTATTTCTTAGACCGTTTTGACTGATTGAGCAAGGCAAGTAACGTTAGCCCTTGTGAAATGTCCCTGAAGTGCAGAGGGGGGGGGGGGGGGGGGAGGGGATGAGAAAGGAGCATGGGGGAGGGGGAGATGGAGAGAAAGGGGGAGAGACATATTCTACACTGACTCGACATTCAACACAATAGGAACGTTATTGTGTCAGTAGGGGGCCTTGGTGGTTGGCGTTCCTGATGTGCAGGCTCCAATGAACTCCACCAAAGTGGCTCAAGCAGCAGTGCAGTGTCTCTCTGGTGGGTGGGACTCCTGACGGCGTAACATAGAATTCGCTCCCAATGGGAATGCCGAGTTTGGGTTCTGCGTCCTGACAAACCAGGGACCTTCTTCCTCCTCCTCTCTTCCTCTTCATCCTACTCTCGCTTCTCCTCTTCCTCCTCCTACCTCCTTCTCGTCCTCTTCCCTCCTTGCTCTCTCTCCTCTCCTGCTCTTCATCCCTCCTCCCTCTTACCTCCTCCTTTCACCTCTCGTCCTCCTTTCTTCTCTCCTTTCCTCCTCTTCCTCCTCCTCCCTCTTACCTCCTCCTTTCTCCTCCTCTTCATCCTTCTCTGTATCCCTTCCTCCTCCTACAGTACTACAATCCTACTACTATGACGACGATATATTTCAAGACATATAAGACACTACTTTTTTCAAGTCTCAGACCCTGCGCCTTATAATGTGCTGATGAAATAGTAAGAACATATAGTAACAAAATCTGAAAAACTGGGTTAAATTTGGAGGGGGGTGACCTTACAAAGGTGAGCCTTATAGTTGAAAAATACGGGCACTACCGGCTTCTCTGTGGTCGTGTGCCCGAAATTGTTGTATTTCATGCATTAGTTTTGTTAATTAATAATACTTTTGGTTCTTTTTTTTGGTTCTATATCAGCTATTGTGAAAAGACTTTAATTAAACTACCGAACCGATCTGTTGTGCCGGTTTCGATGTCCACCAGGATCATAGAGGAATGTCACTTGCGCGGTGGGGGATGATGAGGGGTAGGTCTCCACAACATCACCATTTTTGGGGGAGAGTTCCCTTGCCTGCTCAATCTGTTACCGCATTGCTGCGAGGGAGGCAACCGAGGCAATCCTAGTTCTTCACTACTTTCAGGTTGGTCTCTACTTGTACTATTTTTGTTATGCTAGCTTTGTTGAATAATTTATTTAAAGCGTTTTGGGCTCATTTGAGGTAAGGCGCTATATAAGTGTTCTATTATTATTATTACTACTACTTTCATTAACAATAAGATTATCCATATTTCAGTCCCGATGGCGAGCTAATGGCGTCACAAGGCGGTGACCCGGATTACATGCTGACTGTGTGGAACTGGCGCCAGGAGCAGATCATGCTCAGGACCAAAGCGTTCTCGCAGGATGTCTTTCGCGTCACCTTCGCCAGTGAGCTGGAGGGTCAGCTGACCTCCGCCGGAACGTCCCATATCAGGTGAGATGGGGGTGGGTGGGTTGTAAGGGGGTTGAATTCGAATTGGGGGTTGAATTGTGGGGGTAATACAGTGGTACCTCCCTTATAAGACCTTTCTGCAAAAAAACCCGTCCAAAATGAGGTCTTATAAGGGAGGGGTCTTATAAGGGAGGGGTCTTAAAGGGAGGTAATTTTAATACTTACAAAGAAGGGCAAAGTCAGTCTCAGAGAAGTAGGTCTTATATGATAGGGAGTCTTATAATGGGAGGTCTTATAGGGAGGTTCCACCTTAGATGCAGTTTCAATGAAAACTGTTGCACCGTGAAAATGAGAGTTGGTTAACTTCCATTACTCGGTTAAATACCATAGCGACAATGCAACAATATGGCGTTGAAGCTTGAAACCGCAGGTTGTGTGAGTCAGCAACTTGCAAACATTTAAAAAAAATAGAAAAATGAGGGATGGCCAGTGGCCACAAACTGAAAAAAACCCCTTGCAAAATGTGACGTAAAAATGTAAAATGACATCAATTTTAGAATGACGCAAGTGCTGTGTGTCTGCTCAAACACACGAGTCGATGGGCTACGCGAGCTGATGGTAGAGTAACTTCCTCTGTTTGACCGATTTAATTAGGCATGATCACTCCCACACACCTTGAAATTATTCCCCTTAATTATTATCCGAAACAATTCCTTTTCTCAGATTGGCAACCTTCGTTCAGTTTTGTGAGTGCCGGTTTCCTCCAAGATTCGCTGAAGGACAGGGTTAGAATCACTTTATAGCTATTTTCAGTACTACCAAAGATTGGCAACCTTTGTTCAGTTTTGTGAGTGCTGGTTTCCTCCAAGATTCGCCTTCAGCCGACTGAAGGACAGGGTTACAATCACTTTATAGCTATTTTCAGTACTACCAAAGATTGAGAATTTTAATGAAACCTATAAAAAAAAAAGGCTGCTCGAAGCGTTATTATGACATCATGAAAAGTGACAAACGGACACATGCGTACCTTACCCATTATCGGCCATATGGCCTGGAATACACCGAAGAACGAAGAGGAAGAATGATGAACAAAGACCCGAACGCCCACGTTGTTGCTGGTATTATTTCGCAAAATGTATTGACTTCCATTTTATCAGACACAATCATGGACTGAAATTAAAATAGGCTGTTGTGTGCCACACTCCAGGGTTAAAGACACACTGATGCACCATGATTAATTCCCTTGGTTTTTTTCTGGGTAGCTGTGGACCCACATACAAATGTCCCCAACTTACAAATTGAGGCTGCTCTTTCAACATATGATGTTTTTTTTTTTTTTGTTATTTTGTTTTAATTTTGGGGGCATTTTATATGGGGCAGTGAAACCTGGTCAAAAACAAGATTTCTTTCCAGCTATAAGAGGGAAAACACCGTGAAACCCGTGATTTTGACACGTGATCTGGTGGATCTTTCTTTAAATCTTATGAAGACGGTTCATTGTTTATAAAAGAAGAAGAATGACATCATCTTTTTCCTTTTCACCAACCGCGTTGTTCCGATATTTTATCCACCCAGGTTTTGGAAGATGGCGGACACCTTCACCGGCCTGAAACTCCAGGGAGAGCTGGGTCGCTTCGGGCGAACGGAGATCTCGGACATCGAGGGCTACGTGGAGTTGCCGGACGGCAAAGTGCTGTCCGGGTCGGAGTGGGGCAACCTCCTGCTGTGGGACGGGGGGCTGATCAAGGTGGAGATCGTGAGGAGGGGGAGAAAGTCCTGTCACCACGGGTCCATCATGCAGATCTTGCTGGACGAAGGGGAGCTCATGACCGTGGGCATGGATGGCTATATCCGGGTGAGTTTTTGACTGTGGTGGTGGGAGGGTGGGTGTGTTCAGAAAGTGGTAATAGCAGTGATGTCCTGAGGCCCCGGTCATAGGCCATTGACCGATTAAAATTGAAAATGTCCTATTGTGCTCTCCCCTGTCAGGACAAATTTAATTTTTAACAACTCGGGGGCACGCCTACGTCTCGCTACTGATTTCTGCAAGAGCCAGGACAATTGTCCCTATTGATTTCTGCTTGAGCCAGGACAGTTTCCTCAATCAACTTTTCGATCCTCGTTACATTCACTGAGTGGTGTGTTGTGTAGTGTGTGTGTGTGTGTGTAGAGTTGTGTGTGTGTTTGTGTTTGTTGTTTTGTGTTTGTGTGTGTGTGTTATGTGTTGTGTGTGTGTGTGATGGTGTGTTTGAAGGTCATTGTAATTGATGTGATGTCGTGTTATGGACTATGGCTTACCTCATACACCTAGAAATATCTGTCGTGTGTGTGTTTGGGTGTGTGTGTGTGTGTGTGTGTGTGTGTGTGTTGTGTGTGTGTGTGTGCATCAGTGTGTGTTTTTGATACACATTACTTGGTTAGTAACGTGTTATGCTATACTTACTCATCACCTCAGAAGAAACCCAAACTGTGCTCTTCTTCTCTCTCTCCTACCACCCCCCCCCCCACCCCCCAAAAAAGTACTTTATGATGTTGTTGTTTTTTTGTATATTTTTTAATGTGGGACTACAAACAAAAATAGGTCTTTCTTATTTGTATACAGGCAACCAACAAAATTGATTGCTTGATTTTTTGATTGCTTGCTTGCTTGCTTGCTCGATTGATTTGTTGATTGCTTGCTTGCTTAATTGATTGCTTGATTGATTTGTTAATTGCTTGCTTTATTGATTTGTTGATGCATTGCTTAATTGATTGATTGACTGATGTTTTTCAGGTGTGGGACTTTGAGACGATCGACACTGCGGATCAGACAGACGAGTCAGGTCTGTTTGAGATGGATCCGATGAACGAGCTTCGGGTTGGACACGACGTGCAGCTGTACACCATTGTGAAGTCCGTGGATGAAGAAAACGAACCCACCATTTGGTACGCCCAGGTACGTCACTGCAACGTAGATTGATCAGTTGATCAATGAATTGATCGGTTAATCAATCAATGAGCTTGGGGTTGGACACGACGTGCAGCTGTACACCATCGTGAAGTCCGTGGACGAAGAAAACGAACCCACCATTTGGTACGCCCAGGTACGTCACACTGCAACGTAGATTGATCAGTTGATCAATGAATTGATCGGTTAATCAATGAGCTTGGGGTTGGACACGACATGCAACTGTACACCATCGTGAAGTCCGTGGACGAAGAAAACGAACCCACCATTTGGTACGCCCAGGTACGTCACACTGCATCGTAGATTGATCAGTTGATCAATGAATTGATCAGTTAATCAATCAATGAGCTTCGAGTGGGATATGAGGGACAACTGTGCTCAATTATGAAATCTGGATGAAGAAAACGATCCCACCGTTTGGCACGCCCAGGTACGCCCAGGTACGGCACTTCATTTATAGTTCAGCCGAAGATGGAGTGTGGCTGCCCACATAGCGGGGTAATCAAAAAATACACGTAAACACGGTCACGTTACGTAATGTTCTTATCCGTACGCTGATACGCTCTGTACCATAGTGTTCAAGTGATTCCGATGTTGGGATGATCCCAGGAGTCATTAAGCCAGGGTAGGACAACGACCAAATTTTTTATCGTAGCTCCAACGCTTGACCCATGAAACATCTTTCACGCGCTATATTACGCTGCCTTAGTAGCGTTTCTTTTCTATCTGTTTTATTTTGTGATTTTCAGCCAATGATATCCTCGTTCGGAACCTGCGGCTGCCCAATCGTTCTGCAAAACATGGGGTCCCAGGGACTCGTTCACTTACAGTACAGAGGGTCCCTAGATGCTGGATAGAGGGTCTCAGTGGGATAGCGAAAGCTAAAAAAATTATAGTCTGGAGCGTGCATCACTTGTGTGGAACCCCCCTGCACATTGTTTTTTAGCAGAGTTTTCTATTAGAATGTTGGTATTTCGTCGGACCGCCCAAGATTGGGAGGTCCCTGGGTGCCCTGGTCTACTGTCTTTTATTTTTCTTCTCAGGATGCCCAATAGGTGGGCATCTGGAGGAAGCTTCGACATGTCCTTCTCCCACCACGGTCTATCCACGGGTGTTTGAGAGATGAAACTCATGTCCTTACCGACGTCGTCGGCGGCCTATCTCGTGGCCTGCGTCACCATCCCCCCAATCACGCACCTGCAGCTGCCTCCTCTAAGATTGTCTAACGACCTGTAAGTTCATTTAACTTCTTGTACTCCTGCATCGCAACGATTTTGAGTCATTGAAAAAACCTCGCAAATCATTCACAGCCATGCTCACAAACAAAACATGCGTATAAACAAAAGGAAAAAGGAAAGAAAAATACGGGTTTTTACTTCATGTTTAGACAAAAGGAAGTGATAGATCAGACTATTTTATATATAGAGATCTTCAGTTTATATAGAAAAAGTCGCTCTATCTAAGCCGTCTTGGTTGCCCCCCACCAACGAACCACTACAAAAGGCGAAAGTCAGACAGAGGCGAAAATGCGGGGTATAAGTGAGCTTGAAGCGAACGTTTTGAAAAATGATCCAAGTTCTTTTTCTGGTGTGACACGACCGTTTTAATCCCTTATGAAGCAAATTGCTATAAACATTGAACAGCTTATCTATTAATTCCGCGACATATTATGGCCCGGAACGCCACTTGAATACGTTAATGATAATGGTAAATAAGTATAATTATGATTGTAATAAGAAAAAATCAGAATAATCTGCAGTTGGATTAAACACAATCGTCTCTAGGATAAATACAAAAACAATTAAAGTGTGCTGAACTCCAGCACACTAAGACAAAAATACATAAACACAAAACCAACGTTTGTCCGAGCATACACTCCCTTAGCAAAGTCCCTGTGTATGTGTGTGTGTGTGTCCTGTGTTGTGTGTGTTGTATCCCAAACGAGGTTAGGTGTGATGCCAGAACACGTCGGTTTTTGTTTTTTGTTTGTTGTTGTTTAGTGTTTCGGATTTTCCCAACCCACCACTTTATTTTACGACAATTTATTATAATAATAAGTTTTAATGATAATACCATCGCTGGTATCAATTATTGGCTGCATCACCTCCCCTTGTCACTGGGGGGGGGGGGGACTGCATCTATCGGAGGTGTACCGTAAGTACACCAGCTACTGAGGATAATATTAACTCACTCGGGGTGAATGAGCCTGGATTCGGCTCATGGCCTGCACTGCCATTTGGGACGAACGAGCCGTTTTGGTTCCCGAGAGATTGTCAGTTGTCAGAGACACGTTTCAATGATGATAATGATGAGGAGGAGGATATTGGTGATGGTGATGGTGATTATGATAATGTTAATGATGGTGACAACAGTGATGATGATTATGACAACAGTGATGATGATAATGTTGATGATTATGATGACGATGATGACAAACAGTGAGATGATATATGATTGATGTATGAAACACAGTGATGATGATTAGATGTATGATTGTTTGACATCCGATGATGATGATCAATGACTAACAGTGATTGATGATCTATGATGATGATTCTGACACATGTGACACAGATGATTATGATGATGATTGCTGACAAACAGTGAATGTCATGATTATGATGACACGATGATTGTGACAAAAACAGATGATGATGATTAGATGATGATGATAGACAACAGTGATGATGATTATGAGATGAGATTTGACAATTACACGCTATGATGATTAGGATGAGGATTATGATGATGATTGTGACAATCAGTGATGATGATTATGACAACAGTGATGATGATTATGACAACAGCTGATGATGATTATGATGATGAATGGGATGACAACAAGTGATGAGATGATTATGCTGATGATGATTATGACAACAGGTGATGATGAAAATTAATGACAACAGTGATGATGATAATGTGGTGATGATGCTGATGATATGATGATGATGATGATTATGACAACACTGATGATGATAATGTTGATGATGATGACGATGATTGGCGATGATGATGATGATTGATGACGAGATCATGACAACGATGATCATGATGACGACGATGAGATATTGAAATGATGATGAAGCTGATATTGACAATGATGATGATTTGATGATGACGAGTCATGTTACAAGATTCCGTCGTCTCTGTGTTTGACTACGGTCAAATAAGCAGCTGTCCCAGGAGACCATTTCAACTGGGGGGGTCAATCCCGTTTTGTTGGGCCCGCAGATCGTAAGGAAAATCGTCGTTGTTAGGTCGGCATTCCTATTTTTATATATCTATTCCCCAGTGTTATGCTATGGTGCTTTTATTTTGCATTACTAACTCTCAAAAGTTATTTATTGCCCCTCTCTCTCTTATCTCTCTCTCTCTCTCTCTCTCTCTCTCTCTCTCTCTATCTCTTTGCTCTCTTTCTCTCTCTCTCTTTGTGCACTCTCTCTCTCTATCTCTGTAGTATGTGTAAATATAGTTGATTATTCTTATGTCTGATGGTCGAATGTAACTGAGAAGATTTTAATTGTTGGTAAAGCAACCACATCATTTTTTCTCGGATTACGCAGTGTATAAAAACATATTCGTTTCCCCTATTCTCTTTTTTCTCTTCTTCTTTTTTCTATCCTTCTTTGTCTTCTGCCTATCTTCGTTTTTCTTATTATGCCTTATCGTCATCTTTCTCCCTCTCCCCCCCTCCTGCTTTTCTTCCATGTCTCCTCTGCTTCTTCCTTTTTGTATTTTCCCTTCTTACCCTTATTTCCTCCTCTATTCCTCTGTTCACCTTTTGCTTAATTTTCCGCCTTTCCTCTCTCTCCAAGGGGACCCTTAAAGGCAGCACGGTGCTACCGGCTTCGAGGACGAGTGGTCCCGCGTGCTGACGGTGAACGGACTGCGGAGGAGATGACGAAAAGGAGCATGGGCGTACACCGAGGTGGCGCTGAAACAGCCTTCAAGCCCACAGTCAGGCGCCACAGCCATGGCTTTTGACGGCAAAGAGCAGATTTGGTGACTGGGTTAAGGTGCGCAATTTGTTGTATGGTGTGTGTCGTCGTACAGGCTAAAAGTGTTGTTTTAATGGAGGAACTGCTAGGTGGTGCTAAAACAGGCCTTCAAGCCTCACAGTTCAGGCTGTCACAGCCATGGCTTTTGACGCAAAGGGCAGATTTTGGTTGACTGTGTGTAAGGTTGCAATTTGTTGTTGTATGGTTTGTCGTTTGTTGTTGAATTATACACTATTTCATAAAGAATGGGCGACTTTTTTTTATGGAAGCAAGATGATGATGACCGCGACGATATGATAAGGACAATGATGATGATGATGTTATGAAGATGACGATGATGATGATTATATCTCCACAGAGCCAGGACTGCACAGGTTCTTCAGAAGTGGCGGACCCTATGAACCAGTCGGATTTTATCCCGTGCCAGCGGCTGTCAGACCAGCTGATCTGGACCGCCAGAGAAATACTGCGTAAGGACCCTTCCCTTAAGTGCGTCTTGACGATTTTTAAAAATGTTCAACTTTGCTCCAAGGACCAAAATGGTCAGGTTATACATACTGGAACCTCCCTGATAAAGACCTCCCATCACATTATAAGATCCCTCCCCACGTAAGACCACTTCTCTGAAGACATTGACCTCTTTGTAAGTATTACATTACCTCACTTTCAAGACCCCTCCATTATAAGACTACTTCTCGGAGACATGCCCTTATTTTGTAAGTTACTGAAATTACCTCCCTATAAGACCCCTCCCTCATAAGACCTCCCATTATAAGACCTCCCTCCCACGTAGATCTACTTCTCCTTGAGACCAATTGGCCCATCTTGTAAGTATTAAACATTACCTCCCGTATAAGACCTCATTTTGGATGATTTTTTGAAGTTTATAAGGGAGGTTCACTGTAATATATAAAGGAAAGGACACAATTTGGGAAACTGTCCTGTACCTCTGTCCCTCCCCCCTCTCACCGGATACGGGGGGGGGGGGGGTTCGTCTTTTGTATAAATAGTTCCCCACTTCTGGAAGTTCTGGCTTTAACTTCCCGCTAATCTGTCACTCTCTTTGACTCTGCCTTTTCTTTTTTGCTTGCTGTCATCTACTATCTTTCTGACTTTCCGGTCCATTTCTCCAGCCTTTTTCAAGAAACGATTTTAAAAAGATTTCCTCTAGCCGATCAGTACTTGCTGGGCCGAACTATTTCTTAGTTAGGCGCGAACGGCAGCATGACTCATACTGCGCTCATGACTGACAGAAAACTGTCTGAGACGATTCGAAGAAGAAGAAGTACCTCTGCCTGTCTCTCTCTGTCTCTCTCGACTGGGTGTATGTGCCGCGTGCGTGCCTGGGTGTGAGAACGTGTGCGTGGCGTTGAATACGTGTGTGTGCGCGTACTGCGGCGCGTGTGTAAGCATGTGTGTGTGGGTGTGGGGGGGAGGGGTGTGTGTTGTGTATGTGGGTGGGGAGGGGTGTGTGTAGTGTGGGTGGGGAGGAGTGTGTGTGTGTGTGTGGGTGGGAGGGGTGTGTTTGTTGTGTGGGTGGGGAGGGGTGTGTTTGTGTGTGTGGGTGGGTGAGAGGGGTGTGTTTGTGGGTGTGGGTCGGGAGGGAGGGGGTGTGAGAAGACATTGATGTATGTCTGGTTGCTATTGTCATTGATAGGGCCTGTTGGCCTAAGTCATTAAATATTCTGAGTCCGAGTCTCGTTCTCTCTCTCTGTCTCTCTTCTCTCTCTCTTCTCTTCTTTTC
>JAGGCT020004036.1:1815460-1847759 GCA_017654935.2 Phymorhynchus buccinoides
TAATGTTGCACTCAAGATAAAGTCTGTTGGAGTAGCACGCCCAAACTTATGCTGAATGTTAGACTGCAATGAATAAAGTCTGTGGGGGGGGAGTAGCTAGGCCTCTAACTTATGCTAGTGTTGACCAATGATAAATCTAGTGGTTAGTTACAGGCCCTAAACTTATTGCTTAGTGTGCTCATGGTATACAGTCTGTGGATTAGCTAGGCGCTAAACTTATGCTCATGTTGCCATGATAAGAGTCTGTGAGTAGCAGTGCCCTTAACTTTATGCTAATGTTGACCTATGATACAGTTGTGGAGTTACTCGGCCCTAAACTTATGCTAATGTTGACGCAATGATATAAGTCTGTGGTTACAGTGTCCCTAACCTTATGGTTTTAAAAAAAAAAAAAAAAATGTTGACGGCTATGTAAAGTCTGTGGAGTACGGGCGCCTAAACTTATGCTAATGTTGACGCAATGATGAAAGTCTAGTGGAGTACAGGCTCCTAAACTTATGCTAATGTTGACCCTAATGATAAAGTCTGTGGAGTAGCGGGCCCTAAACTTATGCTAGTGTTGACCAGTGAGATACAGTCTGTGGAGTACAGGCGCGCTATAACTTATCTAATTTTGACGCTAATGAGGAAAGTCTGTGGTGAGTACAGGCCCTACAGCTTATGGGCTAATGTTGACGCAAGTGATACAGTCATGTGGGTACGGGCCTAAACTTATGCTATGTTGATCCTATGATATAATCTGTGGAGTACAGGCCGCTAAACGTATGGCTTTAGTGTATGACTATGATACAGTCTGTGAAGTATCAGGCCGCTAAACTAGCTAATGTCTGACGCAATGATAAGTCTGTGGGAGTAGCAGCGCCTAAAACTTATACTATGTTGACGGCATGATAAAGTCTGTGAGTACAGGCCCTAAACTTATGCTGATGTTTGACCTGAATGATAAAGTCTGTTGAGTTAGCCGGCGGGGGGGGGGCGCGGGGGGGCCGGCTAGAACTTATGCTAGTGTTGACCAATGATATAAAAAGTCTGTGGAGTACGGCCCTAACCTTATGCTATATGGTTGACCAATGATAGAAGAAGGTCTGTGGAGTACAGCCTTAACTTATGCTTAATGTTGACGCATGATATAGTTCTGTGGAGTACGGCCTTAACTTATGCTAGTGTGACGGCAATGATACATGTGCTGTGGGTACAGCCCTAAACTTATGTCTATGTTGACTCAATGATAAAGTCATGTGGAGTAGGCATGGCCCTAAACTTATGGCTAATGTTGAGCCTTAATGATAGTCTGTGGGTAAAACGCCCTAACTATGTATGTTGACTCAAGTGATTAAAGTCTGTGGTAGTAGCGGCCCTAAACTTATGCTAATGTTGACCATGATAAGTCTGTGGAGTATGTTAGAGGGGGCGCCTAAACTTATGCTAGTGTTGACGCGAATGATTACGTGCTGTGGAGTACAGGCCCTAAACTGATGCTACATGTTGACCATGATATTCTTCTGTGAGTACAGGCCCTAATTATGCTAATGTTGACCATGTATATAAGTCTGTGGAGTATCAGGCCGCTTAAACTTATGCTTAAGTACGCAATGATAAAGTCTGTGGAGTACTAGGGCACAAAACGCAACTGCATTACGCAGTGTCGCAGCATGACATGCAATCACGAAACAGCGAACACAGACATCAATAACATGTTGCTACGCGACAGCAAGCAAGGCAGTATTAGACGGCACACACAAACACATCATCATTCTCTCACCATTATCATCTCAATATCCTCATCATCATCACCACCACCGATCATGCTCTAACATCATTACATCATCACCACTCATGCATCATCACACCGAGGCTAGCATCATTAACCAGCCATCGTCATCATTGCCGATCATCACCCGCATCATTCTATCATCATCACCACCGACCATCATCATCCCAGCCACCATCATCACCCACCATCCACCATCACCATCGATCATCATGCAGTCATCCCACCCCACGCACCATCATCATCAACGCACCAGCTGCAGCCATCATCATGCACCACCATCACTCATCCACTCACCATCATCATCACGCACGTCATCATCATCACCACCACCACCACCATCATGCATCACGCTACCACCATCATCACCAGCACATCAATTCACCATCTATCACCACGGCACCTGACGCACCATCATCAACAACCACCACCTCATCATCTGCACTAGCCCACTTACATCTTTTTAGTAAAACAAAAACCTTTATTTTTCTCGTGGTCTCTTCGCTCAATAACTAGCTTGAATGAGGTTGAGCGATTGAGAAGATCCGGAGCTGAAAACACAACACTCTGACGCGTGAACATCTGTTAACTCATTCGCATTCGCAACGATTTTGAATTATTTCAAAAACGAACAATCGCTCCAGACATGACACACAAACAATAGCAACCAACCAGGTGGTAATGAAGGAAGCATTAGCGGTTTTTACTTCTATCGTTTACGTAGCATAGGGAAGTGGTAGATCAGACTTTTTTGGGGGGGGGGGATAGACTTTATATAGTAAAACTACACGCGATTGGTTTACCCACAACAAAACGGGCTACTACAAAAGCAAAAGTCTGCAGGCAATAATTGGTGGTCTTAAGGAGCGTAAGTGAGTTTAGAAGGACGCAGGTATGATGTGCGAGCACCAAGATTTATGCTTCCTTTGTAAAGCATGCATCCTAAATGACTCGGGTTATGCTTATCCGGACATATATGGCCGGTAACAACTTGAATGAGTTAAGCATTGTCTAGTCTAAATTGCAAATAACAATCGAAGATTGACCGCTAAAATGGCAATATAGTGAGTTCAAAAGAAGATAATAATACAGTGAAACCTCCGCTTATAATGGACCTTCAATAATCATCCAAATATGTGGTCTTATAAGGGAGGGGTCTATAAGGGCTTAAATTTTAATACTAGCAAACAAGGGTCAATGACTCAGAGAATAGGTCTTGGGTGCTGAGAGGGAGTCTTATAAGGGGAGGTTCGCACTGTAGCTTATTAGAAAATAAACAGCGAAACCTTGGAGCTTAGGGCATAATATGTTGTTTCCATACCCTGGCTAAAAGTACTCCTAGGAATCTAGCAACAGGGGTCCGAAGTCATTTGCTGTGTCTGCCTCTTCAGCGCGGGCTCGTTACTAGTCCTGCCATCAAGAATGGCGAAATGCCGCCACGCCCCTATTTAGGTGTTGCTGCCTAAACCCTCACCAAACTAAAAAAAAAGCCAACCTCGACCAACAAAAAAAAGAACAAACCCTCTCCCCCCAACCTCCCCCCCCCTCAGGGAAAAAAAAAAACAAAAAGACATCGAGGTTCGGGGGTCTCGATCGCGAGCCCCCCGATGCTGGTCATACTTCGATAGAGATGTAAGTTTTTGTTGCATTTTTGTAGATGTGTTTTATGCCTGACTTCTGTACCTCGACGCAAATAAATCAAACTGATTAGATGTGGAACTCCGGGCTAGAAAAAGAGAAGAGGTCTAGCATAAGCACTATGGCGCAAATGCACGCGAGGTAGGGATGAGGAAAAATATACGTACGTGACCATTTTCATTACGCCGCCACGTGGCAAGCTACACTCGTCCTACTTTACGAGGAGGCCATAGAATATAATCTCTCAAAACACTACACTGGAAAGCAGTGATTCGTCTACAGAAAGGATGAAATCAATCAAGTATTGGCAGCGTAACGTAGCCCAGTTGTATGAGTGAGGTCGGCTTGAGGGTTTCTGGGTTAGTGGTCTCGAACACGGTCCTATTCTATAAATAATGTCAACTGCCACCACAATTACATGTCCTTCTAGATCACGCCCCTGCCAAATAAAGAAAGCTACATATCAACTCTATCATCATCATTATTGATTATAATATCATCTTCTTCTGGTATTCCGCAGGCTGTATTGGCTCATAAAGGGTGAGGTTACGGTATGTGTCCGTTTTTCAGTTTTCACTGGTCTCCTCGCTGCATACAGGGCTTTCAAGCACATTCTGAGCTCAAAGGAAAATCATTGGGATATTTATTTTTTTGACAAGCGAATGGCAGTTATGAATCAGAAAGATGGCCTTAGATGACAGTGAAAGCAAAGGAAAAAGGCAGAGTCAAAGAGAGTGACAGTTTATTAGAGGAAATTATGAGTCAGCAGAACTTCCAGGAAGGTAGGGGGAACTGCATGTTTTGTACTGAGACTCGTGGTATCCCCGTAACTCTCTCATCCATGATCAAAATTACACATTTATTTACTATGGATTTAATATATTCAATAGTGGACCATCATGATTGCACAAGAAATGCAATCATTACTGCAACCTTTAATGCTATTTTATTTTTATTTTCAGCATTTCTTTCATAGTCCCGTCAACAGCTATGACTGTCCATTGCTCACAGTAAGAATCATAATCATATGAGGTGTTTCATGATGTGGCCGGGCCAACATTGATTTTTGTTTTATAAAAGACGTGAATATTTTTATGAAGGTATAAAAAAGTTGGCATGGTGTTCAGTTTTAAACATCAATGTATACTTTTAACTGTGTAAGTTTTTATACACGACTAAATTTTAATCCTTTTTTAAAACTTTTGTTAGATTCTACGTTTTTAGTGGTGATATTTTTAACTGTTGTATCAGTGTGTGCGTATTTTAGACTATGGAACATGTGCTCAGAATTTGACCGGGGTGACAGGCCCTGACATGGCCGTAGGCAGTCAGCTGGGCTGTAAACTACATCAACCATCCCATGTGTATTACTTCAATCAAGACAACCTGGAAAAAAATACAAATATATAACATTTTATTATAGCATGACCTTCATCATTATGTTACGCGATTAGGCCATAATTCCAGATCGATGGCTGAGACGTATGCCATTCCTCTGCTTATCGGATCCAGATGTTTTAAAAAACAGTACAAAGAGGATAACGAATACTATACTACTAACAAAAAGATGCATTAAAAAAGCGATGATCGGCAAATATGCACTGGGCTATGAATGGACAGTGCAGGTGGCCGGGCACTCACGTGCGTATAGTCTCGCATCAGGAATGCCATTGTAGCTTAATAGTTATTTTTAAAAAAAACCTAAGTGGCATGTCATAATTGTTAAAAAGGAAAATTGGAAGGGATTTATCAAAAAGGTGCTAGGTGATAGCGACCAATAATGGTGGGCATGAAAGTAAGTAGACGCCAGAAAGCAAAATATTAAGGAAAAGGCAGAGTCAAAGAAGTAGATATAGGATGGGGACAGTTAGCTAGGCATAGAACTTCCAAAGAGGGGGGAACTATTCCTGCTGGAAAGACGCCCGCGCGGTATCCCACAAGAGGGGCCTATCCGGCTGTAACCAGCTCAAGCGTTGACCGCCCCTACGACGAGGATGTGCGTAGGACTTTAGGGAGGCTGTTGCTAACTTTAATTCCTCTCCTCTTCCCTCATCATCATCCTGTCACGCTATTTCTCAATTCATCAGTATGAGGAGGGTAAATGTTGGCTCCTTAACAACAGGATCCTCATCATTACTACATTATTTTCGGCTAATGCAATAGAAACGGAGCCGTACCATAGTTACCTGGTTTCCACAGGTGTTTCGATACCGAAGTGCTCGCATGTCGAAATGATGACTATCATACTCAGTGCTACTGATAAGCAACAATCCTCATCATTACTAGCCATTAATTTTCGCTAATGCAATAGAAAACGGAGCCGACGTTACTCTGGTTTCCACAGGCATGTTTCATACCGAAGGGGTCTCGCATGTTCGAAATATGATGACTATCATACTCGTGTACTAGGGCATAACACATATCCTCATTGCATTAGCTACGCATTATTTTCCGCTAATGGCACTAGAAAGGACGCGCGACGTACTGGTTTCCCACAGGTGTTTCATAGCCGAAAGTGCTGGCCGTGTCGAGAAAAAATGATGACTATCTGGATTCACCATACGATTTTGCTGAAACAGGCAAGGCGATTTCGGGATTTAACAAATGAATATAATTATGTACTAAGGCATATGCTTGTATTTAATCAGGAATCTAACCTCCTTGCCATCACCTCTACTCCATCCATACATTTTAACACTCAATTTTAATTATTGTCATGACTCGATGCCTTATAGTCATAAACTGACTTAACTGACTATCATTTAGATGGTCCGATTCACTTATGCCTGGAATTTACTGCGAATAATGATAACGTATTAAATAAGACTGACATAATTCAAATGGGGATTATAGGCTCTTTATATTTCATGAGTCGTTTTTTTATGGGTAATATACTAAGTTATTAGCTTTTCGCAATATGTTCCTAATAGAGTCAATGGACGCATCTGAGTAGTCCGTTCTGACTCCTAAGACTTCCATGGTATGTTATGCTATGTATGCTGGTTTGTTGAGTCAGACTATGACCTTCAATAAGTCGGAGGGTTAGCTCATGTTGCTAGGTCGGCAGAGGGGCTTAGGGCTTGCAATTCTGTGCATAGAGATGCCTTGCCGTGGGTGATAATCCCCCTCTCGGTGCTTAGGCTTAAAGAATTTAGGATCAGTGGTGTTAGTCCAAAAACCCATCTAACTGCGGCTTTGTCGGGCTACTAAGAGACGCGCAAATGTTGTTAGAAATTTCTTGAGCGCTTATTCTAAAGCGCCTAATCAGGTCGACTTTAACAATTTCACTAGAAACATCTATCAAAAACCAGCCTGTCAGCATACATGTTCAGAGACAGCACTGCCACCTCTTCCGCCCTCGCCTTCGCTTACCAAACCCCACCCGCGCCATCCAACCCCCCTCAGTGCATTTCTCTTGCACACGACTCCAGGGAGAATATGGGGGGAGTGGCAGTAGTGATTAAGTACCTGTTCGGCCTGGGCCGAATAAATGCGTGACTTGGTCATCCCCCAGCGCCCCGTGTTAGTGGACTCGGTTCGAATTCCTGGCGCTCCTTCACTGCCTTTCTTTCTAGTTTGACAGGAAGATCGACTGAACGTTCGAGTCATTCGATGGATACTTAAAGCTAGTCTGACGGGTCAGTGTGCGCTTACGCACGTAAATCCAACGTCAGTTGAAGAGTCGGTGAGAGCTGGGGAGAAATCCCGCTGCCTGTATGGCAATTGATAGGCTTATAGGGTTTCCAAGTGTGTCCGACTACGCCGGGCCTGTGCCCGCTCCCATAAAATAATAAATTAAATTGGGTAGGCGCTGCACTTGTGGCGATGCGCAGTAAGGGAGTTAGTGCATGCGCAATTCACAGAGATAACTCTCTGTGATCTAGAATATCGCTACCAAAATAACTATTGTGTAGCAACTGTAGCATACTATAATAAATAGCAACGACGCAAACTTATTCTTTCATGTCTACAACAATAATACATACTATGTACTAACACAAGCTATAGTTCACTGTAAAAACACGACATTAAAAAAATAATATTTAAAAAAAGTAATTACACATTAAGATTCAAAATCACACTTACGAAAAATTTAAGAAAAAAAAAAATTTCAACGACTTTACATATGCTTACACCATGTACTCACACAAGCTACGCGCATACACTTATGCGGCACACAGGACAACACAATCAATCTCGGCCATGTCTGCCTAGTTTCTTGATCTTCCCAAGCCATATGGCCTATAAGGGGTTAAGATACGTATTAGTCGCCAGTTTTAATGGTTTTCCACTGCTCTTCACTCCGGCTGCTATCAGCCACAGCATTCCCATCTTCGGCGGAGCTCAAAGAAAAAATTGTAAGATTTTAAAAGAGAGCTAGAGAATGGTCTATAAAACTTAAGTCAGAGTATGGCTAGATGAGATAGAAGAGGAAAAGCAGAGTCAAGAGAGTGGCAGATCGTCCCAGGAAGCTTACGATGCAAGAACTTCCAGAAGAAGAAATCTAGTTTTAGTCATCCTCCGGTCTGGATACGACTACATGATGGACTTTAGTAGATGTAAAGTATGGTGGGAACAATTCTGGAGGCAATGCCGCGATATCAGTGCCAGCACCTAGGAAGTCCGCGATTTCTAACAATATACAGATTTCCACTAGAGCTTCCAGTTAAGGTTGAGGAACTCTATTGATTATCCCGTCGTGGAGGAGAGAGTCTAAGGAGGGGCGGGGTATCCAGGCTCCTAATGGAGGCATGAGGCATGCCACCCATCTGCGCGGTATGTCTCCTAGTGAGTCCTACAGTCCTTCAGCAGAAGACATAACTTTTTACCAAGATCTTCCATAAGATCGACAATCGGAGTAATCTCTATTATGAGTGGTAAAAGTACCATATCTTTCTGACTCTATAGGCGTACGGCCCTCACATTTGACACCAATTGCAGATTTGGTGCTTCTATTTTTCGATGCTATACTTGTTAGTCACATTATAAGGCGCAGGGGTGCCCCAGTTCAGAGTCTTTTGCTTTTGGGTTAGCGGGCTTTGACGGGCGTATCATGCTTTTAGGACTACACGGATCAGCGATGCGGCGGGTCTTCCATGAGCAACATTCTGAGGTGTTTATCCCTGTCCGGATGGCAGGGGTCTACCACGACCCCTACTCAATGCACTGTCAGTGCTCTTTAAAGTAGGGTCTAGTGGGAGTACCCGCCGTCATCGCGGACAGGTATTGATCAAAATACGGCGTCATATTACGTCCATTTATATTTTATACACATTAATAAAACTTAACACGCTTTAAGCGCATTTACGTTGTTGACAAAGTCATGAAATTTCATGAAGATTGCTTAAATAGTTTTAGAGTTATAAGCATTTTTGTGTGTCAAGGGGTCGTGGGGCGACCCCAAAGTCCTGTATAAGTTTAAGCATACTCTGCATGGCCTCACTATTTGTGCTCGTGGTATGCGTGTGTATGTGTGCGCGGGCGCAGGCATGGGCACAGTTAGGTGTGCTTGATGCATGTGTGTGTGTGTGTGCGCTTCAAGAAAGAATAACATCCCTACCCCGAAATTGCATTGTGATGCACTATGTATGTATGAAATGTCGTATATTTCTCTCGACTGACTGACCTCTGGTCGGGTGAGCGGCGTTTCGTACATGGCTCAGATGGACTTTGCATGGATGATGTCCTGTTTTCGTATGCGACTGCTAAGATTACTGGAGGGGGGGATAAATAAGAGTCACAGTCGCATTAAGTATAAAGCCTACATTACGGCACTGGATTTCTTATGGCAGTTTCGTTCAGAATCTGTTGTATAATCATTTGAGAATATTAACTACACACATCACACCACACACATACACGCCCGCCCCTCCCCAAACCCCCAGCCCCAACACACACAGCACCTGATATTCTTATCTTGGATACGTGGAACGCTCTCTTATAAGACCTTGAAAAAATCATCGCCAAATTAGTCTTGTAAAAAGAGGGGTCTTGTAGAGGAGGGCTAATTTTGATACTTCAAAGTAAGGGGCAATGTCTCAGAGAAAGGGCAGGTCTTATGTGAGAGGGAGTCTTAGAAGGGAGGTTCCACTGTATCTTACAAAGCCTAATCAGTTTCTTATGGAAAATGTTCAAGAAGAGCAACAAGTCGGTACTATTTAAGATACATGTATATAGGGCATAAAACTTAAGTTGGGTTTAGAATATCACATTTCTCTTTATAGACGCGAGAAGAATTTGGGCAGATCTTCACTCAAGTATTCAAGAGTTTAAGTCAAAATTGATGATTTAAGTGTACAAGACTTTCTCAAACTACCATATTAGTATCTAACCAGAAATAGTACTAACTAAACATTCATAGCATACAGCCGTACTAACAAAAGGAAATTCTGTTTATATATAGTAACCGACTTGCAGCGGGTTTTTTCGGAACTTGTTACCTGCTAACATCAAGTGTGCACAAGATATTAACACTTTCAAAGATCAAATTGACACAAGTTGGCAATACTTCATTGGCATAAAAAAAATGATTATGATAAATAAGCTTCATCCTAAAGCTGAGAAGTACAATTTGACCTTACAATGACCTTCTACACTTATGTAAAATGATGGGACCATTTGAAAGCCACAATCGCTTATATGTGCAAATCACGACGTAGTCCCTTATGCCATGACGCTGAAAAGTAATAAAAACTGTACGCATGCACCAAGCTCACATGCATGCGCATGCACGAAACCATGACAAGCACACCACATATGCCAATGCCTATACATACAATGAAAGGCAAAGAACCTTCTAAACACGACAGGCAATAATGATTGTCCAACGCAGAAATGATGGCACGCAACCCCAAAACTGATGCCACCAAGCAACTGGACAGACGCCGGGGGCGCTACAATCTCTACAACGGCGCTAGCGTATATGACCATTGTGGTTCTACAGTGCACCGGCTGAGGGGACTGCCCTAGCTGACTCTGCACTGTGGATTGTGCACGTCATGCCAGACCCTGACGCTGCCCTAGCTGACTCTGCAAACTGGTGATTGGGCACGTCGACCCAAACCCTGAGAAGACTGCACCTACTGACTCTGTCCTGTGGTGATTGTAGCACAGTCTGAACCAGACCCTGAGAAGACTGCACTAGCGAACTCTGCACTGTGGGAATTGTGCCGCTGACCAGACGCCTGAGAATATGCACCTAAGCTGACTCTGCACGGTTGATTTGTCCACAGTCTGACCAGACCCTGCTGAAGGACTGCACCTAGCTGCTCGTGCACTGTGTGTTGGGCACAGTCCTGACCGAGAAACCCCAGCCCCATTCTCCAGGATTGCCCCGATACACGTCAGATGACCAGCCCTTGCCGGAGGGGACAGACCTACAACACCAATCTGTTGGGCGTCGCCAACACTGACCTGGAACTCAACACAACATATTCGTGGCACCTGCCGGACCTGAAGACTTAGATGGCAACGATCGAACGCCTAGAATAGAGGAGACACGTGCATGCTGAACTTAGACAGATGGGCAAGTCACACACACAGAAGAACACGCTCTAATCCCGATCTACCAAATGCACATAGTTCTTACTTCTTAAATCACTCCTGCACCGAAACCATCAGCCCCCTCCCCACTTCCTACGAGGAACTTCTTCCCTGATTACACAGCCCTGTTGAAAATGTGATTTTTCCTCCAATATGCCATTCAAGACATAATACATCTTCTTCTTTTAGCTTTTGAGTCATATAAAACCACCCATCCAAACTTCAAGCATTCTGTGGCAACTGTTTCTCAACTTAACCTTAGTTTTTAATATAATTTTTTTAAAGATTAACACTTATCATGACCTAGCCATTTTTCAGCCAAACTTTCCATTAAACTTACCTGACAGAGAAGATTTTTGTCGGCAATATTGGGGATATCCGGCTCTGTATGCTACAACGGTCTGTCTGCCCTTCACCTTCCAGAATTAAGAACATAAGGTCACTGGTTAAGAGACCCTCATTTTGATGCTTTTTAGTCACATGGGTGTTGAAAATCATTGTGGTGCCAAGAGCGACAGTGGTGATGAAAGAGGTTAAAAACAAAAGGCTGACAACAAATCCCCGCCAACTAAAACTCAACCCTCACCCTTAACGTCCGTTCTCCCGCAGGATCCACCAAATAGCGGGGCCCCTTTGTCCTGCCCGCTGAGGCCCCCTGTGTAAATAGGGGGTCTGACTCACACTGCTGGGCTGATGAAATTGTCCAGTGGTGTCGGCCCCATCTGCTCTCGGCGCCGACGCAAGTCCGTTCTCAGCATCATCGTCCGTTTTCTTCAAGGTCGGAAATTCGGCGGTAACGGGGAAAAGGGTTTTAAGAGAGTACTTTTGTAATACTGCAGTAAGCCTTTTGGAGCACGGAGAATTGTGAGTAAAGAACAAGACACCTGTGAAAAGGAGAAGCTTCAACGTTCGTGCCCTAGCAGCTTAGTCTGAAGTGAACAGCAAGTTGGCAAGTGTGTAGACTCTTCCTCTTGTGAGCATAGTTTCCAATCAGCCCAAGTTCATTGGGAGATAAATAGTGGGGGTATGGAAAAATAGTGTGATTACAGTTTATAGGGTAGAACTAACTGAGCGAAAGGTACAGGGCAACAGAATGAGGTGGGGGAGGGGGGGGAAGTTTAGGTAATTTTGAATCACAGAGGCATCTCTCTGAAATTCGGGGTGCTCCCACCTGGAGAGCTCGTCGCAGCCAGAGCCGCGCACACCCAATTTTTGTTTGTGTGTGTGACTGATGAGGAATGAAAAGTGGGTGGTCAGGGTAAAATTTGCGACCAAATGAACAACTTTTTCGCTGCCACTGGGTTTAACGTGTGCTAAGTGCATTGCAACAGGACCTCGGTTTATCGTCTCTTCCCGAAGACTCTACGTTCAGAGCCGTAAGGGCCAATATGCAGAGTGAAATGAGAAGCCCCAGTTACCACAGGTTTGGACGAACGGGTTGTGCTTGACACGAGTCGAACGCGCATACCCGACTGTGGCCACTCTACAATGATAAGTATAGAGCATTGGCGTTTTGTTGTGTCGCACGTCACAGCACAATATTTCAACCGACAAAAGAGGACCCGTATTTGTTGTCGCCACGCAAAGTCATTCGAGCGTCATCTCATCTACGGTTTGATGAGAGGACAAAATCTGGGGCTGTACGGGGAAAAAGTAGAAGAAGACAAAATAGAGAAATTTGGTGAGTAGAACAATTATTTGCGTTTGTTATGTTTCATTTCACACACAATATAAGTGACCCTCCTATAAGACTCCCTCCAATAGACCTACTTCTCTGAGACTTGCCCTTCTTTGTAATATTAAATTACCTCCCTTATAAAAACCCCTCCCTTATAAGACCTCATTTTGGATGTTTTTGAAGGTCTATAAGGAGGTTCCACTGTAGTCAATGCAAAGAGGACCGTAACACAAAAAAAAAAAGTTCGAGGGTGAAATGCCCAGAAACTGCCCATCTGTGACTCTTTCTCTTTTGAATGACCGTCTACCACGACAAAGTTCTTTTCGAGACATTTATCCCTCTACTTTGTTAAGGACAAAACGTTTTGGGCTAGCAACAGGACAATGAAAGTGAGTGCTAAAAACTGTCATCAAATATGATTCATTTCATTTTTGTGCAGGAAAGAAAGGGGGGGGCGTGTATGGCAGATGGCGGAAAATTACAGGGGATGGTGGGGAATACTATTCAATAATGGTCTAGGATAAGAGCTGTCAGCACATGGAATACTCGTCCATAAGGGTCTCTGACCGATTGGACTCTAATCTCATCACCATCCTATACATTGACCACACAGTAAACGTCTAATGGTACCAAATCTTGCGCTGGAATTTGGAATTGCTACAGAAATAAAATGTGATTATCTACACGCCCGACTAAAATATCACAAAGCGCTAAGCCCCTAGCCGTTTTTTACCTGCGCCCTGGCGGTCACATATCGTCCGAAAGATTGCCATTCCACTTTCAACAATAGTGGTTTTCACGCTGAAGCACGCACGCACACACACAGACCACACAACAACAACATCACAGTATTTATACGACGCTGAATCTGGACAAAATCAAGTCGATGAGCAGCACCACTTTAGCATTGAATAAAGCATCCAAACAACTCATACAAACGAGCACACTACGGATGAAATCAATGGAATACGCAGAGAACAGACCTAACGGCAAGAGAGATAGAAGATAGAGGGAGGAGCTTTAAATGATGTATGTGAACAGGTGTGGTTTGAGGTAGCTTTGAAGCAGAGAGGGTCGGTCGCTGACGGAGGAAGAGGGAAGTTTTGTTCCAGAAGATCGAGGGCACACACACCACAACCACACACACAGTGACACCAAACACACACACACCACAAAAAGCGGCCGTTTACCTCGTAGATTCACCGTTATCAGAAAGCGATCATCGATGCTGAGCTTCAGCATAAATTCACCAACATTCTCTTAATCTGAAATCAAATTTTAAAAAATAACTAGAACGTTGAAGACGCATACTCAGCAGCCAGCGCTGCACATTTTCTGCTCAGAGGACCTTGTCTATGGACCCACCCCCTTCATTTTTGACTTGCCTGATCCTAACTCCCATTCACATGCCACTGTTAGCGCTCCTAGTTCCCTCCTTCAAACGTTACCTGTTAACGTACAGAATGAGCCAGCAGCCTGGACAACAACTTCCTTGACAACCATTACCACCTTGCTTGTGTTGCTGGTAAAATTATCAAGAAGTTGTTTATGATACGGTCCCCTCCTGTGTGTATCGGGGGGTCTTGTGATCAATAGTCCCCCACCTTCTGAAGTTCTGTGCTTGTAACTTCCTCCTTCTCATCTATCACTCTTTTTGACTCTGCCTTTCCCTTTGCTTACTGTTACTTCTATCTTGCTGCCCTTACCGGCCATTCTCCTGCTTTTTTTTCACGAAAGCACTTTCAAAAAGATTTCCTCCAGCCGAAGTCGGACTTGCTGGCCTAACTATATATTAGGCGCATAATAACGGCAGCATGACGCATCTGCGCTCATATTGACAAAACTCTCGGAGCGATCGTGTATATTTTCTTCTTCTTTCTTCTTCTAATATACAGTGGAGAACTGATAGACTCAAAAACAGACACTAAAAAAACACTGATAACTCAAAATATTTTTGGGTCCCTGTATCATAAGCTCTATGTTGAAGAGCCTTTCAAAATTTAGGCTATCTCAGAGGGGTACATTTCAGTCCCTTCACTTTTTGAGTAGCGATTTTACTGTTCTGTTTCATAATCATGCTTTTTGTGAGAACTAGGGGCTTATTACTGGTGTCTTAGTGCTACAGCCAAGGGGATCAGTTGGCCTTTGGGACCTTCCCCAGCTGTACTGTACGACACATTGACTCACACTAGTCAGGCACCATGTAGCACTGGGAGCAGTTTGGCCTTTGGACCTTCCTCAGTTAGTACTGTCTTACAGGACTCTCACAACTAGTATAGGGGGTGTCTAGTGCCAAAAGGGATCAGTTGGCCTTTGGGACCTTCCTCGTTGTACTTGTAATACAGTACTCCACCTATATAGGGTGGTGTACTTAGTGCCAGGGGATCATTTGGCCTTTGGGGATCTCTTCCTCAGCTGTACTGTATACATGACACAAGTATAGGAGACATTCTCACTGATCAGTTGACCTTTGGGACCTATCCTCAGCTGTAACTGGTACTACATACTCTCACACTAGATATATGGACATCAGCACTCGGGTGTCTTTATTGCCAGGGGCTCCTTGGCCTTTGGGGACCTCCCTCAGCGTTCTGTACTACTGACTCTCACACTAGTAATAAGAGGCATTAGCACTCGGTGTCTTAGTGCCGAAGGGATCAGTTGCCTTTGAAATGGACCCTCCTCAACACCCGCTGTCCTCAAGCGCTTTTGGCTTAAAGCGTGAGAGTAGGGATGTCCCCTGGGCAAGGCTTTTCCAAAATGGACAATGTTCAGCCCTGCCCTCCTAAATAGCTGTCACCTTCTCCGGAAGAAGTCAGAGTTGTAAACGACAAATTCATGCCGCGCCATAGGCTGCTTAACGAGGTAGTCAGCCAAATCACATTTTCCTGTGAGGATGCTGTTAAGCGTTTATGCTGTTCTTTTTTTTGAAAATTGATCAAATTAGGTGGAAAATCAATCAATAAAAAATAATTGCAAGATATTATTAAAACGAGGTCATCATTTGCTTGTAAAACTCATCAAAACTTTAACATTCTTGGTTTTCCAATTGATTAGGCTGTTAATCGTAGCTTTTGGGGCTAAATCAGTAAAGGTCTCGGTACACGTTGACATTATTCACAGTGAGTTGTAAGTCATATTATGAATGAGTGGTCTAAAGGTCTCGGTACACGTTGACATTATTCACGGGATATTTCTATTTCCCCATGGCAAACACAGTGAGTTGTAAGTCATATTATGTATGAGTGGTCTAAAAGGTCTCGTTTACACGTTTACCATTATTGACGGGATATTTGTCGATTGCCCCATGGCAAACACGTGGTAGCCACTCTTAGCATGACTTAAAAAGACCCACCAGATCACGTGTTAAAATTAGGGTTTTCACATGTTTTCCCTCTTAGTATAGCTGGTAAGATATCTTGTTTTGACCAGGTCTGACTCCCAATAGAAATGCCTCCCAATTCAAACCGAAACATAATTTTAAAGAGTAGCCTCAATTCGAAGTTGGGAGACATTGTATGTGGGTCACAGCTACCCAGAAAAAAACCAAATGGACTTAATCGTGGTGGGTCTGTGTGTCTTTAACACAGATGGGAAATCTGTTGTGCTTGCCAAAAACAGGCCACCTAAACTTACATCAAAAACGCCACCAAACCTCACACAATCACGGCTGTTGGATCAATCAATCAATGTAGAGGAAAAGAAAAACATCTAATAATAATAGGTCAGTGTAATTAAACTTTTCCTCTGCTGCTAATAATGCTCGTTCGATGACAAATGACATTTCCGCAATCTCTGTACGACCTTTACTCTTTCATCGAAGAAACTCAAAGTGTCAGAATCTGTGAAAAAACCCAGTAAATTTAAAGCTAAAGGGGTTCAGTGCAATGTGCCCTCATCTCTATGTGTCCCTGTCTCTATAAAATGATGTCCCTATCTCCATGTGTCCACATCTCTATGTACCCTATCTCTATGTGTCCCCGTCTCTATGTACTAGCCCCGTGTCTATGTCCTTGTCTTTATATGATACCCCGTCTCGATATGTTTCCCGTTTCTCTATGGTCCTTGTCTCAAGATTCACCCGTCCTCTAGGTCATTGTCTCAATATGATCACCCGTCTTCGATATGTCCAGTCTTTCTATGTCCCGGTCTCTATCTATGTACTGTCTAGTATACGCTGTTCTTATGTCGCTTGATCGTCTATGTGCCCCTCTCTATGTCGTTGTCTGCTATATATCCCTGTCTCTATGTGTCTCCGTATCTATGTGCCCCATCTCTATGTGTCCCATCTCTACGTGTCCCTGTCTCTATGTGTCCCCGTCTTCTGTGTGGTCCCTGTTGTCTCTATGTATCTCCATTGTCTTTCTATGTGTCCCCATCTCTATATGTCTGTTCTCTATATGTCCCCATCTCTATGTCCTTTGTTCTCTATATGTCCCGTCTCTCTATGTCCCTAGTCTCTATAATGTCCCCTCTCTATGTCCTTTCTCTAGTATGTCCCCATCTCTATATGTCCCCGTCTCTATGTCCTTGTCTCTATATGTCCCCGTCCTCTCTATGTCCTTGTCTCTATATGTCCCCATACTCCTATGTGCGCTAGTCTCTATATGTCACATCTCTATGTCCTTGGTCTCTATATGTCCCCGTCTCTCTATTGTCCTTGTCTCTATAATGTCCCCATCTCTATTCCTTTCTCTATATGTTCCGCCGGGATGCTCGATATCGTCCACCATCTCTAGTGTCCTTTTCTCTATATGTCCCCCGTCTCTCTATGCCTTGTCTCTATATGTCCCCATCTCTATTCTAGTCCTCTATATGTCCCCATCATCTATGTCCTTGTCTCTATATGATCCCTCTCTAATGTCCTTTTCTCATATGATCACCATCTCTAGTAGGATGTCCCCGTCTCTATGTCCTAGTCCCTATATGATGTCCCGCACACACACACACCACACATACATATACTATATAGTGATAATTACATACTATCGCACGCACACCGCACCGACAGACACACACAAACACATACACACCAGGCCGCATGCGCACACACAACCCTTTCGCATACACACCACACACACTCGTGTACACACTACACAGGCCCGCATGTGCGCCGCACACACACACCCATCATTACACACACACAGGCCTGCATTCGCACAACATCACACACACACATCGTGTACACACACAGGGCCCGCATGCGCACACACACACACCACCACTCGTGGTACACATCCACAGGCCCGCATGCGCACAGACCACATGGTACACACATCAAATGTACACACACACAGGCCCGCATGCGGCACACACACACACTTTGCATACACACAAATCCACAAAAAAACCCAACAAGAACACACATGACAACATGGACAGAAAGATGGACAAGAAGAGTGGGAGCAGATATTTCTAAGTTTCAGATGTAATTCTGCAATTGAAGTTTGAGAAGTGATTTTCGAGCTGAACTCGAATGTCAGGAGGATTTAGCGTGACGGGGTCACATATTCCTTATATAATATAGATACTGGAACCTAGACTTGGTATGATATAGACAGTGCACAAGGGATTAGGGACACAAAGAAACAAATTGGGGACACATAGAGATTGGGACACATAAGATATGGGGATACCTAGAGATGGGGACACATAGAAACAAACTGGGACCGTAGAAACGGGACATATATAGACGGGGACACTGAGAATGGGGACATATAGACAGGGACACATAGGAGATTGGACTAAGAGACCGGGACAACATAAGTACAAAACTGGGGACAGTATAAACGTGGGACCTTTAGGACGGGTACACGATAGAGAAGGGTACCTACAGAGACAGTACACAAAGAGACAAAATTGGGGACACATAGAGACAGGGACTGCTGGAGACGACTGGACACACATAGCTGGTGACATACTATATAGAGACAGGGACACATAGAGACAAAACTGGGGATCATCATAGAAGATCAGGGATGGGGGGGTGGGGGGCACATGCTACATAACCGACTAAAATACACACAAGTCCAAGTTTACAATTCGTGATTTGTTTTTTCAGTTTTGTTTGCAAAACTTCCGACACGCTTGACACCTTTTAAAGGCATACATAACATTTTATGGTTCAGAAAAAAGTAGGGTGGGTGGGGGGGGGGGGCAGGGGGGGTAAGGGGGGTAATGGGGGGGGGACAAGGAGAGACTGATTAATGTGCCCGAATTGTTTTGGAAATATGAAGAAAACAACACATTCACCAAAAGACTCACTGACTCTGTATCATCGTTTTCAATGACTTGACGTTTGAGCAAACTCGGACAATACATGAAATTGATGCATGCACTCATAACACATTCACCATGCACACATACAGAGAGAGAGAGAGAGAGATAGAGAGAGAGAGAGAGAGCGAGAGAGAGAGTAGATAGAGAGGAAGAGAGAGAGAGAGAGAGAGAGAGGCATGCACACAGCTAGAGAGATAGAGAAGAAAAAGACATATGCCGTGTGTGCATGCACACACGCAGCGCAGACACACATGCACACCACACACACTGACCCGTATGGCTTATCCCTGTACAGTGAAGCTTCACGGCAAGTATGGACATTTTTCTAACATCTCAAGTTACTGTGTGTGTGTGTGTGTGTGGTGTGTTCAATTCTTCAATATCTTTATTGAGGGTTAAAGACTACTAACAAGCTTTTTTTCATCCTGCCTGTGTGTGTGTGTGTGGTGAGTGTGTGTGTTACGTACTGCATTATATGAGGTATGTATGTGCAATGTGTGTGTGCGGGCGTGCGTGTGTGTGTGTTGTGTATTGTTGGTGTGGTGTGTGTGTTGTTTAGTGTTGTGTGCTGGTATGTGCACTGCTATGTGTGGTCGGCGAGTGTGAGTGGCGTGCGTGTGTGTATGTGTGTGTGTGGGTGCTACTTACCTACTCTATTATCTGAAGTATCTTGCTATTACATCTTGTTGAAAGTAAGTGCTCTCAAAGCCACAATCATCTGCTGCACTATGCTGCGTAATGCTCGTCTCTACGCTAAAATGTATGCGGTTGTCACCCTAGATGTATCATTTACACATAGCAAGTGAGTTACTCTGAAGAAAGACATGTACAACTCAACGTCACGCAATACATTTGGGGGAACAAAATTGCAATCTCAAGACGTAAGTACAGTACATGACTGGGTAGGAAAATGGAAACTAGTTTGTGCAAAAAGTCCCCCCCCCCCACCACACACACACACACACTTTTTTCTCTCGCCTGTCTCCCTCTGTCTCTGTCTCTCTCTCTCTCTCTCTCTGGGGGTTGTGGGTTCACAACAGTACAAATCCCACTATTATGACCACACACACAGATGGTAATCATGCCATCAAAAACTCGTTTCATTCACACCACTGCCAGCTATTTAATTTAGGCCTTTTCCCAGGCTTTAGCGTTAATTAACACGACCTGATCTACGCAAGCACACAATCCTGCTTATACATATATCAACGGCCATAATATATGTGGCCATGCTGCCCTGTACTACAAAGCGCTTTAGTTTATCACAGGCTGAACATTATTGAAAGCTAAGGCCGGGTTCACATTAGGAAACCTAATAAGTGAAAAGAAGATAAAAGTTCCCACATATATGGAGAACATTCGGATACGGTGCGCTAAATCTTTTTCCTTCTTTGTTTCACTTTTTTTATGATGTGCCTCAGGTATGGATTCCCCTTATGTTTGTCGAGGCCTGGACTGAATTGTTACGTCGCAGACGCCAATTCTGACGATAGACTCGCGGAACTAGAGAGGGTGCATTCCATATTAGAATTAAAGAAAAAGATAGAACGAGAAAGACCACGCCCGCCCCTGTTTTAGACCATTAACCCCCCCCCCTAATAGAAATGGACAGTGACGGGCTGCCCCATGATACCATCAGGTTTTACAATCTTATAGAAACGCAGTCGACCGCAGGTCTTGTCAAATAACTATTACTTTTTCAAACTGGAGGGGCAGCACAGCTGTGCTGTAGCCTTGGGGCTAGTCGAGAGAGACTATGACTCTCTAACAGTAAGATTTGTATACAGCCCTGTGCTACAGCCTTGGGGCTAGTTTAGAGAGAGACTATGACTCTCTAAACAGTAAAGATTGTACAGCCTTTGCTACAGCCTTGGGCTTAGTTGAGAGAGAGCTTGACTCTCTAAACAGTAAGACTGTACAGCTCTGGGTTGCAGGCCTTGGGGCTAGTTTGAGAGAGAATATGACGCTCTAAACAGTAAGACTGTTACCAGCTCTGTGTTCAGCCTTGGGCTAGTTGAGAGAGACTGATGACTCACTGAAACAGTAAAGATGTGTACACAAGATCTGTGCTGCAGCCTTGAGGCTAATTGAAGGAGAGACAATGAACTCTCTAAAACAGTAAGATCGTACAGCCCTGTCTGCAGCTTGGGGCTAGTTTGAGATACTTGACTTCTAAACAGTAAAGATTGAACATCCTCTGTGCTACACGCCTTGGGCTAGTTTAGAGAGACTATGACTCACTAAACAGTAAAGATGGTAGCACTCTGTGCGAAAGCCTTATGGGGCTAGTTGAGACAGACTATGACTCTCGAAACAGTAAGATTGTACAGTATCTGTGCTGCAGCCTTGAGGCTATGAGAGAGGCTATGACTCTCGAACAGTAAAGATTGTACAGAGCTTGTGCTGTCAGCCTTGAGGCTTAATATGAGAGAGACTATGACTCTCTAAACAGTAAGATTGTACAGCTTGTGGGCAATTACTCTCCGGGGGAGAGCATCCCGTTTCGACAGGAGATAAGTCTCTGTGGATCGAATTACCAATTACTGAATGCAATACGGCAGGCATCAGCATATCCATTTTATTTTAACGGTCATTCAAATCGTTCCGGCCATATATTCCGGAATTATACATAGCTGTCAATTTGGGCATTGCTTCAAGGGAATATTATCTGTGTTCACCACCATACACCTTTGTAACTTCTAAACTCACTTCGCTCCCTTAGACCACATTGTTTGCTCTGACTTTGCTTTGAGTGGTTTTGTTGTGGGGAAACCAATCCGACGTAGAGAGTTTCTATATGTCTACATTCAAAGGCAAACTATATACATAATAGAAAGTTTAATGGTGTGTTTTGTTTTTTCTTCTTCAATTTTTTGACTTTATACATGTCTATATATATAAAAGTCTGATCTACCACTTGCCTATGTCTAAACCTGAGTGAAAAACCTGTAATATTGCTTTCATTTGTCTCCTTTTGTTTAGTCGGTTTTTGTCTGTGTGAATGCTGAGTGATTTGTGAGTTTTTTTTATAATTCAAAATGTGTTGCGATTGAATGGTTAACGTCAGGACGTTTGTGTGACTAAGTTGTCCCGCGCGACCCTCTTTCTTTATTCTTATATACACACCACCCCCCCCATCCTTCTTCTCCCTCCCCCCCTCGCCTTTTCTCTGTTCTCTTTCCAGCCGCCACGTTAAATGTGCCCTGCTGCTTCAAACAGAACGCCCAGCGTAAGGGCGTTATCTCTTTCTCCCCCACCTACCGAGGTTATCTCCCTTCACCCCCCCGCCCTTTCTACGTGGCTCATCACAAGAAGTGACAACACGGTTATCTCTTTGAGATGGTTTTGCTGTTCAAATCACAATGTAGAAGGGTCAGGAATGTGCTAAGGATGGAATAGTCGCGTGATTGGTTCATTACATTTAGAACAACCAATTGTGACGTGTGGACTGTAATACACCTCTCATCAGCTTTCATGTTTTGAAAGTGAAGGCTATATTTTGGAGTGGTGAGAAAAAGTTGTCACACAAGCTGAAACGTAGTCTGACAGCAACACTCCACTAACCAGTCATCATAAGGCGCCACTATAGTATTTTGATGGCAGAAGGTGATTGAATCTGGTTTGCTGACTCTACTTTTGATCTAGATCCTATGTTTCATATGTAAGTAGTAGATAGATAAGTTATCGAAAAGATTGGTACACATTCTATTCTATTTAATGTGCACTGATTATTGGTGTGTGTGTTTTTTGACTTGAACACTTTTGGTACCAGAACCGAGTTATGCCCTACTAACCCTTTTGTCTATTTTAGTAGGAAACCTATGGGGGGCCGCAACTTGCCCAAACTAAAAAAAAAAAATTTTTTTTTTTTTTTTTTTAGTAGGAAACCTATGGCCGCAGTCTTGCACTTTAGGATACCATTCCTCTTCCAGGTGTGGATGAGAGTGATGATGTCTTGATGCACCTTTTGTATTGTTTTACTGTTCAGTTTTGGTACTGAAATTCAGTTTTATTTAGTACTACATGTGTGCCATTAGTACAAGGGAACTTCAAGCCGGGTGGGTTCCTAATTCCCTGCACTGAAGCCCCTGGGTCTCTAATCCATAGAGATCTACACCCATGTTCTCCTGTTATTATCAGCAGGGCATCGTGGGCCGGGGACGATCATCCCGGGGACCTCCACCAAGCACCAAGACGGGTTCTCCCGTCGCACAAGACAACCCGCACCCAGAATCCCGCGAGGAGACCACGCCGTGACCGTGTTTGCCCATCCGGCGAACGAAAGCCGTAATAGGAACGAAACGGGAGCTACTCTCACCTCCCTGACCTGCTGACGAGAAAGCCCAGAACTTCAAACAGCTAAGTATACCTGACTGCGCCAATCATTTGAACTTTCCTACGGACACCTAATATAATTAGGAACCCTTCCGGCATGTGGCGAACCTTATAGAAAGACAAAAGTATTGTGAATCCTTTCGGAATTCATTGTTTTTTATCCATATTTTGTTTTGGCGCCGCCATAGAGCTGCTTTATTATTATTGTTACATAAACTTATGCAGATTTTGTGAGTAAAAAAAATACAAGTGTTCAAATAATTCTGAAAACTTTGGTCAGACTGATGAGAGTGGGACAGGGAGTTTTGTAATTTCATGTAAAACCATACTTCTCTCTGTCTGCCATTTAGAGCAATTCAACCACTTGTATTTCTTACAACCATCTGACGAGCCAGAATCCGGGCACAAATATTAATTTATTAGATGAAAGGGGGCCGGGAAAGTTGTTCATCTCCCATACCTTAGAGAAGTGGGCTAAAGGCAAATTTTTCTAAAGTCTTCCCTAGAGACTTAGCTTTTAACCCATTACCTCGTCACAGTTGGTATAACTGAATTATAAATTAAAATAAACCAAAACGCCACATATTAACACAAAGACGAAATAATAAATGAAGTAAACAACAACAAAACCTAAATTTTCGTCTTTAAAAAAACTTCTCTTGTTGTTTTTCATTAAGTATGCACAATCAAGTCTGATTTTTCAATACTGTGAATATGGTCGAGGTCCGAAGGTCGTACAAAAAAACCCACTCTAATCTACACGTGACCCAGCCAACGCCAACACCAGACGCCTTCACGGTAGCCCAGCATGACGCTGATCGGTCAGGACAGGAACCCCTTTTTGCCAGAGGACGAAGATGAAGGTGCGATCTGTTTTGTAACAAATGGCTCGGGAAGGTCCCCAAATGTCCACTAAACCCCTTGGCTGCGCAAAGAGTCCAGGTCAGTTACAAAGTTGGAAAGACCCGCGTGAAGGAGTGAAGAGTGTTCAGTGACGTTCGCCACGGCCAATTTCAATGCGTGACGCAACGTGAGTGGGGCCCGTGTTTTCGAAATCCGCGGCCTCGCCTCGCTCTTTCCTTCTAGTTTCGATCAGGAAAATCAAACTGAAAATCAAAGTCCTTCGCTTTGGGGACTTAAAGCTAGTCTGACCAGCGCCGCCTTTATCACTTAAAATCCACGGGCGGTTAGAACGTTCGGTAAGACTAAGGCAGCCGCCTGCTGGTATTCATGACCAATTGATAGCTAGTTTCCCAGTCTACCCCCCCCCCTCCTCACACTTTTCCTCCCCTCTCCCTCTACCCCACCAAAAAAAGTTAGGCGAGCGATGCGCTTGCGGCGACTGTCCTCTCCAGGGAGAGCAACCCAAATTTCACAGAGCGATATAAGTCTCTTCTAATAAAATACATAGCAAATACCAAATACGCATTTCCATTACATTAAGAATACAACATTATTAGTAAACAACTCTCAGTATTACTGACCCCGACTTTGGCATTTTGAGTCAGTATCCCAGGTGGATTTTGAGTAAAGGGTGCTGGGGCAGTGGTGGGATGCTCATGCCTCCATACGGAGCCTGGACAACCCACCCCCCCTCCACGAGTCTCTCCTGTGGGGATGCTGGTTCTTTTCATAAAAATGTTCCCCCACAATTCTGGAATTACTGTGCTTGTACTTCCTCTCATATGTCACTCTCTTTGGATCCGTCTTTTCCATTGCTTTTTGTCTCTACTATTTATCTGACTTGCTGGCCCATTCTCTCTGCCTTTTTTCCAAAAAAATCTTCGCAATATTTTCTCACTTTGAGCCCTCCGAAATCGAAATATGTCGCTGTAGCAGCGGGAGAACCCAGTGAAAACTGAAAACCGACACATAAATACCTCCCCCTTATGGCCTTAAGCTGGAACGCAGAGAAGAAGAAGAACGAAAGGGCGCATAGATTTGTAATGACGCATAAATCAAAGCGGGTTAACGAAGATTGGCGGAGGTAGTACGACCTTGGGTCTTAGACCAACTCGCCAACATGAGGTTGGGCAGTGATGTTCATAAATTATAAAACGTGGCAATGAAAGTTTTTCCATAAATATAGTCTAACAAACACAGTCACAGGCATGCACACAAGCAGCATGTGCCCATTACGCACACACCATACGGTACTTCTCTCTCTCTCTGAGAGTGAGAGTGTAAAAAAACTTATTATGCTTAACTCACTTGCCCTGTATAAAATAATGTTTTTGTTCTTTGTTCTCTCTCCATCTCTCTCTCGTCTCGCTCTCTCTCCTCGCTCTCTCCTCACACCACACACACATGCACGTATGTACATGATGCACAAACAATGCTCTCTCTCTTTATCTCTCTCTCACACACAGACAGACACACAACACACACAAACAAAACAAAAAGACACATATTCTCTCTATTCCTCTCTCTCTCTCAGTCGCTCTCTCTCTCAATTCCTCTCTCTCTCTCTCTCCCTCTCTCTCTCTCTCGTCTCTCTCTCACACACAAGTACACACACAAGCACACACACACAGCTCCACACGCACACACACAAGAGACCCACACAAATCACATTCTTTTTTAGTTTTTTTTTAACAATGGGCATTCAAAGTATAATCACCTCTTGACCTCCTTAGTCTCATATCAACCCTTACAAGCCGCTAAATGCGTCAAACGGACGTCAGTTAACCCCCCCCCCCTTAGCCTTAAGGTCCGCCGTCTTAATCTCTATCGATAAATTTCTTTTTTATTGTAACTGTATTTTGACGACTAATCTTTCACTGCCAGGGTCAGACTATCGAATGACCTTTAAGATTTGAGATTAACTGGAGCTGTTACTGTTAGTTGAGATTAGGAATGAAAAAGGATTATGCTTTTTTTGTGAAAGCAGCTATCGACTACTCATAATAATCTTTTGTGTGGGTGTGCGCGTATTAAAAAAACCTGCAACAATTATTCTTTAAACCCTCAATAAAGATGATTTTGATTTGCGACAACAATGGGATTTTCAGCGCGCCAATACTTTCGCAATCAACCTTGTTCAATCATAATACATAATCAGCTGCGTAACTGAAAAACAGCTGGTTACCAACGCTCTAAAAAACAAAACATAAAGTCAACCTGCAATGTTTGAATTTTTACAGCCAGGGACTGAGGACGAATGAATTACACATGTTTGTGTCTCTGCTGTGCTGGTGAGCACTAGAGAGAAGAGAGTAGATTGCAAGAGAGAGGAGTCGAATCGAGGATTTTTGAGAGCAGAGAGAACCTGAATTTTGAGAGACAATGACAGAGAGAGAGATAGACACACACACAGTAGACAGAGAGAGAGAGAGAGAGAGAGTGTGGTGTGGCAGGAATCAGTGTCAAGTCAAAGTCAAAGTCAAAAATACTTTATTTATCACGTTAGGTGAAATTACAGTGTGTTCTCGTACAAGCACAATACAAGCAAGGAAACACATTTGCGTGCATTAAAAATGGTAAACAAAACTAAGGATAAACAAGTGCAACGCCGAGCGGCTGCAAAGTCCCCTCGCGTGCATCGCCACGAGCTACTCCGAAATCGGAATGTGTCGGCTGTACACATACATTAAAAACGCATCAAAACAGCACATAACTACAAAGAAACGCATCAAAACAGCACGTAACTAAATACTTTTTTTTATATATAGCCTTGGGGTTCGGAAACGTGAATTGAGCGCGCTCGATCATGCGCACACGAGGCGCACAGAAAAATTCAAGAACACTGTTGTGAAAGACCCCCCCTAGCATTGAAATATACATGCAAAAACTTCGCTAGATATTAGCGCATTATGCTGTTTTGGGTTTTGAACCCCGGTAACACGGCGCGACCTTGTACCTTAAATGTATAAACTAAATACATCAGGTGGACTAGCTTCAGCATCTTAGGCCCAAACTAGTATAAATTCAAATTTGCTCGATGATATACTGTTTTTTTTTCCCCCTTTTCTTTCCAATAGTTTTATGCCGGACAGACGGACAAATAGCCGGACGGATCACGGACGCGGACCAGACAAAAACAATAGCTCCCATAACCTTCGGCTCGCGGAGTACTAATGGAAAAAAGTATCGATGGCTTAGCAACACAAAAAATGGACGAACAAAACAGTTAAGGGTCGAATACAATTACACATCAACAAAAAGAATATCAAAACATTAAGAACTAGCCCTCATTCCCACCAATGTGTGTGTGACGTGTGTGCCATCTGATAGACTGACATGATGTCACGCCATGTGTGTAGACATGCATGCCGTTTTAGTGTTTTTATGTCTGTCTAACTCTGTCTGTTTGTCTAGTCTCTATAGCCTTGCTGCCAATGTGTCAAGTCTGCCTAGTAATAAAATTAAAAAAAGCAGACTGCCTAATTATAGTCTTGCACAAAAAAGCTGCCACCAAGGCTTTACTGAAAGGGTGCCATGAGTCATTATGTCAGTGCATGAATATATGCGGGCTAACAACATGAACAAGTTTCTTTACTCGCCCGACTTACCCGATTCTCAACCTCTGTTGAAGGGAGTCCTTTTCTCCCTACCCTCATCTGCCTCTCTTCTCTCCTCTATCTCTCTACCTCTCTCGTCTCCTCTCTCTCCTCTCTACTCACTCTCTCTCATCTCTCTATTCTCTCTCTTATGCGGGTCGTGCTCATACCTGTAAGCTCATTTCTGCGGGGAGCTTTGTAATATGTGTTGCCCTGCAATATACATGTATTACTGATTTATGTTCCCCCGTTCTTTCTAATCCTTGAAAATGATTTTTGTGAATGCCTAAATTCACACCCCCGGATTGAATGGGATTGCGTGGGACGGGGGGGGCAAAACATGTGACAGTAGGAGGAGTAGAGATACGGCATAACATGTCCTTGGGGGAAAAAAGTAGGATCATGTTTTGCGTTTGATTTGATTTAGGTTAGTTCAAACATAAAGATGCTGAACTTTTTTCCAAAAACAATTTTCATCAGAATGAGTTCTACACACACTCTTACTAAAGTCTCTCTTCTAGGCATACCATAAGTTCTTCTTCTTCGTTCTTCGTTACGCTCAGTTTTCCCCCTGTCATACGCAGCGTAGATTGCGTCATAGGCGCCGTTAATGTAGCCCCCCTTAAACTAAGAAATAGTTGGGGGCCCAGCATGTCCCGACCTCGGCCTAAAGAAATCTTTGAAAGATTTTTAGAAAAAAAAGGCACAGGAGAAACACAATAAGTTCCTACTTCTATGCAAAGTAAAAAGAAAGAAAAAAGGCAAGAACTTGAAAGAAGAGTTCGACGACATGCAATTGACCGGTGGTAACTACGGCTGTATTTTGTTGGTATTTTGGTATATTCTATTTCTAGTCACAGCACTTATCTACCTGTTGAAATTTTGGGCTGCTCACTCCCCTGGAGCAGCGCATCGACGCCCCTACCTAATTTTCTTACTCTTTTTTTTTTTTTGGGGGTGGAGGGTGGTGGGGAGGGAGGGAGGTCAGTGGGGCTAGGGGAAAACTAGCCTATAACAATTTGGCTCATACAAGGCATCAGGATTTCTCCCTGCCCTAAACCAGCTTTTAACTGCCTGTTTTTTTTTTTGTTAGAGATTTTTACATTGCGCATAAAGCACACAGCGTCAGACTAGCTTTAAGTCCCCCATCCAAATACTCGACGTTCCAGAGGGTTCGGATTTTCCTGTCCCGCAACTAGAAGAAAGAATGGCAGGAGGCCGGGATTTGCAACCTGCGGAGCACACTCACTCACACTCGCAGTCAGGCATTGAATTTGACGCCGGAGAAGGTTTTTAAAACCACTCTAGTCACCTCCCTATCCTGGGTACTGTAGTGATCCTTTGACCTCCAGCCTTCCTCTCTAGTACAATTTTTAAAATGCAGCCTTAGGGACTGAGTCTAAACAGTACTTTCCATTACATTTTGCTTTCTCCTCTGCGTGCGCTGAAACCGATCAATACTGTTTCACTGTCATTACCTTTCCTTTCTATTCTTCCTCTCCTTCAAATCACTCAGTGATACTAGTCAGTCTCTGTCTACTCTCTCTCTGTGCCTCTCTCACTCACTCACTCACTCTACTCTCTCTCTCAAAATGTTTTATTCAGCCCATTTCTATCCCATCAGTCATTGCCATTACTCTCTGAGTCTCTCTCTCTCTCTTGCTCTGCTTGTCCCCTCTCCGGGCGGCGCAGCGTGGTGGCTCGGCTCTCCTCTCGCGTCTGGCTCTCACTGCGCTGAGGGGCGTCGGGTCCTCAGGGGTCGGGGGAGAGTCTGCGGGGCGCTCTCGCATCTCGCATCTTGGCGGTGTCGCCCTCTGGCAGCTCGACTGTCTCTCTACATCATCTCCGCTCGCGCTACTTCTCGCATGTCACGGGTATCGATTTATTTCGCTTTTCCTCCTCCTCTGCTGCTCTCTCTCTCATTCTCTCTTAACTCGCCACCTGCAAACGTCACTATTACTAATATATGAAGTCCTCTGCACAAAACAATCAAGATGTCCTGGGGATCGCTCCTTTTTAAGTACGCCCTTAAAATTGTAAACACCACCTAGCACCCAATTTTTTTTTTTTTTTTTTGTGTGTATAGCTGCAAAGAATATTATCTTCCCACGCCGAATATACAATCTCTAATCCCTTCTACCCTGCACTTTTAGCCCTTATGGTCGTCCGCACACTCGAAACGTAATTTTTCAGCTACATCCAAATATCTATCAAGCTACCACCTATGGTAGATGAAACACCGATTGGCATATACTAGCAAGTACTAAGTCTCGATCCAATCCTCCCATCGAGTCAGACACTGCCCCGGGTACTCTAAATTACATCCTTTCCTTAAAATCGGTTTTACCCATAACATCCGTAACAGTGCATGTAAGTGACGTACTTAAACTTCGGGGAGACAAAATAACCGGATTCAACTTTCAAATTTATCGCACCCTTGATTAGTTAGCCAATGTGTGCATTAAATCAGTGTGGTGCTAAAATGCAACTAAGTTGCATAGTCAATTTTTTTTTTTTTTTTTTTTTGTGCCCATCCCTGTTGTTATAGTAAAGGGTTAAATGGGCGGCATTGAACCAAGAGCTCCTAAGTCATCGAATTCGTCCGTAGCCAATAAGTTTGTTGATTGAGGATTTCTCTGTGACACATTTAATAATAAGGCCTACAGATCCTTAACTCCCAAAATTAAGAATTATAGATCATTGGATAACAGTATCCTGATTTCAAGACTTCTGACATGAATGTTAAATCATTGTGGTAAAAAAGATGCGACATTGAAAACGCAAAAGGGTTCTTTAATAAAGCAAGGCCTCTCCACAGTCCGGCACAATAAAAAATAAAAATTCCTACCAAGCCAAGACAGAATAGCAGTCACCTCCCCTGTTGATCCAAAAGTCACGGTTGAATACGACTAAAAAGCAGACTGTTGATAAATGTATGGAAATGGTGTTTCTGCTTCTTATGATGTTCTATAGAGTGGAATAGGGTTCAGTTGTGCTGAAAAGCACAGCTGTCATGGCTTCGACTCACACTAATGAATTTAAGTAGCATATTTAGGATATTAGTATTACTATTTATACCATGAAAAAAAAAAAAAAAAAAAAGGGGCATTGCATTTCTGCGAGTTATCCATAATGCAACCATCATGGTCACCTGCTCTCTCTCGTCTCTCAAAAAAATCGTGGCAGTACGGAAAATACATCTCAAACTCTACAGAGAAAAATGAGTACAGAGATCAATCAGTCGTCTGCGACAATGGAAAAATGCCATATCAGTCTATATCTAGGATAAAACGTAAAATAGATGCATGGAGAAGCGTAGGCTGCTCCACCCCCGGCAAAAAAGCTCAACCACCACGGAACCCACCACACACACACATACACACACATTGGGACCTAGCTGTCTGCATGGTCAGATTAGTAATACCACAGTAAAGTCGCTAAAGTCAAAATTGAGGGACTGAAATTTTATTTTTATGATAGCCAATATTTAATTATTTAACCTTTTCAAACATAGGGATTATGCATACTGGGATCCAAAATTAGTTTGAGTTTATCCTGGGTTTTTTAATTATTTTTAGTTTTGAGTTTACATCAGTCTCCATGGTACAGTGTATGCAATAGGCTTTTTTGCCCACTGCTGTTTTACTTTTTACTTTTACCATTTTCCTGAATTGAATGTCTGCCAGTGTAAAAATCAAGATCAAATAGCCCTCTTAACCCCCCTCCCGCCCACGCCCTACGTCTCGAAGGGAAATGGCGCGGTCTGGCAGACTCAAAGGGGGCGTGCGCGGAGAAAGAAAAGAGAAAAGAATGGAGCGGGAATCATAAGGAATCAACACACTCTCAAACATCACAACCACAAACAATTTTATAAAGTCATCTCATGATATACTAATGACCCAAGTGTTGACAATGCAATGAAGTCAATTAGGAATGTGATTTAATGAATAAATAACTGTTCAAGGAGAAGGAGAAAATGCAATCAGCTGTAGTGACTGATAGTTACATCAACAAGCCATGTTAATGATAATGAACGGATATTAAGTTCAAAGCCGATGATGTGCATTATCCTGATGTAGTGTTGAAAGACTGCACACTAGCGAGGGGTCATAATATAGACGGAATGGGCACGAAATGCTATGCTCTGGTGCATAGAATTCAGGTGGCGTACCTTCTGGGAACCAAAGACGGGGTTTGGCATTTGGCGTTTAGTTTAGTGCTTACCCGTGGGCCTACCAAGTTTTACATGATGTGTGGCGATCCTGTTGGGCCAAAAAGCAGATTCTGGCTTGACAAACATGTGCCCCCAGTCGATCCGCTTGCATATGCCAAGTGCGTATTAATGACAAACCCATCGGAGATGATAAGGCACAAGTATGAATGTCACTAATTAGAATAATGTCGATCAAAATAATGTCGACTAGAGTGCAGGATAACAGGGAAGGAACGCAATGGACTTCGCTGAGAACACAATGCGTCCGCTGTTGCTCATATGTTCAATGGGCCGCTAAAAACATGAATCGAGTCAATGTCGCTGTATTGTTGGTCAGTCTAAAC